>VXAU01003849.1:455121-615446 GCA_013399695.1 Formicarius rufipectus | reverse complement strand
GCTCGGCCCTCGGTGCTTTCCGTGTCTCACTCTCGGTGCTCTCCGTGCCCGCGGTGCCGGCAGCGATGGACGTCACCGGGCCCGAGACAGACTGGCGCAGCACCAACTTCCGGCAGAAGCTCGTCAGCCAGATGTGAGTCCGCCCCGCCGGCGCGGTGCCGGGTAGGCCGCGCGCGGCCTCGACCCCTCCCCGAGGGGCTCCCGCCGCCCCCGGAGCTGTGTCCCGGCTGGCTCCACTCCTTTACGGGCCCCTTCCGGCCCTCCGCGGCCTACCTGGGCTCGTGAGCCATCCCTGGTGCTTCCTCTCTTCCAGGATGTGCTCAGGCTCTGTGCGGGGAGTAACTGGGATTCGTCCCATCCTCCTTCCCTTTCACTTTGCTCTTCCCCAGGAGTACCGACTTCCCGTCCTGCTTGACAGCGTCTGCTTTAGGGCTTCGATTTTGCCGGTGTCCGTGGTGTTGTGAAATTTGTTGTATTCAGTCCTGTGAAAAACACTGTTATGGTTTTGTGTTTGGCTTTTTAGGCCAAACACGAGATAAAAATGCTGGTGATTTAATGTGACGTTCAATTTGTTCACTTAAGGTGCTGTTCATAATTAAACTGTTGCAGTACTCATTAAAGAAGTAATGATATGTGTCTGTCAAAGCTGAGCAAACTTTTTGGATGCTCAGGACCGATGTTTTGCTTTCTAAACATTCTGTAAAGTCAATGATATTCTTCAGTTAGTCTCTTGCTGCTTTTCATCCTCTTCTACTGCTTTATCAAAACAAGCAAACAAAAGTGCCCTTGAATGCTGTGTAACTTTGAGGAAACAAACATGTTAAACGTGTGGAACCATTCACGTAGCTTCTTTTGAGTGCATTGTTACAGCTGCTGGGTACAGAAGTCTTAATTTGTTGCAGTTTCACATTTGAGTTTCCTTTATAACACTGGAGTTAAGTTTTTTTGGGTTTTTTTTTTTTTTGCTTTTTCTAAGAGCGACATGTGAGTGAATGTTTCAGCGATGCTGTGGAGAGTCCTGGGGATGTGTCCGTGGTCAGGGGCTGTGATTGGGTTATTTGGCAGGATAGTGCATTTGGTGACCTAAGAACCTCCACCAGCACTGAGTCCTGTATGGCTGCAGGACTCCCACGCTGTTGCAAGATCAAGCAAAGCCTGAGCCCAGGTGACTGAGGCTGAGGAGCAGCTTTGGCTTCTCCCAGGGTGTTCCAGGAGACAGCAATGATGCAGGAGTGTGGAGAGTGCAGGTGTGCAACGTGCCCCTTTATTCTGGCCCTTACAGAGAGCTGGTGCCTTGGAAGTCTCTTTTCTAAAAGCTTTTCCTTAATATGTTTTTAAATGTTCATGTTGCCTGAAGGACAAATCTGCCCTGGCTTATGTACAGTTCCTGCCTCAAGCTGCTTCCAGGCTGTGTTAGAAGGGAACTGTGTTGAGTGTAGAAAAGGAATGTAACTCAAGTTGTGTGATGGTCCATTAATTTTGTACTTGTTTTTTTACTTGAAGTTTTCCTATGTTTTCATTTAGTTAATGGCTTAGCTGGGTGAGCAGAAAAAATGTGTGAGCAGAAATAAAGATGAGAATGTGGAGAGCATGTGAAAGGAGGAAGAGGAGGAGACTGAAGAACAAGCAGGCAGGAAATGAGTGGAACAGCTGAAGTTTATTGAGTGATGAGGATAAAAATAAGACAAGAAAGATTGTCTGCATTACTGCTCTCCATGAAACACGTCACAAAACCGGTTCATAAAGCAGCCTTAATTTTATATTCCATTCCAGGTTGTCTGATGAGAATTTAGGCAAAAAAGTCCAAGAGGGCAGATGTTTCTCCCTTCCTGGGACTGTAGAGAAAGTGAGGGATTAGTTATTTATAAATGCTTATTTTGACACAACTGTGAACCGAAGAATCTACTGCCTCTGCAGTACCTCTTCATTTCAAGTATTTGGGTTGACATGCAGTGAACCTGACATGGAAATTTCTCAAAGTTAAAAATAACTTAGAAAAAGTGGTTCTTTTAAACCTTGGTTATTCTTCAGTACTGCTGATGGCAAAGCCACATGCACAGTTGTACCAGCATGACTTGGCAGGGGCAGCTTCTTATCGAGCCACCTCTGCTAGAGGGAATCCCTTCTCCGGGAGGATGTGCTTGTGAAGCTGTGAAGGGATGATTCTGTGTGTAGTGGGAAGGGTTTTCTCTGCAGAACTGGAAGGAAAAGTGATGCACGGACAAGGCACAAGGGAGTCTGGATGGTCCTTTGCATTCCTTGTGTGGCTGAAGGACTTGCCCTGGGGGCCTGGACCCTTCAGGCCTTCATGTGTTCTGTCAAGCAGCTGTGAATAAAAGTCGTGTGAGTGATTCCTGCTTTGGGCCTTGTGCTGGTGTGTGTTGTTACATGGGTATTCTTGCAGTGAGGGCTGCTATTTGATGAAATTTATGTCCAGTCTGTAACTAACAGAAATGTTGTATGGGACAGTTATCTGCACAAGAACAAGTGATTAAAATTTAATATATTTGTTGGTGTTTACTTTGAGGCTCACAAACCTTGTAATGTGGGTAGATATGGCTAACAACTTACCAGCACCCTCTCCCCTGCCCACCCATTGCTGTTTTAAGCGAGAAAGGTTCGTGGAACTGAGTGTCATGGTGATCAAATATTCTATTTCACTAAGCAGCATGTGGTGATTTTACATGTCTTAATGTGGCATTGGCTTTGGAACTCACTGCTCTTCTTTTTCATTGGAATGACTGATTCATGCAGTCGTGGTGTGAACTGGGGAGGGAACTGGTGTAGTTTTGAAGGAGAACATGTTTTGCAAGATTTTTCAGCTAGACCAGTTGGCCTGAGTGAGAGGTTGCACATATTTGGGCTTCTTGGGAATGGAGGGGGAATTCCTGGAGCTGCTGTTGGTGTTGAATGGTTCATCTTTTGAAACCACAGCTTTGAGTGTTGTGCTTGAAATCAGTCAGATTTTTAGTGCACATCTTGAGATCATTTACTAAGTGCTTATGAGGCAGATGGAGGTTGAATTGGCTGGTGTCATCTAGTTTTCAGAGCTTTGTTGACTTCAATGTTCTGCAAGGATACAATATGTTATTTGGTATCCTTAACTCTGCACTAAAGCAAAGACTTTTTTTTTAAAGTGACTTTCCTAGTCTTTTAATGTAAATATTTTTATGTTGATTGCAGTTGAATATGTAAACAAGGAAGGAGTTGTGTGTGTTTTCTTCCTCCTAGTCTAAACCTTTATTGGAATGCTAACAGATAGAACAAGGAAAGCTTGGAGTGGCATTTTTGGTAATGCAGATGTAGTCATAATAATATGTCTCTAACGTGTTATAACTTCAAAAGGAGAGGGTAGATACATATAAAAGTTAATAGTTCCCCCTCCCCTGCCCCTGGATTCCTGATACAACATTGATCTCTGTCTGTGTCACAGCCACTGAGTACTACCTAGAGGTTACTTTCTTTACTTGCCTCTGCATAATCTTTGTCTCCTCATTTTGCCAGCTCAGTTTTTGGTCCTCTTAACATGAAAGGCATTGTCATTGTACTGGGACTGGGATGTTCTGCAGGATTCAGAGAGTGGTGTGGATTTAGAGGCAGCCTTTCCAAAAGGAAAAGCATTTAAAAAGGGGATTGTCAGTAAAGAACTGGATGTAGTCTCCTCCTCTGCAGCAGAGCTCCTTCCTGAGCAGTTCACTTTAAGGCTTGTTTGCCTATAGAGGAGTAGCTCTGCATTATGTTCAGATTCACCTTCAGTTTAAGTAACTTCATGTATATGCAACATGTGTTTAGTGTCTGCCAGACCACACCAGCAGGTTACCAGGAGAGCCCTGCAGCTGGTACAGTGTCCCACTGTGTCCTGCCTTGCAGGCTGCAGCAGGTTACCTGTCTGCTGCTGCTGTGCGAGGTCAGGGAGTCAGTTGTGGCAGCCTAAGCTCCTGCATTTTAAAACTGTAGAATCTGCTGTTCACTGCTGTGACTGTTACTGAGTTAATTGGGGAAGCTGAACCAGCTTACTGCCTATGCAAGCACCATTCCTGCAGCATGGGGGGTGGTAGAAATTCAGTGGAAATTGTTTGCCAAAAGTGGTTTACATTAATCCCGTCATTCAGCTTTCCTCAAATGAACAAGTCCTGGTATTTTGTCAAAGTGGAAAGACAATGACCTACCTGGCAGTTGTTCTTGAATTTCTGCAAAGGATATTTATGTTGCCTTTTAAAAATTAGTTGGCTTTGTTCTCCATCATTTGAAGAAATTTTGAAGAGTGGAAGTTTTAAGTGTATGTGGTGTTGATTTGGGGTTCTGTTTGTTTTATATCTATAAATGAGGGGCAGAGACTGTTTTGTAGACCTTTCTAACTACAGAAAGTATTTACTGATGTTCACAGTTAATACCCAGCCTTGTTTTTGCCTTTTTTTTTCAGTGATGAAGCTATGAGGAAAGCTGGTGTTGCCCATAATAAATCCAGCAAAGATATGGAGAGTCATGTGTTTATGAAGGCCAAAACAAGGGTAAAGCATCTCTGTTTGTTTCAACAAGTTATTGGGTGTCAAAAGAAGCTTGGAACAACTTGCAGAACTAGCAAAGCCAGTGAACTTAGTTAACTGTCTCTGTTTATAGTACAGAGTTATTTGAAATTTTGATTTATGTGTGCTTCTCTTACCCTGAGGGGAAGTGAGGTGTTCTGCATCCAAAATATGGATCAAACAGGACCGAGTGCAAGACAGCTTTGCTGATGCTGCAGCACTGACTACATATGTGGAACCACACTTTTCTTACCTGAATATTTGTGTGTAGTGAATTGCATAGAATTTCCCGTCCCCCTTCCATGTGACCAGTTTGATGGTCAGAAAAACCTAGGATACCAATGAAAAGGCTCTGCCAGGAGAAACATCGAGGGAAGTGCTGTGGTCTCGGTGAAAGCCTGCCTGTAATGTACAATTCTACACTCTACCAAAACATAAACTTCCTCCCTGGAACTGTGTTATGACAAATTGGATCCTGTTGCTGTCTCCAAATAAGCCACATTTGAGGTAGAACTTGTCTTGGTGAAAATTTTATAATGCGGATGTCACAAATCTATTCCTGCTGCTGGCATCCTCACTGGTGAATTGGTAGTTTCATGGGCAGGAAGGCTGTCTGAGCCCTCTGCAGTTTCCTACCTGTTATGAGGAACAGTAGTAAGATGCTGCAAAGAACATTTGTCTTTCACTTCCAACATTTCTACCATGTTGGTCTTCAAAGTTATTATTTTACTTGTATTTGTAATATGAACCTAGCTTAAAAAAAGTTCTTGTAGTATGAATGTGACATAATTCAAGGACTAAAATAAGTCAGTGTACCAACTAAGCAGGTTCAGGCCTTATGAAAAGGAATTATAGTGGATAAGGACTGGAAAATGGAGGTATTGTTTTATAATGTTCATATATTGTTATCCTGTTATTGTGACTGTCAGGATGGTTCTTTCCTGTGAATTTTGTGGTTTCTTGGCCTTCTTGTGCCATCTGCAGCAATGACCTATTAGTGAAAATATTCTGCCTTAATAAACAGACTGTTTCTTGGAAGTGAACTGCTCTGAAAAGCCACAGACATTGTAAAGTAGAATCTGGTATGCTGAGGAAGAATACTGAAGAATCAGAAAGTAATGGTTGCTCTGTTTTTGTTTCTTATGCTAAAATAGTAATTTTTCACCCTTAGGAGGAATATCTTTCTCTTGTGGCCAGACTTATTATCCATTTCCGAGATATCCGTAAGTGATCTTTTTAGTTTTGGTTTCTTGGTTTTTTTCCTCAGTCATGGTGTTGTTCATTGCATCCTCTTGAAAAAAAAAAAAAAGTAAATTTTAATGTTTCTGTGTGTTATTCTGCATGTGACTTCACAAACTGTTTTAAAATCTTCCTGTAATATGCATGCATAATTTCTAAATACTATTTCTTTTACACATCATCTCTAACTGAAAAGTATTTTCCTTCTCCCTAATTTATTCTGTATTTTCACCTTCTTTCCATTATTTATGTAGCATTCTGGTTACCGAATTGGCTTAATGTATTTTATTAGAACTAAAGTAGATGGTGATTTTTTTGCTTTTTAAATTATGTGAATATATTTCTTGTAGAGAGTGTATCTAAAGAGCCCAATTTATGTATGACAGGATTAGCAGAGATAATTAATTGTTTTTTCTTTGCAGACAATAAGAAATCTCAAGCCTCAGTCAGTGGTAAGAGTTCCTTTTTTTGTTGTTGTTGTTTTCTTCCTTCCCCCATTCTCCTCCTTTCTCAAAAGAACAGCTTAGAAATCAGGGCTGTGGAGTACTGAGAAAAAAACATCTGTGTATTCCTCAGCTGGAATATTAAATGTTGCTGGAGAAAAGGCAGGGTAGCATGATACTCTTGAACTGGTTCAGTGATGAGGGTGACAGGCCTGGACAGTGCTTTGGATGTAACACAGGAGATTTGTTTCCCTGTTTGTACCCTTTTTAGTTCACAACACAAAGATTCTTGGAAGCACAAGAGTGATATGCAATAATCTCCTGCTCAGCAGTCCACGTTTCTGCCTGTTTCCAGCTTTGGGCTCCTCAGTGTGTTGCATCAGAGGCAAAATTGTCTGTGGGGTGTCATGCACTCTGCCATTTGGCTGAGGTTAGACCTGATCCTGTCTTCTGCCTCTGTGCTAATTCTCACTGCAGTGTGTGTTAGAGATGTAGTGTGATCCTGTTTTTATTCTTCTGTAGTCTAAATATGCAGTGTCTGCTGTTAATTAGCATGCAGCTTAGACGGTTGGAAATTTTAAGTGCTCTTAAGAAAGAGGGATGCTGCATTCTGTACTTGATGAATACTGCTTCTGTACCCCATGTTGTGTTTTGCCCTCTAGAACTGCCATTCCCTCTTTGACTTCACTTTTCTGTGTGCCCAGGGTTCAGATTATGAAAACTGTCTTGAAAGGCATTGAATTTACTCGGTGCATAATGAAAGTGGTGTTTGAGGGGGAATAGGGCAGCAAAGTACTTCCTCTGGTCTGAGCATTGCTTCTGTGCTTGACTTCAGGAGGAAGAGGCTCCATGGTGGGAATCTCATGGTCCTTGAGGTTATAAGTTGTATATCCTCCTGGACTTTTGTCATTAGCTTTTGACTTGTGTCTGAATGTGGAGGTGGTTAGTAAATTCCTTTTCTCTAAGGTATTTAGAATCTGTGTGGGACTTTGCAACTCTGAAGCACTTCAAATCATCTCCACTCTATTTGCAGAGTCAAGAATATGCCAGAAGCCTTTGGTCTCACAGGCAGAACAGTAAATCTTAGTTTCTCAGGGTAGTCTGAAGCCAACAATTCAGAGGATGGATGCTGGAGAACAGAGGATTTTGGGGACACAGTTGCATGGCTGGCTGCATGCTGGTAACTGTTTTCTTTGTAGATCCGATGAATGCCCTGCAGAATCTAACTGGGGGCCCCACAGCAGGGGCGCCTGGAATGGGCATGGCTTCCCGAGCTCAGGGAGCACCCATGAGTGGGATGAGTGGCCTTGGTCCGATGGGACAACAGATGAGTCTCCCAGGGCAGCAGCAGCCTCCTGGAACCTCAGGAATGGCCCCTCATGGTATGCCTGGTGTCTCTACAGCTACTCAGCAGAGTAAGTGTTCCTTTTACTTCAACCAATGAATTTGTTGTGTCAGCTTTTCAGTAATAACTCCTTTCCCCAAGGAAAAGCTGAGTTGATGTCATACTGCTTGCTAAATCAACCAATTGAGCTGCTGGGAAGAACTGATTTTAAGTACTGCTACCTAACGGGATAAGTGTCTTCCTTTAGTACAGTACAGTGAGAAACAGTCTAGCTGTTGTGTGAGCAAATTCATTCATCCTACTGTTGTCAACCTCAGAACGTTGTTTTTGTAGAGCTCACCTGTGTTTTCTGTAGTACAGTGATTCCTGCTGGTGACCTCAGTGCACATTTCCTGCTGCACATTTTTATTCTCTTTACCTAGGTTGCTGGCTCACTGGAGGCAGTATGAATTAGAGAGGCTGGTAGTAGAAAGTGTCATTAATTCTGCTGTTCAGGTGCCTCATCCATTTGAGGAAGCAAAAGTATATGCTGCTGATGAAGAATGTTCATCTCCCACTGCTTGAGTCTCATGTTTTAAGTACAGTCTACTTTTTTTTTAGACCAACTTCAGCTCCAGCAGATTGCCCAGCAGCAACAGCAGCAGCAGCAGCAATTCCAGCAGCAGCAGGTGGCTTTGCAGCAGCAGCAATTCCAGGCCCAGCAGTCAGCCATGCAGCAGCAGTTCCAGGTCCAGCAGCAGCAGGCAGCGGCCGCTGCAGCAGCACAGCAGCAGCAGCAGCAACAGCAGCAGTTACAAGCTGTCCAGCAGCAGCAACAGCACATGCTGAAACTGCAGATGCAGCAGCAGCAAAACCAACAGCAGGTGATGACAAACAGCTACAGTGGCAAATGAGGTGATCTGTGATGTTTCTTGTCAAGTGAAGCTTGGCACCTGTGGAAGTCGAGTATCAACTCTGCCTGTTACCAATGCTTTTCCCCTTTAGGGTGGGGCTTCGTGTTAGACTGACCAGTTAATTGACAGCGATATACTCCATCCTAGAGAAAAGACTTAACAGATGTTTCCTTTATTTCTCTGTCATAGCAGTAGAAAATTAAAATCTTTGTCTCTTTCTTTTTGTGAATGTCGGAATTGTCTTTTGTCCTGACAAGACTGGGTATGTGGGAAAGAACAGCACTTGAATTAGTAGTAGCAATAGTGGCTACATGTTGACACTTTAAAAAATATATGCTATGCACAACATATATATATGTATTAGGCACAAAGGCAGATTAGGAAATTTAGCTGTCATATTCTTGTGCAGTTTTTGGTAAAGGGGATTTACATTTGAAAAAACATGTCTGGTCCCATTGGTACGGGAGAAACAGATGGCCTTCATCTTTGCTTTTGAAAACTTTCAGTAGTGAGGAAAGCTTGTAATGTCAAAACTGTGAGATATATGAAGAGGTAGTGGATAAAAAGGTTGGGGTTTCTCTTTGGGCTTAAAACATCATCCTGATACGTTAGGATTCTGTTTGCTCTTGATTTATGCTATAAAAATAAGCCTGCTGCCACATTTCTGGGAGCCTTAGCATCCTGTCTTCTCCTGTTTTTCAGATGCAGCAACAACAGCAACAGCAACAACTACAGCGGATTGCCCAAATGCAACAGCTACAGGCAGCACAGGTTATGCAGGCACAACAGCAGCAGCAACAGCAGCAGCAGCAGCAGCAAATACCACCACAACAGATACAGCAGCAGCCACCTCAACAAGTCATGCAACAGCAGATGCAACAGATGCAGCAGCAACAACAGCAGCAGCAGCAACAACAACAACAGGTTGCTCAGGCACAGCAGTCTCAACTTCCACCACAGTCCCAGCCTCAGCCCCAGCCCATGGTTTCTCAGCCACAGGCAATCTCGGGACAAATCCCTGGTCAGGTTATGCCTGTTACTCTTACACCACAGCAGTTAAAAGCAATGCAGGTAAGGGCTAGTGACCAACTGATTGGTGGTCTGTTGTGATCCTCCAGAGAAATAAAAACTATATTTGACTTTTTTGCTAGTAATGAAGTAGGAAAACTAACTGCTTAAGAGCTCTGTAGTAAACATATTACCAGTACAGGGTGTTTAAAGGTTTATGTCTGGATCTGTCAGTAGAGAACAGTTTTGTGCTTAAGATTAGGAGTTCTGGAAATATGTTAATATTAGAAAATAATTCCTTGTCTTACTCGTGAATAGACAAGTGAAGAAAAAAAGAAAAAGAAACCAACTCCAATTAAAGAAAAATTACCTCTATGATGTTTGCTGTTCTAGAACATGAGCAAGTGCTCTGAGGTGCCCCGTGCATTTGACTGGAGCCAGTGCTGCCTCTCTAGCATGCTGGCTTTGCTTCTGCTGCCATGTTTAGAGGTTTTGGTCACAGTTTAAGATACTGACTGTTCCTGCCTTGGACCCCTTGCTGGGTCATCGTCTTAATGGTGCAACTTTTTGATCTGTTGTGTTGCAGTCATTTCTGTCTGGGCTCCATATGTGCTGCTGATATGTTTTTAATTTGGGCCTTGCTGGGGAGCAGAGGAGTTCCAGCCACACTTGGGAAATGGATGGGTTGATACATCCAATTTGTGCTCACACCAGCTAAGCTCAGACTAATTAAATGATTTGTCACACTGACAGTTGTAATGAATGTATAAATATTTGAATTGTTGGTCATTGGTAGGTGCTTAAGGGGAAAAAACCCATGTGTGTGATTAACTGTTTGCCAGAAAGTTAAGTATCTAGTATTGTTATAGAAGACCTGATAGTACAGGGAAGAAGTTGCAAGAAAAAATTTGCACTGGGTGTGCAGTCTATGGGAAAACTGTTCTAAATGTTATAAGAACTTTTTTTCACAAAGAAACGTCAAATTACTTTGCTTTGTGAGGCTGATCTTGTCTCCACACTGTTTTTTATGGAAATAGTCAATCTAATCAAGACAGAAGTGCTATACCCTAATCATGTCATCATGTTTACTTTGTTTTTCCTTTTCATACTCAAGGTAAGAGCTCAGCTGGTCCAGCAGCAGCAGCAGGCAGCAGCAGCAGTGCAGGCAGCTCAGGCCCAAGCTGCTCAGATGGGAGCTTCAGGGCAGGTAAGGGCTCAGGAGCCACTGTCACTGGTTACAGGCCTGTAGCAAGTGCATGCTGGAGCCAAGCATGGAGATGGGTTTCTGGTGTGGGTCGGTCATTCTCTCTATAAAGGGGATATGGTCTTCTCTGCTCTTTCTCCTTTGCCTGGAGTCAGAGGCAGGATTTCATTGACAACCTCTCTGTGCATGCTCTCTGCCCCAAGTAGGTGCAGTTGTTGCCTGCACTGGCACAGGAATGCACATGAGTGAGATGGCCTCCTGTGGGCACATGACAAGTCTGACTGTTGGTACCTGGAGTGTCTCACCTCTTCTTTTGTTAAACTTTCCTGGGTGACTGCTTTGTTGTGTAAACTGATCTCTGTAGTCCGAATCTTTGCCTGCTATCTTTAATCACATGTAGTTTACCTTCCATCTTCATGTATTGACTATAAAAATAGTATAGGCAATGAAATCTCTCTGCACTCCCCTTTCATTCCTTTCATCTTTCATTCTTTTTCTGAGTGAAATGGGCAGTTGATCTAGATTGCTCTTGTTCTGGATGTGAATTGTGCAGAAAAAATAGTGTGTGTCACAAGTGCAAAATTACATTTAAAAAAGCAAAAAACAAGTGCTGAGTGAAAGCTTGTTGTCTAACAGTTTTCTTATCCTGCAATACACTTGTAGCCCCAGTGGTTGTTCTTGAAGTGTCTGGGATGGAGACGACATGGGGGAAAAAGTAGGGAGTGGCTTGAGCTGAACCTCTCACCCCGTTTTCCACAAGAATCTGAAAATCTTTCATAGCTTACCTCTGTAGTGTTTCATATTGAGGCATTTTACAGACATTGGTAAGTACAATTATCACCACTTTGTAGATGAAGAGACAGGCAGACAGATGAAATGAGGCTCACTGGGATTAATGGCAGAGTTCGTTTTGTATACACAGGCATTCCATGTCTTCATGCACCATTTCCCTTTCAGTGCACAAGTTATATAGATTCAGTAAGACATTTGGAAGGTTTTTATGTGGATTGTGATAGCAGCTGGTTCTTCAGCATACGTCTTCCAGACTTTTGTCAGGGGTAGTGTCTTGTGCCATCATAACTGTCATGTGGCCCACACCCTTGTTGGGGGCTCAGTTCTGTTTCTGCATTGGTCCTTTGGCTTTGTTCAACATAACACAGGATGTAAAAGCTGAGCAGTGGTAAGTACAGTTGGTACAGTACTGGCAGCATTGCAGAACTCTGTTTCTACCGTTGAAATGTGAATTAAAACTTATGTTTATTTCTTAAATAATTTCCAGGTGGCAGCTACAGGGACTTAGACTGACTGGAAGGAGACCCTGACTTTTCTTCTTTTTCTAACTTAATAGTGCTCTTTTCGACTCTGAAGCAGATGGATTGTGTTTATGTAAACTTCATTCTTGCCCTGTTTAGTGGCTTCATATGCCAGTGGCTTAACAGCACAGTGCATTTGAAAAGTTTTGGGTGATAAGATGGTTGACAGTGAATTTAGCATTGCAGCTTTATTCAGTCGTGTGTAGTAAAGTTGGGGATTTCTCTTTATCTATCAACATGTGGAATTTAGAATATTCCACCTACAGTCTTCACTCTGTTTATGTTCATGCCATTGAACTAAGTCTACTAAGATTCACTTAACACTGTGAAGTACAATAATTAAATGGGTTTCTTGTACTTGTGTAAATATTTTCTGTATGTAATACTTAATTTTAAGATTGTGGCTGTGTATAATATTACAATGCAGCTTCAGTGTTGAGAGTGTATAATGAGGTTTTTTTAATTTATAAGAAATTTGTTTTAAGACTCAATTTTTGCTTTGCATTTGGTGTATTTTTCACTCACTCCAGCATTTTTAATAAATCTGCCTTGATTTCTTTATTTGGTTCAGGGAAGCTTTTGTTATAAATGAACCCTGTCCTAGTCTTCGCTTGTTAAATTTAAACATAGTGCTTAGGGACTTTCCAGCTGGGAATTTTGCTTGATATGTCTGTATTTTTCCTTTTCCATAAAGTTTCTTTACATCTTCTCTGCATAAATGTAAAAGCAATCCCAGGTTTTCACAAATCCCAAATCTGTGAGCTTTGAAGTTCTTCTCTGAAGTTCTAAAGACACCGTGCAGGTGATCATTACCCTGCTACGGTGTCTAGTGCTTGTGAGCACATAACTCCTGGGAAAACTGATAGTAGGCATGTCCTAGTGACCAGAGAGCTTGCAGCACCAAGGAAAAAAAGTCTATACTCAAGTGGAGTTAAGTATTAACAAAGTTTAAATCACTGTTCTGGTGCAATTCCTTCAAGTGCTCAGAATATGGAGTGGCTGTTGCTTTTTGAGAATCCAGGCTGCCTTTAGTGCAGTAACAGTGGCACTGTACATACATATGCTCACCAAAAGCTGTATATTTATAGAATTCTGAATGTTTGGATTTTAGATGAAAGAAAGTTAAGAAGTTCAGGATTCTAATTGCTATATTCCATGTCATTTTTATCAAATACTAATGTTTCTGTCCTACTTTGGTGGGAGACTCTTCCTCTTTTTTGCTCCTTGATTTATCTCAACTTACAAAATCTAGAATTTTACACCATAAAAATCAAGTTCACTTGTGGAGGAGGGTTTGTGTTCAGTTAAAATCTTTTTCAAAAGTACTTTAACATTTCTGGTTGTGTTCTTGTTTAAAACAGACAAGAACAGCTTGTTCATGGATATATTGCTTTGAATGAACAAACCCCTTTTTCTGACTCCTTTGTCAAAAGGTCACAGGTTTTGTAAATGCAAATCAGCTGGAGAATGGGGAATAGTAGATTACTTTTGTTAAGAGAGTGGAATTGGTGTCATTTTATACATAGATTACCTTTGGAAAGCACACATTTCAAAAAACGCAGAAAATCAAACCCAAAATTGTGTGCATGTGCACATTTGACCTTCTGCAATACTACAAACAGCTGAAAGCCTTTGAATTGGAGTTTGTCCTGTTGGTGTCCAGTGGTGTTGCCAGACACTTAAACTGAATGTGCTTCTAATTTCCTTGGCCTCAGTGAAAGTAATTAAATCTTCACACTTTGGTGGTGTGGCACGAGAAAGAGGACCAAGATGGGACATGTGGGTCACCGTAACATCCATGGGATTCCACACGCTCCAGAGTTCCATGTGCGTTCACGAGGGTCTGAGATGGGGTGATTGTACCTGGAAGGATATGCTGGGGGGGTTTTCCCCTCGCAATTTCCCCCTTTTTTGTTTGGTTTTGTTAGGGTTGTGTTGCTTCACCAGCTCTCATGTTGATACTGTAGCTCTTCACTGCACTTCATAGCATCCACCTGTGCTTTGTGGCAGTGCTGGGTTGTTGTGTTTGCTTGTGGTGGCTGTTTGCATGCTGTGTGTGCACGTGTGCATGTGTGTGTGATGTCTGAAGCGCTCTCATTTGTTCCTCTTTTGAAATCCTGTCTCTGACCATCCCTCTTTTCCTGGATGGAAAGGGACTGCATTGCTCTGATGTTGTGAACTAACAGCTGTGCTGAATTTGACACTATTTTCTTTATCAGTTATTGCTTTCCTTTTTCAGTCTTGCTATGTTGTATTTAATTTTTTATTTTTAACAGTTGTAAGCACATGCATTCTCTGACTCTTTAGAGACGTTGCTGGCTGCTTCAGTCCATTTACATAGGCCACTAAGCAGGAGTGCCCCAAACCATTTACAGGGAGGAAACTACATGAACTCATAGGTTAGTTAGGACTGTGTAGGTTCCTTGGTAACATGTAAGCCAGAAAAATAAGGTAGCCCAGAGAACTTTACTGTAAATCTTTGAAGTACCAAACAGAAGCTCTTTTACTGCTAAGTGAATCTGCCTAAGTTACCTAAATGCAACCTCAAAAATATGCTCTATTTGTTGTAAATTCTCAATGTGTATCAAATTCTCAGCGTAATATTGAATTTTAAGTAACAGGGCTATGCAGATTATGTATATATGTATAGAGATATAGATGTAATTAAATCTGTGTGCATCATGCAGGCTGATGGTTCTGAAAGGGACTTCTGGACACCGCAGAGTAGCATAGTGCTAATACTGTTTTAAAATACAAATTCATTCTAATGTTAACCTGCATCATTTATCCTAAATTATTGTATTTTAGGATGTACTCAGTCTGTACAGCTGGAGAATCAAACTGTGCATGCATAAGCTTGAGGAAGATTATGGACCCATAGTAGAATAATTTAGCATAGTTTAGTAATAGAGGAATGGGTATTTGTCAAAAATATGAAAATGAAAAGGATACATTTGCTTATTCTGTGGGTTAATAAAAGGAAGGCAATAGCTTTGTCAAACCCAGAAGTCCTTTTTGTTGCCTTTGGCATTGTTACAGTGTCACAGGTTAGGCTGGTCTGGAGTTTTGCCCGCTGTGGAGCATTGGTGTTGGCAATTGCTGCAGAACTGTCTGACAAACTGTTTTAGAGTGAAGGGGGCACGTGCAAATACTGCTTGCTGATCCCTTTGAGTCCACAGCGGGGGAAAGCACATCAGAAACCTATGGCATTATAGAGCTTTTTATAAGGAGCAGTGACAGCGACCTTAGAGCACTTATTTCCAAGAATTCTAGTAATTCAAGATGTCAGGCAAAATTTAGAAAAAGCCCTTCACTGGAAATGACAGCACAGTTAAACCTCAACCTATGAATCTCAGCTTGCATATCACTCTCTCAGGATAACTAGAACTAATTTGGATGCTTTCTAAAAACATATAGAAGGGATATAAAAAGGAGTTTGGTTTCTAAGCTAGCATGTTAGGCTAACCTTTAGAGAAAAGCTCACTAACCTTCCCTTCATGCTCCCCCTCCCCCTAATTCCTGGAGGTTGCATGTGCTTCTCATCCTGCCAGTGCACTGCATTTCTTGTTTTGCGATTACTTTTGTCTGTTGTCCCTCTGTCCTCAAAGATGATCACCGCACCTATGGCCCGAGGGGGAATGCAAATCAGACCACGGTTCCCGCCTACCACCGCTGTGTCTGCTACAGCGCCAAGCTCCATTCCTTTGGGCGGACAGCAAATGCCACAGGTATTTACTGAGTCGAAGCACGTTGTGTCAGCGCTCCTGCAGAGCCTTCGCTGCCCGCTTGTGCAGCACCCGCTTTCAAGCACCAAACAACAAACTTGCTGGTGTAACTTAAGGTGTTGGGCTGTTTAGGTGTTTGGGTTTGGTTTTATTTATTTTTTTATGGATCCTTTATAATGTTAAATTGTAGGTTTTCTGAGAGCTTGGGATATCAAAGCGTTATTGAAGTGGCATTGGTCTTTAACATTTAAAACTTTTCCATGTTCAGAATTAAGTCTCAAATTAGAGACCTGTGCTCTATGAGTGTGGATTTATGAAAGTGTTGCAAGTCACCACTGCAGTGTACTGGCTGAGTTGTGTCCAGGACCTTGCTTGTCATATATTCATGCTCTGTACATGCTCCTTTCATTACTAGTAAACTGGGGCTCATTTCAGTTGGAGTAGCTTTTTGGCATGATATCAAAGACCCAAAAAAATTTGAGCTGTTCTTTTCTTTCATGGTTGTGTAGAAGGAACTGCCAGAAGGATTCCATTGTACCTGCGTCAGAGAAGAGCCTGTGTAGGCAGGCTGGCAGCACCTATCCAGCTGTTGCTGGAAAGTGTGTGAGGTCAGAGTACTGCGTTTCTTAGGAATTTACAAAGGTAGTTACAGTGACCAGAAAGGCTCTGTAGTCTTAGGCAAACACACCTGTTGTCATTTCTGGTTTAAGATGGATGGTGTTTATATGTTAATTGACAAACCCAGGCATAGCTGTGGAGTCAGAGGAGAATTTACTTTGAGCTTTGACTGATGTAGCAGTTTAGAGAGAGAGAGACCATCATCTCTCATATGTAATATTGACAATATTTGGTTTGATGGTGAGGCTTTCCCATGGGTAGTTACATACTAGTTTCACTTATATTTAATATTTGACTCATAACAAAATACCTCTGGTTAAAGCATTCAGTGCTATAGACTGATCTTCTATCACTCTTGTTATTACTGAGTAGCTTTGATTTCCAACACCGTGTGAACTGGTCGTTAAGTTGCTCTCAGTAGGAGGCCAAGGACTTTGAAAATGTGGAGAAGGCTGAACAACTAGAGAAGGCAGAAGAAAAGAAATTTTTCATGAACAGTGATTGGGGTGACAATGGCTTTTGAGCAGGTGGTAGGCTGAGTGAGTGAATCATGGTTTACTACTGGTGGCTGGAAACATATTTTAAAACCAGTCTGACATGCCATAGACTTGACAGCTCTGGATCAACATGAATCTCCGGTACCATCTGCCAAAACATTTTGTTCAGGTTCTAGGTAAATTACAAATTAGAAATGTCATTTATACCTTTTAATTTTGTAAGATGCTGAAATAATATTGTCTGTTGGATATATAACTTCCTTGCCAGAGCCCTTGCAGCTGTTCACATTAGGAGTAAAGGACCGTTGCATGTATTTGGTTATTAATTACTCATTTAAAAGCATGTCATCTCCTTGATTGTAGGATCAAAATCCATTTAGAATGGTAGTTCAGAGTGTTATTGTCTCTTTAGAAAAGAATCTTGTTATTTCACTGAAGAATGCCTTACAACAGGAGGACCAGATGTGCTATCAGTACTGTGTTTCATTTTACCCTGTATGACAAAACAATCTGTCCTTTTTTTGTCATGAGACTCAGTTGATTCAGCAAGTGATTTTGCTTGTTTGGTTTTTTTTTTTGCTATTACAGTCTTTTCAATCAAAAATATGTATTTACTGATATATGAAGAATAGCTTTGATTTAGTGCATATACATGCAGACTTATCATGCAAGCCTTAATCTCTTTTGGGCAAGACTTCAGAAAATGAGGGCTTGGTGTTGTGATCAGGTCACTGTAGAGTTGCAGAGCAAATTCACCTTCAGTGGGCTGAAGTAGCTTACCATGACCATGCTTGTAGGGCGGAAATTCATATCCCTAAGGGAAAAAATATGTAGTCGCATTTCTCTTCTTGAAGGAAGAGCATTCCTTAGAAATTAAAACAATTTAAAGAAATTTCAATCTTAATCCATATCCTGGAAACAATGTAGAAACCTAAATCTGAAGATCTGTTCTACAGAAAGACATCTGAAATTGTTATGTAGCAAATGAGCTGCTGTCAAAACAACGCAAGGCCAGAAGTTCAGAATTGCACACTTCTGTATGCATATTTTTGAAAATATCACAATTTTGCTTAGTATTAGACGTTGGCCTTTGGTATTCTGACATGAAGCTGGAAGAGAGAAAACCTGTTGTAAGAAGGGACGCTGTTTGCTGTGCATGCACTTGAATGAGAAGGGGTAATGCAAAAAGGTTCAATTAATTCAGTGCTTATGTGCACAGCAGATGCTGCATGTCCTTTTCTTTGCTTTTCTGCATCATTTGTAGATCAATGTGAAGGGTCCTTGGTCTTGAAGTAGATACAAATCTGGCAGAAAACCCAATGAAGTTTTTCTCCTCTGGACACAAGGATTGAAGTGTTCAGAAGCAATTGCTTTTGTCCAATTAGAGATGCTTGAAAGGAGCCTGATTTTCAGGAAGTGATGAACCACTCAAGGTGGTCTTAGCTTGCTTGACTTGATGAAAAATGGGTGTAGCAGCCAAGTTCTAAATCACTTGCTGTTTAATAGAATGTTAGAGAGACTTGTAAAAAGTCAGGGAATGCTTTTTGCAGTGTCCATCCCAGCTTCCTTCCAAACAGTGGTGAGCTGCTTGCTTTCTGTGGGAGGCAGACTGTGATTTTCAATCCCAGAAATGCTTTTCCAGCTGTTAAGGAGACACATGCTGTTAAAGAATCCGCCTCTTATGTGTAAGAGTAAGTACAGTCTTGGTGCTTGTTGATTATGGAGAAAAGGAAGACATGGTAGCTGATTTAAAACACCATTTCAACCTCGCTTGTGCTAAATGTTTTCTTTGTGGTACTGTGGTTACTGAAGATTGAAAAAAATCTATCATAATATATCAGACTGCTTTTGATTTTTAAACTATTCTTTACTGGGTAATAAACTAGTATTTTCAAGCTTAGTAGTTTTGCACAGAGCTGGGGATCATTTGTGCCCTGTTTCATTTTGGTTTTTTGTTGGCATTTGGCCTCCTGCATAGCTGCAGTGTGATATTCCAAGCAAAGCATTTGCTGTTGTAGTCAGTGTGTGTACATGCAAAAGTAGACCATATGATACCTCTTAGTGTGCTAAATATGATGTCTTCTGGATACAGTTGAATGGTTTAGATGGATATTTAACAAGAGAGTGAAGGACGATGCCCATTTGCAGTGCCCCTGAAGTGTCTGGAATTTGTGATTTTACTGGGACCTTTGCTTAAAATTGATTTAGACTGAGGGAAACAAAGTTGTTAATTCATAGAGCTGCTTGTCAGTGCCTTACAGAACGGACACATGGGTTACTGAGCCACCATATGTTGTTGTATGTACTTATTTATAGCCTCAGGTTGTGAGAGCTCTGCTTGTGTCTTAAACAAACATGATCACTTAATATCTGCATTACTGTGTCATGGTCTGCCTCACTGTACAGGTTTTCTTGTTTGGTTTTAAGTGATCAAGGGGTAAAATGTGTAATAGAACAAATGTGAGAAGTTGCTCAAATTTGAGCATCTTCAGGCTCTGGCACTGTAGAGTGTGGAGAATAAACGTAGTTGTTACCCAGAGTTTGCTGCTGTTCTGGAAATGCTCTTATTCATCTCTTTATCCTTTAGGCACACATCATCCTTCTCCAGAGGTCAGAGAGCTGCTTCATTTTTTTTTCCACACAGCCATTCAGTTTGGAGTGTTTCTATCTCACAGAGGTTTTCAGAGATGAATATTTAAACAAGATGTTGATTTGGCTTACTTCATTTTTTTTTCCTTCTTCCTAAAGAAGACAAGTTGAGAAGCTACAGTCAAGTCTGACAGACCTTTGAAGACTGTAGTGAAAAGGTCAAAATAAGGAGGGGTTTTTATGACTCAATTCTCAAGTGAGAACTGTCTTTTCTTCCTGCTCTACTTTAGTTCTAATGAAGTATGAGCTTTTCACGTGGCACTTCTGACATTTTAATTGTAATATGATGGTTTGGGAAGGGAAAAACAATTATTATACAGTAATTCAAGTTATGTGCAATTTCAGTGGTTATTTCTAGTTCAGTTGTTATGAAGTACTGCCGTGAGTGATCATCAGGAGTGATAGAGGTGGGATTATCCTTATGGGGGAGAAAGGAAACTAATGCTTTCGTTTCTTGTAGGCCTGAGGACACACTTCTCTCCACAGGTCAAGCCTTTTAGTTAGGTTCCCATTCTCTACTCCCTTTTATTGTTACTGATCTTATCTTTTCCCTCATTTCAGGTCAGCCAGAACAATATTACCATGATGTCATCCCCATCTCCTGTCCAACAAGCTCAAACACCCCAGTCAATGCCTCCCCCCCCACAGCCACAGCCATCACCTCAGCCAGGCCAGCCAACTTCTCAGCCAAATTCCAACGTCAGGTGAGCCACATGCACTTTGAGGACTTCTGTTAGTGCAGTGAAGGTGAGGTTTTCAGAAGCATTCAACATATCTTACTCTGTTTCCACTGAAGTGAATGAATTTCAATACCAACTGCACTGAGAGCACAGATGGGATTGTGCCAAATACTCTGAAAACCCCCATTTTAAATAGAGGAGCTGTATATGAAGTCCTCACCAAGGCAGAACTACAGAGTGTCATAACAATGCTTACTAAAATCATATCTGCTCACAGGCTGATGATCCTTCCTTGTCAGATTGTGGCAGGTTTGATTTTATGCTCATTTTGCAGCTCTGGCCCTGCTCCATCACCCAGCAGCTTTCTTCCCAGTCCATCTCCACAACCATCCCAGAGCCCAGCAGCTGCACGAACGCCTCAGAACTTCAGTGTTCCGTCCCCAGGTCCTCTAAACACTCCAGGTAAATGATCTGAGCTGTTCTTCAAACCATGAGTTGGGCTATGTTTTGGTAACTAGTAGCTCCCAGGAAACCTGCTGTTTTTGGCATAGTGGAAGCTTTCAAGAGCTCCACAAAGCAGCCAACATTGCAAGAAGTGAACATGTCACATGCACCACAGAACACAACAGCTTGGATACCTCAAATCAAAATCGATTGAAACCTCTTTTCTCATCACTGAAATATGTAATGGGTTTTTCTTCCCAGTCTTTTGAAAAAAGAATTATACTTAATTTAATGGAGCAAGTTTATAGAGGCATAATGATTCCTTAGTTCCATTCAGGAAGGGACCCTTAGCAACAGGATGGAGTTGTAAAGGATGTAACCACTTAATCACAGGCAGCAAGCTGCTTTGCTCCAGAACACCTTCCCAGATGTACTGTGGCACTTGTGCTCTTCTGTCTCCCAAGAAGCAGTTTCTGATACTGTCAACAGAGGTAACAAACTGGCTCCTCCTCACATCAGTGCTGTGTGCTTTGCAGTTTGGAAAGCACTCACTTAAGGAAAACTGCAGCAAATTCGTTGTGTTGATTTAGTGTTCAGTGCACCAGAGTGAAGGCAAAATGACCTAGAAAATATATGTATATATTCCAAAAAGTATATGGAACTTTGGAACTTTTCAGATTAAAAATGGTATTGGGAATTGCTGTTCAGATCATAGAATGTTATACCTACACAAAGACTAGAGGTTCAGGCAAACAACTGTGGAGGGCATCCAGTTGTGGATTTGGATGTTTGACATGAGCTACACTTTGAGACTGCAGTGTTTCAGATCTAGATTCTGAAATGTGAGAATAATGTTCTGCAGCATCTTTTATCATCCTATGACCTGCAGTCTTCCTTCTTGCTAGGAAATCCAAATTCTGTCATGAGTCCAGCCAGTTCCGGTCAGTCAGAGGAGCAACAGTACCTGGAAAAACTCAAACAGCTGTCAAAATACATTGAGCCACTCCGGAGGATGATCAATAAAATAGATAAAAATGAAGGTGAGGTTCCCTGTATTTAGCCATGCCTTTCTCCCTGTCAACTCTCTCTTCTGCTGAAAGATGCAGTACTTTGCCTTATGTGATAACTTCTATTTACATGGATTAAAAACTACAGAGAAAGTTACTTGCTTTCTTGCCTATGACAGTAAAGATTTTACTGTGTACAGTGGGCAGAATCCTTACCTTTAGATTATCATCAGTTATGCTTTATTTCTGTTGGTTTTTAGACGTGTAGAGGTTATGCAATGGATATATCTATGATTAGATGAAAGATCTGTGAGATATATATATATACACACACGAATTTATATACTTTTAGCAATGTACTGTATTTCTGTCTGCAAGAATGGGAGCTATTCTTGTAGACAGTGTTTGTGTCTCTGGTACTATTTCAGACAGGAAGAAGGACCTGAGTAAAATGAAGAGCCTCTTGGATATCCTGACTGACCCTTCAAAACGGTAACTCTTTCCTTTTGGCTGGGCATCAATTTTCCCAGCTATTCCAGAAATTTATTGTTTGGCATCTGGCCATGTTGACATTGAGGCTCTGTAGGGCTCAGATGACAGGAACACTTGAGCTGAGGTGGTGATGATGATGATGTTTGTGGTGATGAAATGTCTTCTCTTCCACAGGTGCCCCCTGAAGACGCTGCAGAAATGTGAAATTGCTCTGGAGAAGCTGAAGAATGATATGGCTGTGGTATGTAATGCTTTTTGTTAGCAAAGATAAGCAGTTAATTCTGAAATCGCTTACCATTTGCAAGATAATTTTTTGCATTTCTTGTTAGTCATGCTGTTAAGGCTTCAAGTAGGGCTGGACAAAATAAGAGAAGAGGAAAAACTGGGCATTTACTTCATGCAAGTCACCTGTATGTACCTTTTAACTGAACTTTCAAGTTCTTGTGCTTTGTGCCAAGACTCGAATAATTCTTTTTGTGGACTTTTGTGGCTGATTTCAGGACAGTCTTCCTAAACCAAAGCTGCAGATGTCTTTTTGCTTGTTTTTTCTCCTCCCCTACCGTTGCTGTATGTGGTTTTGAGAAACATTTGTATTTCATGCATTTCATACAGTTTACTACTATAAAATTTTGCAGAATCAGTAACAGAAATTTCTTTTTTGATGATGATTAAAAGGGGCTTCTCTTGTGTTTCAGCCTACTCCACCACCTCCCCCAGTGCCCCCTACCAAACAGCAGTACCTGTGTCAGCCCCTTTTGGATGCTGTTTTGGCCAACATCCGTTCCCCAGTGTTCAACCATTCCCTGTACCGAACGTTCATGCCAGCCATGACTGCAATCCATGGGCCACCCATCACGTACGTATCCCTGGCCTGCTGTCTGTCCTGAGTGTTCTTTAGCTGGGGAAAAAGAGTTATTTGTAGAAACTACTAAAAGAACAGATGGGTTTATGCATGGGGGTATAGCTGTGCTTGTTTCACCTGTAAAATATTTGACAAATAGAGTGTTGGCCTAACATGTTCAGCTGGTCCTTTTGTGGGCTGTGTCCTACACAGGGCCCCAGTTGCTTCCCCTCGAAAACGGAAATATGAAGAGGATGAGAGACAGACCATTCCAAATGTTTTGCAAGGAGAAGTTGCAAGATTAAATCCAAAATTCCTGGTGAACCTGGACCCTTCCCACTGCAGCAATAATGGCACAGTTCATCTCATATGCAAGCTAGGTAAGCAAAGAGAAACCAAGGGCTGAATTCAGAAAGAAGTGCTGAGCTTGACTGTAGGAATTAGAAGGCTTTTGCTAAGTCTTGAATCTGGCTAACCTGTGCCTTCTGCATGGGGTCTGTACTTAGCAGGTTCATAGCCTTGCACAATCACACCATTCTGCACAGCCTCTTCAGGATACTCCTGGGAATTTCATTCACAATTATTGGTCCTGTCTCTGCACTGAAGTTGCAATTGGTAACTTCAGTGTGTAGAAACTTACTTGTTGCAAGCAATAATCTTGATTCCTGATTTGACCTGTTCTGATATATGAGTTGTTCTGACTCCAGCAACTAGGGCAAAACTACGGAAATGGTGAGTTAATTTTTAGGAGGGTCCATTTCAGTTTGTACTAATGATCACTGGCAATGGTGTATGTTCAAGAAAGAAATTCAGATTGCATTTTTTTTCCTTCTTAGCTGAATAATCATAAAGTAGTATTTGTTTTGTTTTGCAAACAAATATTTACTTGTTTTGTTCTTGAATTCCAGTAAAGAGCTTCTTCCCTCCCTCTCTTCCTTTTAAAAATCAAGATTGATTTTGTTCTGAGTATTGGTACATGAGGCACTTAATTTTCAAAAATAAGGTGTCTGACCTGGTGAAGTTGAGCTCATGAAATGGTGACAGTGGCAAGGTGCAGAAGAGTGTAAGATACGGAGTTGTGTTTGCCAGGCTTTTCTTCCAAAAATGTAAGAGTGTTGTTAAAGTGAGCAATGAGGTTTCCTTTCAATAAAAAGGGAGAGCTACAGTCAGGTTCCTCCTTGGGAATAAGAGACTAAAAACCAATCTGAATTATGCAGAAAAAACCTCCCATCCAGCCACTGTTCTGATGGGAAGTGTGTTTGCATCCTAGATGACAAGAATCTTCCAAACGTCCCACCACTCCAGCTCAGCGTTCCAGCGGACTATCCAGATCAGAGCCCTCTGTGGATAAAAAACCCCAGACAGTATGGTATGAGGGTGCTGGCATGACACTGGTGGGGCATGTGTCTGTAGTGGGTAGTAGTGGGGAAATGTGAACACCTCGTGTTACTCTTGCTTTTAAACTTTTTTAAAACACTTTTTATTATAACTTCCTTTATCACTTTTTTTTTTTTAAATTATTTTTTATTTTTCCAGCAGCCAACCCCTTTTTGCAGTCTGTGTATCGATACATGACTTCAAAACTATTGCAACTTCCAGACAAGCATTCAGTCACAGCACTCTTGAACACCTGGGCCCAAAGCATTCGCCAGGCCTGCCTCTCTGCTGCATAACAGCTCACTTTCTACATTGTGAAGCAAGAAAGGTCTCAACAGCTGGCCTCTCCCACATGCCACTGGAAAACCACAGTTTGGGCAGGTTACTTCAGAAGAAAGAAGCCTTATGTTGTTTTGTTTCTAGGTGTCAGGTTCAGTAGAGAGCCTGATGTTAGACTTAGCCTTCATGCTTTTTATCTTCTGCCTCAGTGGACTTTTGCCAGCATTTTCAAATATACAGAATACGTATATATGGTTCTTGAGACTGTATTTCAGATGAGTTTTTATTGTCTTCTTAGAGAAGAAATTATTTGTGGACTTCCATCAGGGAGTCTGGTATAAGAGGGAGTAGGGAGAAAATGTCCTAATTTGCTTCAAAGTTTGCTCAGTGCCAGTATTCCTTTCACACTGTATGTTTTGTGACCTGATACTGCCCCAGAAATAAATTAGTTCCAACTAGAATGTGCGTGCAAACTTCTCAGTGGTTGTAGGAATCCTCTTGCCTATTAGCTTTGCCTGGAGGTCGGATAAATTAGTCTTTCAAGGCATCCCTAATACGTGAGATATCCGGATAATTACACTTGGGGGTGGGTGTGTGGAACCAAATAGAGCAAAAAAACCCCCACTTTATAGCTTATTTTAAATGCTGCTTTCTATGAATGGTTTTTGGTTAGCATGGACCACATTTCTCACTCCAAAAGAGTGAGGTTGATGAGAAGGAAGAGATAGCAATGTGCATACTGACTTCTACAAATTCAGTATATGTGCTTGTAAAAGTGTGTGTGTGGGGAAACCTACAGTATAAAGGCCAAGTGACACCAATCACTCCAGCAGGCTTGTAGCTACATTTCTTCTTTTATTAAGAGTCTTTCTGAGGAATCTGAGTTCCTTTGGGAGTTGATGCTGTGCAGTGAAAGTGTTTCTATGCTACATGGGTCTGCTTAAACAGAAAAGGCAAAAAGCAACATCTCAGGAGTAGAACTGACAATTAGCACATTGTGCCTTGAGCAGTGATGGGCACTCAAGTCAGTCAGCTGCCTTATTGTCTGGCACTTCTAATGAAAACATTTGCCACAAGTAACTAATTTCATGCATTTTTCATGTTTCCCCCATGTTTACAAGTTGCTCCCTCTTGATGTCTTGGTGTAGAATTTCAAATATCAGATGTTCCCATTACATCCTGGCCCATCTCTGTTTTGTGCAGCAAACCTTAAGGAGTAGCTGTGGGCTGTCTTACAGTAGTGTCAAGAAATTGCTGTGACCTCCATAAATCTGTGTGGTGTCATCAGTTTTAGGATGTTTTTGAATGTGGGTACTTAAGCACTGACTGAGGCAGCAGAAGGCTGTCAGTATTTTGTACATGAACTAACACAGCACCTGTTTGTTTCTATTGTAATAAATTTGTTATTATTCCTGTGTTAGACATTACACTGCTCTTCCCATGCTAGATACCAGTTCTGTTGTGCCACTGGATGATGGTCACTGTGTTCTAGGGTAAGTGAAAACTCACAGGCTTTGAAAGTCAGGGGACAAAATCGTAAAGGACTTTGTATGCCATGCAACAGTCTCCATATTGTCCTTAGTGAACTGAAAGACCTGGTCAAGAGGTCAGTAATAGTACCTACAAGAGAAAGATAGTTTTTAAACCTATAAAAGAGAGAGAAATGACGACTCAAGTCCTGTGAGTGCAGAGCTGATGATAGAAGTAGTGGGGAGGGGCAGTTGAAGTAGACAGGTCAACAAAACCGAGGCTTTCATGTATCAAATGGTCAGATCAATGCAGCAGGACAGTTCTCTACAGCAGAACAATGCCTAATAACTCTTACACTGGTGTGGCGAGATGCAGCCCTTGTGCAGCTCTAAGGCTTAAGCTCATTGATGGATTTGTTAGCAAAAAGTGGTTATTGCAGGCTTATTTTCATGGTACTGAATGCTTTGGTTCCTACAGCATCATTTTGGATGTTATTTCCATTTAATTTATACAGGAGTAACAGTGCAGAGCAGCTACTTGTTCTAAAGCAGTAACATCTGTTTTTCTAAGCAAGTGTTAGTACCCTAACTAAAGCAGTTCTGAATAAGGGACTGTGGCTGCAAAGAAATTAATCTGTTCTTTTAAGTTTAACATAGCTGCAGTCTTTTGTTGTACCCTATCGAGCACAGCAGCTCCAAAAGACATCAACTTAAGTGTTGATGGAACAAAAGGGGATTTCTGCCCTTGTCATGTCACGGGAAAAGGACAAAGTCTTTGTTGATCTCCAGGAGAGGAAGGTTCCTATCTTTTGCTCAAAACTACCAGGTTAGAAGGGAAACAGAGCAGTAACATGCAAACAACATGAAGTGGTTTATGGAGATAGAAGACAGAAACCTGCCTGGGCTGGGGGGCCTCAGAGGAGGTTTAAGCCCAGCACTGGGCTATGAGATGCCTCTTACTATTTTATCCCATCTTCTGTGTTTTTAGGTCTTTTTTCAATCAGTGCAACTTCCTGTAAATTTCTGTGTGCATTGCTATTTCTGTTACCTTTTGTAAGGCTACTTTTGGCTGTTAGAACAATTCTTGCTTTGGAACAGTCTAAGAGGCTTGGAAGCAGTTGGCATCAAAAATATTTCTATATATGGCATGGTGTATTTCAGTTTTATAAATACTGATGGCTCATTCTTCCCCCCTCAAGAAAAACCAAACAACTCATTCACTAGATTCTCTAGGAATGCTTTTATAAAAATAAAATTTACATTGATTATCTCCACAAGACCACATCATTATTTATGAAACTCAGTTAACTATAGTATTAAAAAATACTTTAGTAATGTCTGATACAATTAAAACATTTTAGTCATTGAATCCCAGGCTCATCCTTACACATTTATTTTTACAAGTGTAGGCCAGGAGAAGGAAACTAGTGTTCATGTGGTTTCCATCCTTCAAAGAAAAAGGTCATTATTACAGCATAAAGAAAATAGGCAGTGAGGATAATGAATGTGCAGCCCACTGGCCCAATGTAAAACCAGGATGCAAGGAAGTAGATCATCAGCAAAGAGGTGAGAGTCCTGTAGCTGGCCAGAAACCTCAGACTGATCCTTGGTCCCCAGTTCTGGCTTGTCCTGTCCCTCACCACAGGACTATACCTGATTTTCTGTACAAGGTGGGGGTTGGTGAGATGGTAGCGACAAAGTCTGCCAACAGAATCTTCCCTGGAGCAAAGCACTTCCATCTGATCAGCAAACTGAGGTAAGAAACATTAAAACATTAGTGTTCTACTGCAACTACTGTCATAAAGTAAGTGTAACTTATTTTCCAATTTCCTTCATTTACAGGAGGAGGAGGGATCAAAATACGCTTTTAAACAACTGCTTCAGTGCAGACTTGTGTTTGTCACAGCTATAGGAAGGAAAGAAATTTGCTTTTCCTGTTTGAGAAACATTAATTTTGATGATACTTCATTGTTCATCAACCATAAAGAACACCTTAATAAAATTTTACATGTCTTGTGTAGGAAAAGCAGAACTACAGGTACAGAGGCAGGCCTGATGGGTTAGGAAATACCCATCTAGACCACAACAAAGGAGATGGAGTAAGAACCAACCAAGTGTTCCAAATGTGCAGTGAAGAACAGAAACCTGCAATGGACAGTAGAAAAGGAGGCAGTGCTGTCCTCACCCTTTCGTTGAGCACCGAGGAGAGGCGGAACAGGAGGCGGACGAGGGTGGCGTTCTCGTAGCTCCGGATGGGCTGGAGCTCAGTGTCTCCCTGGTACTGCACCTCAAATCGACGCAAGCCATTTATGATCTAAAATGGGAAAATAAACACCTTCTCTTGCAGTTCCTGTCTGAAACCCCTTTAATCTGGCATGTTTTTGATTGCAGAAGGACAGCTTGTTTTCTCACAAACAATGGAGGCAGTGACAGGGAATGTTTTTTCTCTCACCTGGTACCTGCCAAGGGGTGTCAGAATGAGGCCATCCTCACTTGCAATGCAGTCTGGAAGCTGTTTTCCATTCTCGTCTTGAGCTGTCCCACACTTCATCATCATCTGGGTCAGCTGGGCTTCACTCAGCTACTCAAAAATAACACAGTTTTAAAGCAGGTGTTTGATCTACTCCTTATTTCATGTGTTTGTCACTTCACAAACTCATTAGCACTGGAAGTCTTTGAAAGCCAGCTCAGATACAAAGAACTGCTTAAGAGCACCTCAATCAGACATTAAAAGTCTCCACGACTTAATCCAAGAAAGGTGTTCTGGTTTATATGTCTCTTAGCTCTCAAGGAGTATCAAACAGCTGTCTCCTAGGTCAGTTCTGTATAAGGGACTGTGGCTGCAAAGAAATTAATCTGTTCTTTTAAGTTTAACATAGCTGCAGTCTTTTGTTGTACCTTTACAGCTCTACATTTAAAAGATACTGAGCTGTTTTTAAAATCACCTCGCTTGTTTTTAAACATGAGGACAGGCCAAGTACAGGGACAGGTTGGGGATAAACTACAGGAGAGTGGTCACTGGACCTACAAAGTAGGCTTGATATTTAGAACTTCAAAACAGCTAATACAGATATACTGAAATAGGTTTTGAAGTGGTCAGGTGAAGGCAAGAGTCTAGAAGGCATTACCGAAATTTGCCAGCAGGGTCACTGGATGGCTTTGTGACTCCACAAAGCACAAGAGACACAGACATGCATTTGATGAATGCTGACTCTTGTTCACACCCTGCAAGTTCTTAGATGTTACATACCTTAAAGATTTGGCACAAGTATTCCAGTGCTTTCTCCAAATATTCATCTGTTTTTTTGATGCTGTCTTGCCCAATTTCATCAAGGTCGTTGCCTATGTAGGAACCATTCATGTCAGATGGTGTAAATCTAAACCATGAAAAGAAGGACTGGGTAGCCATTGTCTCTGCAGTGTGGTCTGATATGGATTTTGCTGTCTGCTGTGCCTGACAAATTAGCTGAGCCAGTTTTAACACCTAAAACAAAACAAAATTTTGTGGGACAAAAATTAAGCACTGAGCATCAATACATGGATAAAACTGCCTTGATAGCTGGCAGAGCAATCCCAGCAAACTCACACTCTGAGCTTACATGGACTTGTGCTGTTAGTTGCATTTCCAATAGGGTGAAGGTAGTTCTTAGAAGCTGAAGCACTTAGGAAACCTGAGTGCTGCTTCGGGTTTTCAGCTGCCTTTTTTTTTTTCTCCCTCTTGCTATTTTTATCTGACTTGCTAATAGGTTCTGAGCAACACAGTGAATCATAAGTTCCCAGTAAGCATGTTTGAGAGGAAATACCCATCCCTACACTACTCCAAGGCAGCAAACTGTTACCCTGGCTTCTCATTTAGCAAAGAGCAAGCAGATTGTTACTGCTGTGCTGGATTGAAACCCTCAGGTTCCAGAAGTCACTGTCAGCACAGTAAATTATGCAGTAATGCAGGGTGTGAAGTTTGCCACTCTTAACGTCTCCTAAGATGGATGCTCAGCACTGAGAAAGCACCTGTCAGGGTAAAAGGCAGGGAACAAGAAGCTTGTTGCTTACCAAATTCCTGACTTCTGTGCCAAACATCTGCTTATACTGGAAGTCTTGTCCTTCCAGGCTGTAAACATGACTCTTCACCTTAAATGAGGCATCTGTAACAGCTGGAGACCGTGATGACAAAAAGCTCCCACCAAGTGTGGGGCTCATAAAAAGTCGGTGTTGACGGTGGGGAATAACAAGTTCTGGCTCCAGGAATAACTGTTCTCCTGGAATTTGAGAAAAGCAGTGAAGATGGTTACATAATACTGGTTTTACCTGGGGAAGGTCTAGCTTGTGGTGGTTCTAGGGGGAAAGAGGCCTTAATTACCCTTTCTTATTTCATTCTCTATGCCTACAGTAAAAAAATGTCAGAGTGCATTTAATGCAGACCATACAGGCAGCATTTTAATCCTCTAACATTTTTCAACAAAGGCAGTGCAGAATTATGACACTTCAGATACTGATACTTGTCATATCTCGCCTCTCCCCAATTTACTCTATCCTAATTATCCTGAACTGCATGCATGACCAAATGATTAACTCTTCTGCTAAGTATAGAGACCTTCAGTGAGAAAAGTTTTAATCCTGAGGAAAGTTATCAAGTAAGAGAAGTGTAATAAAAACTGCCTATTGCAGTTGTGTTCTTTGAGGAAAAAACATGGAATGAAAACTAAATGATGGTGGTTAGAAGAGAAACACAGGCATTCTAAACCAGTATGACAAACATTAGTGAAAACACATAAACTTCTGAATGACACAAAATGGGAGTGAAGTCTATTCACTCCAGTGCTTTTGAGGTAAGGTGTAGCCATTGTGAAGAAAGAATGAGACAAGGCAGCATAAGATGTCAAAATACCCTTTTACCTTTCAGGATCATTTCAGCTAGGTTGGGCTGAGCAAAGACCTTAGCTACTCGGAACACCATGAGGGCATTTTTGGGACTGACCAAGTCTGTTCGAAGAGCTCTGTTCAGAAATCCTACAAACAGCTTGGTATACATGAGTAGGTTTTCTTGAATGAAGGCAGCCCTGTCAAAATGAGTACAGGATTTGTGAGTACAGCTATTTAAATAATTGTTATTTCGTATTCTGCCAAGTGAGCCATTAAAGGACAGTTTTACCCTGTCTCTGGAAAGATGGTCAATTTGCACCGAGACAAAAGAACACTCTCAAAACAAAAACTCATGTTCTAAGAAGCCATCTCCATTCTTGCACAGCAAGTTGATTCAGGCTGATGGAACACTGCTGCTTTACTCAGGATGTGCATGCACTTGAGGCTGGCTCAGACTCCCCACAGCTGTTCCCCTGCTCACCACTTCTCTGACACGCTGCGAAGTGCGGGCTCCGTGCTCTGAGGCGGCTTTTCTGGAGCGTATCTCCACGGCTGCAGGTAACTCAGCCACATCTCCAGGACCTAAGCAAAAGCACACAGAACACCACGGGAGAACCAATACTTCTTGGGGAAGGAAGACAGAAAGGGCGTTTTCTTTGTTTCTTTTAAACCTAGGGAGTATTATCTAAATGACACCTCAAAGTTTTTAGGAATAAATCTCTCTCTAGTAATTTCAGAGCCTTTGAAAAAAAACTGAAAAAAGTGTGTGCTCTTAGGACCACACTTAGGATCTGGATTTCCTGTAATGCCCCAATGAGATGGCACTCCAACAGCTACTACAAAAAAACCCCCAAATTAGTTGTGGTTACATTTAAGGTGCATTTACCAGCTCAGATCGTGTTCACTGAATCTACTGAAGTAAAGAAGATGCTACGTTAATACACTTTCAGCTCTCATCTCCGCGTGGATGCACCCACCACCCTGAGGAAACAGCGGTGTCCTGACTGCACTCAACTCAAGAGCAGATTTGCCATGGCCCCTGTAAATATTTCTTCTCACATTGTGCCTTACACATGCACCTCAAACACTGCAATACAGCTAATATTAGGTCCAGTGAACAAGATGTAGCCCTGTTTCATCCTGCACTTTTAAACTTCTACAATAATTAGCACAAATCATGGTCTGCTATTTCTTTGCCTGCTTGCAGGAGGTAGTATTTGCACTATTTATTGCAAATGAGTATCAAACTACTTGTGTTTATGACCTATTGTATTAGATTAGATACATTCATATAGGTCCTAATTTCTCGGTATCTGTTATAAGAGTAGCACCATTTACCCCCCAATCATCAGCCATTTTTACTGTCAGGAAAATCAGCCAACAATTTGCAGTAATTCTCACCAAGATCTATTCAACTTCCTTCTTATGTCTAATCAGTACTCTTTGTCTAATAGTAAATGTACAAGTTAGATAAAGAATTCCACTGTTCTAGAAAAGAGAAATTGATACCAATGGCTGCTAAATGGCAATAACCAATAACTAGTTCTGTTAAGCACAATCTTAGAGAAGCAAGTACATACTGCTCTGAAAGAGGCATCCAGAGGCCAGTGGCCAAAACAGTGTTGTAGAAAGATATAAAGCTTCTCCTGAACAAACCGAGGAATTACAACCCTGCAAACAGATTGAAGGACATTCACGTATAAAATGGCAGCAAATTTTAAAAACAAAACAACCCAATCAACCAACAACCCAACAGACTTCCACAAATGCAAATACAGAAGAGACTGACCAAAACTAGTTCTTTCTTAACTGAAGCTACATCTGGCCATGGAATTTCAATTCAAATTCATAAATAGCAAATACTAAAACTAACCTTAGCCAGAATCCTTGGTAGCATTTTATTTTCTCTGACTTGTGCCAAAATATAGACTAGTGTAACAGCTGCTGCTGAGGCTGCCCCTCAGTGGATGTGAGGAACACAAGCCATTAGCTCTCAGGTATTTTTAATAATGTACTTCTGTATTTAGAGATCAAAACAACATAATTCAACCTCTCAGTGAAAATAGAGCTTTTCAGGGAGAAGCCCTACACATTTCAGACTCAGGCTGCTCATGTACCTACCTTTTAAACTCCTCCAAGGGACTGGCTGTGTGGGAATGGGCTGAAGGGGAGAGAGGCTCAGGTTTCAGGCTGTTGCTGAAAGCATGCAGGTGTTTCACAAGCAGCCTTACCACCAACACATGCTCTTCAGTGGGCTTAAAAGACTCCTGCATTCAAAGCAAATGAGAGGAAACTAATGAGTGTCAGATCCTAAGTGTCCAGGAAACATTTCAGGAAAATTATATTCTCATCTTGAAATACAAGAACCACTCTCTTTTTTCTAGGTGCTTCACCATAATTTGGTGCCACCTAATTTTGGGCAGGCTTGCTCCCCAGGACAAGCTGAATCAGTCTTCTGCCATCAGTTCACTAAGAAACAGTAACATATTTTGATTGTAAGAAAAGGTATCTACAGTACTCTTATTCAATGAATTTTGGGCTAGAATTAAAGAACAGAATAACTTGCAGATTTCAAGTTACACCTTTCTGAAAAAAGAACATTCAGCCTTTCATTATAGTTATAAAAGTTCATTGCTGTGTACAGCACAGCAGGTCCTTTGTCTATGCTCATGGCTGGCTTTACTGAGTTCTCCTTCCTCTGTCTTGTAAGAGAGAATAATCCTAGACAGAGTAATGGGAAGAATAAGAACTGCTTGGAGTCCTGTGTGCTCCTGTTGGTTCCAGTATCCTTAGGGGTAAGAGCAGCCTGGCTGGGGGGGAGCACAAGGACTGAAGGTGAGCCACAGCGATGTTACTAAAGAATGAATGAGTGTATGATAGAGCAGGGAGGTGAATAAGGCAAAAAAGAGCTGGTTCTCCTGGGTCCAGCACCAGAGCTGGTCAGCTGCAGGATCTGGGGACAAAGCACAAACTCCTTTGCTACTCTGACCTGCTCTAAGAGCAGTGAACTAATCTCAATTCACCACTGAAGGCAGATTTTGATATATCATTTGGATTCTAAGTTTCCCAAAAGCTGAGAAGAATGTACATGAAACAAAATTTACAGCTGCAAGTATAGTGGGAAGCCCTCGAAGAGTGTATTTGACAACAGCTGCAGGATGTTTCCAGGCTGCCAGGTACAGCCATGCTAAGGTGAGACACTGAATATAACTCTAAGGGACTGGCAGGCATTTTTATCCAAAAACCTTCCACTTCTTAAATCCATTCAACAGTATTTCCAGTGCTGGGAGCAAGAAGGGTCTGTGTGTGTCAATGTCCTTTCTCTGCAATGCCTGAGGCAAAGCAGATGTGTTTTTACAGTGTCTTAAGACTTTTAGTACACAGTGAGGTTCACTCTAGAAGATTGAGGGCTTGATGACAGATACAGTCATGTAGTAACAGCCAGATCTAAGACTCTTCTATGAGAAGAACAGCTACTAGTTCTAATGAAGGGTGGTCTTGTGGTTTTGACAGCTACTGTTTATGTCAGCATGTTTTCTGCAGTCCTGAGAGGAGTTTATATAAAAGGCAGAACTCTGCGAAGTTAAGTGGTCCTAGGAGTTTGGGTCAGGATCTCCAGAAGCAACTAGAGAGGCTGAGTACTCTGCTATAGGCCCTTTAAGGGTAATTTTAACAAACCCTCTGCTCCCCTTGAAGGTACCTTTTGAATTTACAAAAGCAACTCTATTTCAGTACATCATTTTGGGTGATGTCGGTAGTTTTACCACTTAGCAATTCTCATCATTTCCTCTTAGCCTGGATCTGCACCATTATGAACATCATTGGTTTAAAAGCTGTTTTTCCCCACAAGTGTTTTTGTTGTCAAACTTTGTCTTACAGGATGGCTGTATGCCACTCTTAATTCTTAACACAGTAAGTAGATAAACATAACAGTAAAAAGGATTTACAGTGTTCCTTTCTAAGCAGTACCTTGAGATATCACAGCACTTAATGAAAAAAACAAAAAAGGATTAAAGAACAGGGAAATGCCATGTAGTACTAAGGAGCTTTTAGTACATAAGCTTAGCCCTCCCCATTCCCAAAATGAGGACCCAATGAATAAAGGCTGAAGTAGGAAAAGAGGAATCAGTAATCTGTTCCAACAGGAATGTTTTTGCATGCACATTTCCTGAACAATCTGCAAATGTACCATTTGTGCTTTTGCAAAAGTGGACAGCCAGGCTTACATTGGATAGCACTGAATTTGTAGTGGCAATGACATTTCCTTGGCTAAAAAAACCTAGATGTTACCTACCTTAATTTGGATGACAACCATGCAAATTCTGATCTTTTCTTCCACGCAAGGTTTGCTTAAGTGATTAGTGAGGGGCAGAAATCTGCCATTTGTGAAGACAGCTTTGGTGTCAAAAAATTGTCAGCAGAGCTGGTAACTCTACACTGCATTACATGAATGCACCTCTAGAAATGGAGTTCCCAATTGGTCCTCAGAAGATGCTAGATTTTAACTATTCTCTCCATGACCTTTGCTAACATCTCTCAGTATCTGTTTCACTGAAAAATTTAGTAAATCTCAATGCAGTGCTCTCAATGAAGCTGTCAGGCTGTTGGCAGAAAAAGCTGCTGCACAGCCAGCACCAATACAGTTGGCAGATTATAGGATGGAACAAGATCTTTCAAAAGGAAACAAAATGAAAAGATGGCAATACTTGGTATGCGTGGAGGGCCTGGTAGCTGGATTGGGCAGGACTACCGTGGTGTTTACTGGAGATACTGAGTCGGTAGTGGAGAACCTCCAGCTGAGACAACAGAAACAAAAAAGGAAGGGGGGAGGGAAAAAAAGGAGAGAAGAGAGCAAGAGAAAAAAAAAGTGAGAATGAGCCCAAGGAAGAAGGGTGGGGGGGAAAAATGAACATCACAAATACAGTCAGGGACAACATATCACAATAACAACTGCAGCCACAGTATCCTCTTCTTTCTGGTGTTCAGGAGATTGAGTCCACACTATTTCATAGCCTTTATCAACCTGGAAATACAACTGGGTGTGAGCAGGTGTCAAAAAAAGTGGCTGCTCTCTGCTACCCTTAGAGCAACTGCTGGTAGGGGACATGGAGCTTTTGCCAAATAAACTCCCCATTTCAGAAATTGCACTGCAGCAAGAAGGGTTTAAACACTGTTGCAGTGTTTTGTTAGAAATGGTGTAAAAGAGTGCAATATTCTGCAAGTTTTCTTAAAATCTAGTTTGAAAACTTTGTCATTGCTTCCTGTGCTGATGGAGAAACACAGTTTGTATATGGGGAAGAAACTCAATTTGAACTTTCCAGTTCAGAGAAATCCTTTCTTCTCTCTACATAAAGGCCATTTTTGGAAGGCTGCAGGTCTTGTGAATTTCCTCAAAAGAGAGAATTACTTTTATTATTAGTGACACATCACATGTATAAAAGGGGCAAAAGACACACCTAACACAGTGTTAGGTGCTAATGCAAAATGCATATTGCCATAACACTGAAGTCTCTGCAAGCCTCAACCAGATGCCTTCTGGAATGAACAAGGTATTTTCTGACAATGTGATGAAGAGGATACTGTAGCAACAGTGACACACATGTATGAAATAAATGAAAAAACATAAAACAAAAAAAATGTACACTACATAGATCCCAATGACTATTGTCAGGCATCTAAACTAACTCTCCAGATCACACCTCTGCTGTCTTTAAACAGCCTCTACCCAACCTCCTCCAGTGTCAGTTTGGCATCTCTTGGTTTTACACTCTTGGAGTGGTAGGATTGTTACTACAACAGCTCAGATAGATTCTCTGCTTCATAATTAACTCCTCTGCCCCAGGACTCAGCAAGGCCCTGTAATCTGAGGGGTGTTCCACATGCAGTGCTGGGGGCTGAGCACCTGGCATTGGAAGGTCAGGAAGCATCACATAAAGTTTTATCAAACTACTTTTTCTAAGGGTTCACTATGATTACAGCAGAAGGGAATAGGGAAAGAGTTGCTGCACACTTGCACTTTGGATCATCAGAGAAAGAAAATGCAAACAGATAGAAGAATTGGAAAATAGTGGAATTACAGGGGAAAACAGTGACAGCATAGCAAAGAGCTCCAACATCAAGTTCACAGCAGACCCAGAGAGAATTCAAAGTTGTAATGTAGTATATCTTGTCAAAACACATTATTTACCATTCATTCCCATTCCACTGCCTTCTACTTGTAAAGGGAAGTTAACAAGGTTAAAGGAAAGATCTGTGATTCTGCTTCACAAGGAAGTTACTTATCTGGGATCTGTCTTGGCCCATCAAAGCAAACTGGACAAAGTAAGAGCAAGTTCTGCAGAACCTCATTCCACCTTCAATACAGGTATGCTGGCATTTCAAATCACTGATGGTCAACCAGCTCTAGATCAGGGGATGAAGAGTCACTAACTACCCCTCCTTCCAAACACACAGAAGGCTAAATGGAAGCAACTGAACCTGCACAATTATTAATACTTTCACGAATGACTTTGGGGTGATCTTGGGTTTCAAGTCAAGGTCTTTAATGCTTGTGTTAAAACATACATTTATGGATATTCTACTTCCTCACTTGAGGACCTGTGAGGCAGACTGCTCTCCTTCAGCCCACCCTGAGACCAGCCTAAAAAAGCTTTGTTCAAGCATCACAGGCTTACGAACAGTCTTGTCCCCAGCTGATCTGGAACCTTCCTTCAGTCCTGCAGGACAGATCCTACATCCACTTATGGATGCCATTGGGAATTTTAGTCCCCCATTCTAGTGTTCTAACCCCCAAAAGAGTGAAGACTTCCTATTTTACATGTTCATGATTACTTCCCATCCAAGATGAAACTAAAATACCATCAGGAAGTTATGGCCTCAAGTTGTGGCTCAACACACCTTGTGGAGGATCCTGAAGTGCTCATTTCAGAGAACTGAAAGCTCTACCTAGGCCCTACTCCACCATAACATGGGGTCTGCAACTGCTGTTCCCTAGTGCTAGAAGAGAGCATCTGAAATACAGAGGGTGAACAGAGGAGAGAAGTTTAAAGCAATCATCATTTCTGGCCTAAGCACAGCACTTGATGCACAGAGACTGGACAGACAGACAGACCAAGGTACTTCAAGCAAAGCCTTTCCATCACAGGTGCACAGCCATGCTGCTGGGAGTCCCAAGTGGAGACTTTGCAACATTACTGACTTTGCAATTTGACCTCAAGAATAGAAGACAAAACCCATCACACTTCAGCTCTCCAATGTTTTTCCCTAGCAAAATATAAATGTGTTTTATTTCATATCCTGTGGAGTGAAGGATTAGAATTTCTCAGTCAATCAACTCTCTTATTGCTCTTTCACACAGGAATAAATCCTGAGTTAGCTTTTGTACTTTTCTCCCCTTCTACAAAAGTCCCACTGTGACCCAGAGGGAATTCAGAGGATCAACATTTTCTCCTTCAAATTCCCTTTACATTTATAATGCCTTTGATCTTAGTCTCCCCAACACTTAGTTACTTCTTACATGCAGTAGTTTGTTACCGAACAGGCCACCACAAACTGCTTTTAATGGTGTATTATCTGAGCAAGAGCTTGTCAGATGTTCTGAACTCTGTAGCTACAGAACTGCTTCTGACACCATAATGGTGAAAAGCATATTTTGGAATAAGAAACAACAAAAATGGCTTATTTGCTTCAACTCTGAAGGACAATTAAATAAGATTTTTTTTTAATTTGGATTTATGCTAAAAATCGTTATGACTCTCAGAAAATACTAATTGGTATTTCAGTAGCAGTTGCTATCTCTGCTGGAAATCAATTTTAGATACTTTTAGCAGTCATGTTGCTCCAGTGAGATTTAACACAATGCTTTTATAGTGGTACCTTCTCCACCATTAACACTTTGATTACTGGTGTTCAGATTGTTGTGACCATCCCACAAACTCATCTCGTACAAAAAAAAAAAAACAAAAAAAACAAACAAACAAACAAAAAAAAAACCAGAACAAAACCAACACAACTTCTGCAATGAAGGCAAATCTGAATGACACACTTATTCACAACATTCTTCATAAGCGGTTTAGCAATTCTTACATACTTGTGTAGATATTCTGGAAAGTTCTTTCTTTCCTTTGAACAAATATACCAAAACAAAATTCTCCACAGCATAGATTTACCCTAAGACAAGAGTTCAACCACCAGGTGATGTTCATGAATAAAGCACAAACTATTACCTTGACATGAGGGGACTGCATTTTCTGATACATTTCCAGTGAATAATGATGAAGCCACATTTCAACAAAGATCTGCAAAACAAGTAATTTCTCAGCTAGGGAAAAAGAAATAATCCAGGACTGTCAGTCACAAGATAGGCATAAGGAAGGCCATAGTATATAATTTGAAAACTAAGCTGTCCTGGTAATGAACAGGCACCTATTCAGAGATATTTCAGGTTATTATGTCAATGACTGGGATGGAAAACTTTTGTACCTGCCAGGCATCAATTAGTTCAGCAACATGGTAGGAACTTGTTCCTGAACTATTGTTAAGTGCAGATTTTCCTTTCCCTTCCCCTGATGGTGAACACAACCAACTTCTCTGTGCTGAACCTCTGCACAGCCCATAGATTAAAAAAAGGAAAATCAGGTGTAGGAACATTTCAAGAAAAAACGAGTCAAAAAGGTTTGAGATCAGTAGTTAGAAAGTCAGTCAAAAAAAAAGAAAATTAACTGCCTTTCCAAACTACAACTTCACTGTTTCACAGTGGCTCTTTATTTCACTAACAGAAAGCAAAAGCTGTGCTGCTCAATTCCAATAACAAGCCAAAGCAAAATGGCCCAACTGTCTCTGGTTTAAAGAGAAGAGAGCCCTCAGTTAGCAGCAAGAAGTGCAGCTTACCTGAAGCAGTGTTTCTGACCTCCAGATCTCCTGGGAAGCAGGGTCAGCATTCACAGAGGGCTGGTGGGCGATGTGCCGTTTCAGCAGACTGGTGTGGTGCATGCCATAGGAAGAGAAGGGCACTGGTGGAGACCTGCCAGGAACAAGGCAATGGGAATACTGACCTCAGGAAGCCTCAGGGCAGGGCAAGGTGTCATTGTCCAAACTGTAAACTGGAAAACAGTCTTTCAAACTGCATAGTTGGTTACACATTTCAAACTTCTGCAGCTTACTTTAATTACTAATCACTTCAATTATAACCAAACTCTACTTCACTATTGCTATTGCATTTTGTAATTACATAATAAGTACATACAGACCTAAGTGTGGAGATGCTTTCTCTTTTTTAGAGATTTTGCTCAATAAGCCGTATGTGGCAATTGTTGGAACTGTTCCCACAATCTGCCTGTGGCACAGCAGTGATTACCTGGGAGCTGGGGAAGGGATGGCTCCCCCAGGATTGGAGGAAGGTGGAGGAAGGACACTTCCTTCTGTGGGGAGGAAACACTTCAGGTACGTGTCCACCAGGATGAAATAAGCACTGTTGGAAGGGCTGACGTGGTGGGTGACAGGGGAGTTCTGCAACACAGGACAGGCCTGGGGTTACACACTGTGGCTTTAGGCCAGTGCTGGGGAGTGGTGCTGCACAGCCAGACCCACTCAGCAGAAAGAAGCACAAGCCCAGAGGTTGGAAAGGGTGAACTGACAGTAAAAATACTCTGGAGTAAAGGTAAAGTAAGGAGCTGTAAGAGAGCTGTTGCTGTAGCAGTGAGTGTAACCAAGGAGGAAAGAGCAGTGTTACACAGCACAGGGAACAACAGGCAGATGAACCAAAGAACCCCACACACTGTACCAAGCAATGGTTATGACTGTAGAGATCTTTTTTGGTACAGGGGTAGGAAACCCACTTGGAATCCATTGCCTGCTCCTTGCTGGTTGGACAGTCTGCTTACAGGGTGTCTAAGGTGGGTATTTTGTTTATTATCCAGTCTTGGATCGTGAACTGAACCAAAGCAATAATAAATTCCAGAAGAACAGATAAAACTGCTGTTAATTCAGCTGGACAGCACCTCAGCAGGATGTGAGAGCATGGGGAAGAAAGGATAATACCCTGTTAAGGGAAAAATTGCGAAAGGTACTTACCTTCTGTGTAATCAAACTAATTGCAAAGTAAAACATGTAATATTCAAATGGATCTGGAAGGACAGAGTCAAGGATCAGCTTTTAAAAACAGACACAGCTGTTAAGTATTAGGGGATGCTACACAGTCATCAAGTTTTTATTTTGTCAATACTAACTTATCTTGCTAGAACTTAACAGCAAATTCAGCTTTGCCTTCTTCCGCCCCAACTGCCTCAGACTTTGGCAACTGAGTTGATCTCTATGTGACAAGGTGTGTTTCCATTACTTTTAGCATACCTGACTACCTCAAACTGCAACCAGCACAACTGCAGCTCCATTGCTAAGAAGTGAACATGCCCTTTTCCCACCATACTGCAAACACTACGAGTAGTTATGAAACAAACGTTGTGAAATACAGGCTGGACAGAAAACACTGGGAATTCTGTTGTTGACTTGATCAAGGCCAGAAATTCCCCCCAACAAGGGTTTATAAGAAGAGGACAAATTTATCTTTCATTTTTATCTAAATATTTCTAATCAGCCCATAGTCCTTAGCACAACCACACATAATAAATATACAACAGAAACACTCATGATCTCTCAATTTAAAATATTTAAACAGAAGTAAATAGCCAACTGTTAAAAGGATACTAAGAGCCAGATTCAAACCTAAACCACCAGATGAAGGAAATTGGACTTTATTGTGGTATAAAGAGCATTCTGGTAGAACTTGCTCTTGTATTGAAGCCTTCACAGGGCCCTGAAAGACAGAGTAATGAAATATTAATCTGGTTTCTCAGCATATTGCAGAGCATGTTTTCAGATAGCGAGGTTCTGCATTCCAGCATTCTGGGATGATCTCTATGTTCAACTCAGTGGGATTTTATTGCACTGCAGTAAATGAGAAGTCTTTAGAGAACTCTCAACTTTCTCACTGAAAATGAATATTCAGTAATTTTTTAATCTAAATTCAGTAATTTTTAAAAAAACCTTCACCATGACTTCTCCAGTTGAGTGGGAGGAGCAGAGTTCTGGTGCTTGGCTGATGGTTTTGTTTGGGTAACTGAGCTGTGGACCAGCAATTAACATCTACTTAAATGATGTTTCCTTTCTTTAAAGACTGTAGAACTCCCTGAATCAATTTCTAGGCAGCACATAACTGGTAGCAATGGAAGAAACAGTGAAACCACTCTGCAGATGAACATTTTTCTTTGAAATATGATACTTCATGTCCAGGACAGCAGTGAGACTTCAAACATGTAGCTATAAAGCATAGCCAGGGAAGCCACTGCTTTGTGATGAGCCTGGAAAACTATTTTCAATCTTGCAACCACTGGTAACCACACAGCTTTCTCTGGGGACAGGGTAAGAATCACAATGCAGCTTTTTTGGCTGAACAGCACAGATATCCAGCTGCTGAGTATCACAATTTCCAACAGAGTTTATGGTTGGGAAGTGTCTTCCTCCAGAGGAGGAAAGAAAACAGGTCTGCTCTAAACCTGGAGCACTGAGGCTACATCATGGTCTATACTGAACCACAAGCATGCAAAGTTCCAACAGCTGCAACAACTACCTTCTCCTCTTACAAACTGCTCAGTTACTCACTGGAAGATATGAGACTGGGAAATCATATCTGTACTCTTCTGCTTGGAGTTTGTAAACCAGCTTCATCATCGGGCCACTGCAAACAAGCACCAGAGAGAACATCTCTTGTAAGTACCCTCTCCTGTCTCACTTCTCTGAACTTATGTTTGCACAGTCAAAAAAGATCAAACACTGGATATTTGTTCACGGATTCATTTTTTAATCTCTGCTGAAATGAATAGGTTTACCTGGGATCCAGGAAATCCAAAGCCACAGAATATTCATTAGGATTTGTTCTTCCTTGCAAACAGCGAAGGTTCCAGCCCACGATGATGCCATCCAGGCTACCAAAAATGCTCTCCACCAGCCATGGAAAGATGCCATGTAGTTCCTTGAAGGAACACAGACATAAAGAGTTGGACAATCTCCACTGCACCAAAACGTACAAAGGTACTTTCTGCCAGCTATTTATGGCTCTTTCCAGACTGTCATTGGGCAGAGCTTCCATTGAAAACACTGCATTACAATATGGCAATTATGGGAGATCTATCCCCATTTCTGATCCTACTGAAGTTGTAATGATACTCATCAGCACCACATGCAGTCATTTGTCACATTTTAAAAATCAGCTTTCCTCCTCCTAAGGCTGAAAGGTATTAATGAAGGGCAGTCAACTGAAACAAACTTTTAATGACTAGAAAAGATTCTGAAGTCTTGGAAACACTGGATTCCCACTGTTCTCAAAACCCAGAGTCACAGAATCAATTCGTCTAGAAAAGACCTCCGAGATCATCGAATTCAACCCATGACCCAACACCACTGTGTCAACTAGACCAGAGCACTCAGTGCCAACGTCCAGTCTCTCCTTAAACACCTCCAGGGACGACTCCAACACCGCCCTGGGCAGCGCACTGCAGACAGACCCCAGACAGCTTATCCTGACAAGCCAAACAGGCACAAAAGAAAACAGGAATAAAGGAAAACAGGAACACGACAGCAGCAAATTCCCCTACACCGGCCGGGCGGCGGCAGCTCACCTTGGCGGGGAGCTCCTCGATGATCGTCTCCAGATCGTGGCACCGCTGAGCGAAAGGCTTGTTGACACAGTCCGCCTTCAGCGTGGCCTGGTACAAATCACACGGCGACCTCGATCAGAACGGACAACACTACCCGAGGCCACGATGGAAAAAAAAAACAAAAAAACAAAAAAAAACAAACCCACAAACCCAAAACAACCAACCAACCAAAAATCAAACCAAAAAGCGCCGCCAGAGTCGCTCCTGCGGTACCATTTCTGCCAACACCTGACCCGCACAGGGGCAGCACAGGGGGACCCGAAACCGCGCCGCTGCCCGCCCGGCCCCGCCGCCCCACGCACCAGCAGGAAGCTGGGCTGCTGCAGGTGCGGCCCGGCCATTATTATTCCTCCTCCTTCTCCTTCTCCTCCTCTTCTTCTTCTCCTTCCTCCTCCTTCTCCTCCCGCCGCCGGCCCGGCCCGGCCCGACCCGCCGCTCCCTCACGGCCTCCCGCGCTCGGCGCCCGCGCGCGCCCTGTGCGTCACGGCGCAGGCGAGTGACGTCACTCGCCGTTGCCATGGTACCGGCCCAGCGCGGCGCGGCCCCGCAGGAGGTGTGGGGGCCGGCGGGGGGATTAGCAGGTCTCGCTTCTTCATGGTGTCTGTGATTTACTTATTTTTTAAAAGAAATCGTATTTTGAGTGTAGAAGACCGTTATGGACGTGTAGGACAGTGTGACTGAACGGAAATGTTTTGAGTTGTGTCAGCTGTGATATGAGGTGTGTGTGTCCTGTGCTACCTGTTGTGCACACACGTGTGTCAGCTGTAATGTGTGTATGTCTTGTGTCATAACATATGACGTGTGTGTGTGCCCTGTGTTATCTGTGATGCACACGCGTGTGTCCGGTGTTACCTGTTGTGCACACACGTGTCAACTGTGATGTGATGTACGACCTGTGTCAGCTAACATGTGACATGTGTGTGTGTCCTGTGTCAGCTGTGATGTGATAAAAGACATGTCCTGTATCAGTGATGTGTGTGTGCCCTCTTGTCAGCTGTGATGCACACACGTGTGTCCTGTGTGGTGCACACACATGTCCTGTGTCAGCCGTGCTGCACACATATGTGTCCTGAGTAGGATCCCGTGTTTCACAGGTCCCTCTGCAGATGCAGACTGGCTGCGTGGACACTGTTCTAGAGGGGTCGGTCTCTCCTCAAGGTGGGGATAACGAGCTGCTTTAGCTCCAGGAAAAGCTACCGGGACTTGATGACAAAGTTTCTGCGATGTGTCCATTTAGCTGTAAAAATTATGGGTATGAGTGCCAGAAGTTAAGGAAACGGTAGACCTGATGTATTTTCAGTGGGTGATAAGTGAAGAAAGAAACAAGAAGAACTAAATGATTGGGTGAATATGTGGAAACAGAACTCTGGAGTGCTTGGTGTGGTGGCTCAGTGACACCCCTGCAAGCAAACAACTGCATGGGAGGAATGTATCAAATTATTTTAAGAACCAATGGAACTGCTGAGGAGAACTGTGGAGTGGCAGTCTGTTTATATTGGTAGGTGTGCCCTAGAGTCCACTGAAATCAGCGGTTTAGGTCCATTATCCCTCTTACATACAGTGTGTTCAAATGTAGATAACCAGGACTGCATTCCTGTTTTTTCTATTTTACAGGTGGGGAGACAGGCTCAGAAAAGTTTGGCCACCTGCTGATATGCCACTTACTCAGGTTTCCTTTTTCCCTTTGTCCCAAATTGTAGCTGTCTTTAAGCCATGGCAACAAGAAAGGCTTTTTTGTTTTGTTGGTATGTTTTTCCTCGGAGTATTTCTGAGAGTTGGATACTGGGCTGTCTTCTGAAAGTATAAATTCCATTCAGTAATCTGGTTTGGTGCTTGTTTTATGTTTTTATCATTCATTGTGCCAGACAAAAGAGACTAACCAGCCATACTAACACAGAGGTGGCCTCACAGCATTTTGTCACCTTGGTGTAATCAGCACAGCATTACAATTGCAATCAAACTCTACACATGTAATTCAAGTTCATGCAATTGTCCTAAAGATGAGTTAGTGCATTTGTGCATAGTAGAGTGAGTTAATGCAGCACTCAGTACCAGAAAATCTACTAGGAAAAGACTCTCTAAATATTCCCATGGAAGTTTGCACTGGTACTGATGTTCAGGCTAAAGATCTGGGACATGTAAGAAATCAGACTGTGCGGTTCTGGTGGTCACAGTGCTCTCTGGACCTCACACCACCTTTTCTGAAAGCACTACTAAAAAAACTCTGAATAAACCCATGTGGGGCCTCCAGAGCATTTTAGTGGGGAGTTTGGATACAGGAGGAGTGTTACACCAAGGCTTTAGTAAGTGGCTTTCTGCCTTTAAAATGAAGTGGTGTTTGTAGAGAAAGAGCTGATGGGTATCAAAGGGGGAAACAGTCAGGCTTTGGGCCACTCCTGCTTCTCATGAAGTCTGACTCAGATGCAGGAAACCACAAGTCCCAGCTGGGAACATGTCATTGTAACTTTATCCTGATTATGTTAATCAATGAGAGGAAAAGATAAATTAGAAATAATCTGATTTAGAGAAATAACATAGGCTTTTGATAGCATAATCAGACCTTGTTGCTTGTGCAGGATTAATTTAATCTCTTCCTGTAAGGACTGATTAGAGTGTCATAACAGTGAAGATCTGTCAAGTGTGTTCCTTTGGCTGGAGAATCGTTTGGGTGTTGGTATGTCAGGGATGGGTGAAACTATTAGAAAACATATGGTGTGTTCAGTTGTGATGGGAACAAACCCAGACTACCAGTTACTGAGAAACCTGCTGGAACAGCATATAGGTGAGGAGAAAAGGGGAATTTTCAGAACTGTCATGATTTTTCTGGTCCAGTTGAAGCAAATTCTCTCTCCAAAGCTGTTCAGTTCATGCAGACATCAACTCTGTGCTGTTCCTAACCTGCACAGGCCTGCCAGGACTGTAAGTCAGAGTTTCACATGGATGAAGATGAGACTTCATTCGTGTTTGAGAAAAAATGAACTCACCCAGTGCAATTAATGGTTTTTCTTCTGAAGGAAATGCCAGCTGATATTCAGGGTGTGTTTAACCATTGGAGGATGAGGCATCCCCATGTCTGCCTGCTTTCAGAGTGCAGCTCTTTGGGCAGTCCATTGTAAATTTAATTTAAGAAATCTCAACATTTCAACACTTGAGATAAAACATGAGTACTGGTGTCAGTGTGTAAACATAATGCATTATGCAGGGGGCTGAAGCAACTCTTGGATCAGGAGTCTGAGGAGGTTTGAATATGGTGACTGTTGCTGCTGAAACCACTTTCTGAGTTTTGCTTTATAAATATAGGGTTGAGGTCTGGGATTTGGGCTTTGAGCAGTGAAGCAACATTTAATGTACCGTTTTCCATTCCAGTTCTTTGTTCCATCTATGAGAAGGTTTTCCTGTTGATTTTGAAGGAAATGGTACTTGAAGCTGATTACTATGGTTCCATTTCCAGATATTTCACCACATTTGCAAAGCAGGATCTTGATTCAGAAGATATGGACAAGTTGCTCAGCTTTAGCTAATACTTGAAGCGTGCAGTAGGAGCTCTGCTTGCTATTTATACTTTGCCAACTCGATGTTCCTGTTCCTCAGTTCACCAGGCTCCTGCAAGGTGCTGTTGAGGACAGTGTCACCTGGTCCTGGGTGAGCTGCAGTTCTCCACGCAGGACTGGATTGGGCATTGCGAAGAAGGGGCTTTGCCTTGGCTGTGCCTCCCTCGCACACCTGGATGTGCATCCCATACAGCACTAAGGGAGGGGTGAGCTCCCTATGAAATGATCCTCTGACTGCAGTTTAGAGCCCCAAATCGGCCTCTACATTCTGTGCATTCCCAGCAGTCTGCACCTTCCAGGGGAAAGCTGTCGAACGTCAGGTTGTTGTCCTCCCTTAGAACAGATACTCTTTGTGTCCCTACACATTTCCCAGTCTTCCCAATTGCATGATATTCACCAGTGTGTGGAGGAGCCTCTGTCCCTCTAGCAGAGGGCACAGTGACATTCCTTGCTCCGCTCTGTTGGGTGTCTCCGAATGTGATCACTCTCATTGTGTCCCTGGCAGCTTCTATATCTACAAGATTTGTGTTAGGTTAGTTTTCCCAAGGAACCTGTATATCACTGTGGCAAGATGACCTTGGATTGGTTCAGCATCCACGCCCTTTTATAACCCCAGTACTCCAAAAAAACATAAACAAGTAAATGCAGCTCTAAGCTGTTTAACAAAATGAAATATAATAAAGAAGAAATAGTAGTCTTAGGAAGGGAGCCAGTTCAGGATGAAATTAAGCTGTGGCTGGTTGGTTTTGTAACTGATACAGTATTTAATGTTATTTTTATCCTTCCAGTTAAAACCAGATACTGCCATTCTTAAAGAGCAGTGAATCTATTTAATGATACCTCTAATAATCTCCTCTTCCTTTTGTAAACCATATTTGGGGAGCAGAATGTTGCTCCCACCAATGGCTGTCTGCCAGTGGGCTTTCATCTTTATCCTTCCTCATTCTGCAGTCTTTTATGTATGTGAATAATTTGCTCTTAGAACATGCTGGGTTTAGCTCCTGGCAGTCAAGAAGAGAGAAATCAATGTAGATTGCTGGGGTGAGTGACCAGGAGGTGACACTTGAAAGCCTTGGATATTGGCTGCTTCAGCCTGACAAACATGATGAAGTATGAATGGGGAACTGCACAGGGCCCATGAAGGAGTCACAGGACTTCAGAAAAGAATATAAAAAAGAGCAAATAAATAAGATCTCCTGAGGCAGAAAGTAGAGGCTTGTGTAAGAGGCTTCTGCGAATACTGGATGGGGCTCTGAGTCTGCAGAAACCAGTGGAAGGACTGGGATTGACCTCAATGCTGGGAGATCTTTTGTCTTCAAACTGATTTTTCTGTGGACCTTTTAAGATTAGGACTAAATAAGCTGAGTGTTCTCTGACACAAGTTCCTTTAAGTAAAAGCATCTGCTATTGAGCAGCTGTAGGAAGGGGAGCCTTGAAATGGCGCCTGGAATTGGTTTGCTTACACAGCACTGTGATTTGGGATTAGCCTCCCTGATAACTGAAGGAGAGGCAGCTTTTTTTTGCCTCTGATTTGATTCTAGCAGATCCAAGTGCTCCAAGTCAGGTGAGAGTTCATGAGGTCTTTTTAAGAAGGTGTTGATTGTGGATTTTTAAAAAAAAAACTAAGTGCAGCATCCCTGAGAGAAACATTACATATCACGCATCTTGGAAAAAGATCATGGAGGTTAGCATTGCTGCCTGTCAGTTGAAAGAATGCGTGGAAAGGGCTTGGAGCAGATTCTCTGCATCCTGAGATACCTTCCTACTACAAGAATACAGATTCAGTTACTACAAGACTTCTGGTAAAAAACTGGGAGTACAGGTGTATTTGACCTAGAAATTTCACATTTCAACTGCCCCATTCTGCAGCCAAAATTGCCATGATAACATCTCACAGTCATATGGGACTGGTACTTGCGTAACACTAGGATGGCATTAAGAACTTCTGCTTTGGATGCAGAGCCAAGCACTCAAGAGCATTTTAAATGTTAAAATAAGAGAAACTGTGTTGGAACAGGCTGTTCTTACCCTGAACCAGATTTCTCGGTGTATTTCCAGCAGTACTGAACAGAACTGCAAAATGGGCCCCAGAACTAAAATTTGGGACCCAGTAGGACATGAACTGTCCTATTGTTTTGCTCCCTGTGGTGTTAGAGCCAACCTAAAGCAAACTGTGCCCTAGGGGCACCAGGCTCCTGCTGCTGTGTGTGAAAGCAGCACACAGAGCTACCTGGAACAGGTAGAATAACAACCTGCAATTCATCTTATGCATGTGAACTTCTCAACTGCCAGGCTGAAGTTCATTCTGTACCATGAGACTGGATTTAGAATAAACCCTGCAATTCTTCATTGTGTGCCAGCCTATAAATGTAGGGAGGCCAGTGGGGTCATACTGGGTACAGAATGGTATCTAAGGGCTTACTGGAATATGACAAAAAACAGAGCATCACATTGTTCCGTTATCCCAAATACTAAAATTTTGTAATCTTGCTTTTGAATATAAAATATTGAAAAGTGAATATCACAATAGGTGCTTGTAAATTATTCAGGTTTGGAGAGTAAGTAAAACATTTGCCTGAGGGGAGACATAAATTTTTATTCCCACTTTGGTGGGGAGTGAATGTGATTTGTAGGATTGCTGTTGGTTTAAATGAAACACACTTTATTGAATAAAGATGAGGAGATTCAGATGAGTGCCATGTGCAGGGTTATTTCTGTTGTGCCATATAAATATATGGCTGTAACTATCAACACCTCCTGTTCTAGGAAGCTCAGAGACAGACCGAGATTAGGAATTGAGCCTGGACTGGGCTGCCATTCAAGGACAGAGTTCAGGTTGTATGGGCAAGTACCTCATCATGTCCTGCTCCTATAGCCTTCAAATGCAGAAGTTTAGGAAATGCTGAACAAGCCATAACAGAGGAGAAAAAGACCTCGGCATCCTCAGGTATCTCAGGTGATGTTGGCTGAAAGTTCCTGAAGTGCTGTTCCCCACAGCTGTGAGAGGGCTCATAGATCAGCTCAACTTCATCCTGCCAGTGTTGATGCTCCCTATTACACACAGAAAATCTCCTGGACCAAATCTGCTTCCTCTGCCTGCCTTACACTTTTAACTTCATTTGAACATCTCCAAGGACATGTCAACCTCCTGTGACCAAGGATTCAGTGTGTAAGCATGTGCCTTAAATGGAATCCAAGCTGTGTCCCAGAAGGCAGTAAGCATGAGTTCAAATGCTTTGCTGAACTGCCACTTGTCATGCAGAGCTTCAATTTCCCCTTTCTGTAATGAAAGATTTCCTCCTTCACGGGAGTGAATAGACGATTTCCATCAACCTCTATATCTTATTTACACAATTCTTTTGCAGGTGATGAAACAGCCAGCCATACCAGATGCTTTGAAGGATCAAAAGTAAGTCCAGTCCATAAATGATCCTGAGATCAGTGTTATTTGTGAATATGTTCACTTTCTTAGATGAAAGGCCAGGCTTGCTGTGTGATGTTTGCTTTTTTTCACTTTCAGTTTTGCAAATAATCATAAAAAGGAAGAGTCAAAAGTTCACAGTTGCAGAAAACAAGACTACGTACAAAAATAAAAAGGTTTTTGGATTGTCTGACTTTCAAAGGGTGTTTGAGTTTTGTTTCCTGGCTGGATGTGGAACTGTGGTACCTCTATAGAAAGGAATAAAGTACCTGTATAAGTGTGCTGTCTTACAGGAGAGTGAGGAAGAAGTCCTGTTGTGTGTGAGCCAGAGGTGAGGAAACAGTCTGATTTAAGAGCCAAGTAGATACACAACTCTGATGGCATAATCAGTCTCAGGCAGGTTGGGGACTAAAAGGGACTAGAAGAATGTTCAGTCTGAGATGAAGAAAATCGTTAGCTCCTGTTTGATGGACCCAAGATAACCTGCACAAACAGGCTTAACCAGAACAACCCAGGAGTTTCTGAGTGGTGGTCAGCTCCAGTGGTTAAAAAATGAGCACCACCAATGCCAAAAGAGCTCTGGCTGAACCTTGAGCACTCAGTCCAGACCTACCAGCTGTCCTGTGTAGCACAAAACATGATGTAATGTCAGTAACATCTTTGAAGCAATGATTAAGGTACAGCCTGGGGAAGATCCCTCTTCCTGTAGGTGTCCTCATCTCCCAATCCACTAACTGAGTACTAGTTTCTGAATGCCTGAGGCACTGATGGACTATGCACAGATGTTTCTCATAATACAGCCCCCCTGCTAGGACAGAGTACTTATCAAAGCATTACTAGAGAACAGCAGTAGCTCTGCCGTTGGGGATTGTTGGGTCCATTCCCACCTAACCACCAAGTTTTGTGGTGTATCTCATTGTGTAAGACTTTGATGCAGGGCCCTGAATTAGGGTAAGCAATCAGAGAAAGGAAAATCTAGATGTACAGTGAGAGAGGGACACCCAAAAGGGGTTGCCAAAACAGTTGGAAGGGTGTTGGTAGGGTTTCCTCAACACTGTGTGACCTGGGGATGTGTCTGATATCCTGGCTTAGAGTCCATCCGAGGTTTGGAGTCAAGATTATGGCTCTGAGAGTGAGAAATTCAATAAAGTAACAGCGAAGTTCAGTTTCTCCACAGCAAAGTGAGGGCTTTCTGCCAGGGCTCTCCCTGAGTGATCCTTTGCCTGGGGGCTGGAGTGCCCCTTGGATAAGTGTCATTTCAGAGGTGGGTGACAGGGCCAAGTGGCTCTCAGGCAGGGACAGAGGGGTCATGGAATCGTTTGAGTTGGAAAAGACATTTAAGATCATCAATCCAATGGTTAACCAAGCACTGCCTTCTCAACCAGACCTGATAGATGTCCCTCTGCTCCCTTCTGTGTGCCCTGTGCTGAGTGTGGATGGTGCTCGTGCCAGCACCAGGCCAGGCACCACTGTTCACTGGGGCTGTAACCAGAACCAGAGGCACAGCAGCCCCCAGTGCCCTGGCAGGGCATCCACTCAGGCTAAAAGCTGTCACTGCCAGAGAGGGAAAGAACATGCCATGACTTTTTCCCTATCACAGCCAGGGTTAACACAATACAACCTCAACACCCACTCATTTTCATTGGGACAGAGCTGCTCTCCTATGTAAACAGAGATTAAGTTCATTGCATCCTTCTAAAGGCCCCCACCGTCAAACTGTGTTTAGGATTACATGGAGGTCCAGGGAGAGGGCAGAGTTCCCAGTTTCACTAATGAACTTTGTTTTCAAGCCTGTATCTTTCTTTTTTTTTCTTTTTTTTTTTTTTTTTGACTCGTCTCCGTTTCCCAGAAATGTGTGCTGCTTTACAACCCTTAGAATTCATATCTCACATTTCTAGCATGCTGAGAAATTCCAGCTCCATGCTTCTTTACTTCCTGTCTGTGGTGTGTAATCTCTAAGCATTCACATGCTTCCCCACCATCCTCAAGCTGTAGTTTTGTGATTCCCTGTCTATTACTATCCACTTCATATTGTTCCCTGCTGTTCTCGGAATATTTGGATTGGATATTCCTATCACTGCTAGTCAAAGGAAGTGGCTACACACCAGGGAACAGAGTCTTTGTTTGCCACCAGGTTGTGTGAATGCTGCTGCACAGAGAGTGCAGAGCTGCAGGAGTGCTGCTTCTTCAGAGTGTGTAAAGCTGTGGCCATGCATTCCTCCTTGTTAGGGAGGTGCCTTGAAAAGCCAGTGCAGTGCCTTGAAAAGCCAGCTCCTTGACCTGTGTTAGATCAAATTCTGTTTAGAATAAAGTCAGCCCTGAAGAAAACCACAAGTTCACAAGTTATCTTTTAAATAGTTCAGTTTCTTTTAAATAATTTTATATATACTGAAACTTTATGGTTGATCAGAAAAGCCAAATTGCAATCCCAAGAAAACCAAAACTTTTAGGTTCTCTTACAAGAACAGTATCTGTGATTTGCAGGATGAGAATTCATGGTGCACTGTCAAAAATGGACAGACATCAGCTTGGAGCAAGGAAGAGTGTGGGAGTTAATTCCAATTTCTGGCCTTATTACTGAGGGTGCTACTGTGAGAATGGTTTTAAAATCACAGACACCTGTCCTCTGCAAAGAGTAGTCACCACTCACCCTCCCTTTGATGAGTCACTGAAGAACCACCAATGGAACTGCTTGGACTCAAAAGCAAGTCTCATCTTTAATTTCATATTATTTCATAGTTGGCTACTATGGATAGTAGCTCTAAACTTAGTCTGATGTCAATATTTTCTCTGTCATGTTCTCTGTTGGAAATGGTTTCCGGTCCACCACGTGTTCTCAGTGAGACAGATATGTTACTGCTTCTGCTGTGATTGTTGGTTCAGCAGTTAACACCTTGAATCTCAGTTGACTGCAAGTGTCAATACAGATATAACTGGGGTAAGAACTGGCCTTTGGGTTTCTAGGGGGTCATGGGGAATGAAGGTTATAAGCTGTGATTTGAGATGTGTTTATCTTGAACTGTTCTGTCATGACATATTTGCATTTATTGGGAGATCCCTGAGCTAAACATTGACTGTAAGTGCAGGGTTATGGTTGAATGGATAAAGCCTGTGTTTTTGGAGAAGAGTAAGTGGCTACTTAAAGTTCCCTTTTTCTTTCTTGTTATAAATCCCTTTTTAGTTCATGTTCCAGGACTCCTGCTGGGCCATGACTGCACTTCATCTTGTTTCACAGAAAAGCCCCTAAAAGGTGGCTTAGTTGCCTCAAGGAGCCTTCAGAGGACAGGCAGCTCTCTCAGTCTCAGCAGGTTTCTTCGTCTCTGATTGCTCACTTCATGTTCCCAAAGCCTTTATTCCAGATCCTTGCATGGGCTCCTCCCTGGGGTTTCAGGGCTGCAGGTGCTGCAGCCAGGAGGGTGTTTCAGGGCACATGATCAGTGGGTTTCAGCAGAAGTGCCAGTGCTGCCTGCCCTGAGAGTGCTGCTTTCCCAGTAACCTCATGGCTCTGGACTCGCTGGTGCAGCAGTAGGTGAGGGCCCTGCCAGCACAGAGTCCTCTCAGATGTGAAGAGCCAGTGTTTCTTTAGGTTAAACAGAGCTACTCTGACAATTCCTGGTTTTCCTAAGTGGAGACTCACTGCTCTTATTCCACTGCTGGAATAACAGTGGTTTAGCAGTCCAAGGGTGAAGAGCCTGAAGGGAAGCAGCACAGGGAAGAAGTGCTTGGCTCTAAAAAGCTTTTATCACCCAGTCAATCAGAAGCTGGATGAAAATGGAGAAATTCATTAAACTAGATTGTCAAGGGTTACCAGATACAAAGAGCACACCTGTGGCTCAGGAAGCTTCTGAGCTGCAGGTATTTGGAGGCTGGGAGAGCGTGTCAGGAAAAATCCCTACACTTTTGCTGCCTTTCTCCTCCTGCTCTGGTGTTCCCTGGGCGTGCACTGCCAGCTGCTGTCACAGGCAGGAGCTCTGGGGCTCTCACTCTCACCCACCTGTTCTTGTGTTCTAATGTAGATGCAGTCAACATCTAAGCCTATTGTTCAGAAAGGATGAAAAGCAAATGTAAGCAAACAAGACAATGTTCTTTAGATAGAACAATATCTATGATGATGAAACCAGGACAGGGCCACGCTGAATGTCTTTACATTTGAATGTTGAATTATTTCTTTTTTTTTTCTAAAGTATTTTTTCTCTTTCTAAGCAGTATCTGAAGAACAGAGAAGTTTTCTGAAAATAAGCACTTTTGCTGAGTTTATGTCTTTGAAATGTCTGTTTTCTTGGCCTTGAGTAAACAAGCCTCCAAAACATGGTATTGGGCAATCTTGGCCAATAATGTGAGTGTGTGATCAGTGTGTTTATATGTGTGTCTAACCCTGTTCAGACTCACTGAATTTCATGTCAGACAAGGAAATATTTAATGTGTACAGGTTTCTGGAACCCAGCAGAGATCTGCCCTTGTCTGCAGCAAGTGTCAGACCTTGAGGAGGCAGCAAAAGAGGGAAAGTCCAGCTTGGCTCTGAGACTGAGAAGCAGCACTTTTTTAGCCTTTGACATGAAATAGAGACTGACATCCAGGAACTGAGTTCCACTTATGTCTTCTTAGTTACCCCAGGCTGAGAGGAATGGGAACAGGCAAAGAAAGGAAAAAGTGCTGATTACCTCTTGGCAGGAGCAAAGAGCCTGCTGAGGGCTGACTCCAGGAGAAGTGTTTCTTTTGAGCTTGGGGTCCCCCTTGGTGATGGCTGCCTGACTTTGAAGGACCAAGTTTCCTCATTCCAGGAGGTGTTGGATGCTGGGCAGAGCTGCTGGAAGAATGGGAGCTGTCAGGGACAGAGCAGCCCCAGGCACCAAATGTCCCTGAAAGGAGAGAGATTAAACCCCAGTAATAAGGCACTGCCCATGGCTTTGGGCAACCCAGAGGATCTCTGTGGATTCCACATGGTTTGGGGATGGAATGGTTTTTGGCTGTGCACTCCAGAGGCTGCACCAGGGACTGCCAGCTGTGTGTATGTAATGTGGATCTCAGGAAAGAAAGCAGCACGGAGGAAGGAAGATGGAATAATGTGATGGGAATGTTGTGGATCTCAGCCCTCTGTAATTCATGCTGGGGCCTGAAGGGACAGAAAGGTTGCTCCCTGCTCATGTACCTCATCCAAAAGACTCTGCCTGAAGGAAGCAGCAGAAGTGGAATCATGGTGAAACCTGTTGGTGCACACAGGGAGGAGATGAGGGCCAGGAAGGAAGCCAAGATGCAATTAGCCATTAGCCTCAGGGCTGTGGCACCTGGAGCTGGGGTTTGATTTCTTGATTTTTGGAGAGGATCTGTGAGGCTGGAGGACCAAGTCCATTTCCTTTTGGTTTCAGCACCATTCTGGCTGCTGGCATGGAGCTCTGGAGATGCATACTGTGATCCAGTTTCTGTGTTCCAAAAGCTTTCAAGTGAATTTAATTTTCATTAAACTAGGACACCCTGTCCAGTCACTGCTGAAAGTCATTTAATCTATTGCAGACAAAACCCAGATGTTTCTGTGTGCATTATTTCTTTTATGTCCTTTCTACACTGACCCTGGTGCACCATGTAGAAAATGTTCCTTTTTGTTAAATGCTGCTGCTTCCATTTGCCCTTTGGTATGGAGACCAGTGGCTCTGCTTTTTAGGCAATAAATAAAAGAATAAAACAAAACCAAAACCCAAATCCTCAAGGTTTTCTTGAGTCACTTTTTTTTTCCTTATGCAACTACCTTCCTTTTGATGATTTCTATGGGAGCCTACACATTACTGCACTGCCTCAGGGCTGGAATCCAGAGCAGGCTTGTGAAATGTTCTGTGGTGCCACAGTTTTTGGCACATGTAGTTGTTGAGAACTAGAATGAAGTTACTAGAGTCGTTGAGAACTAGAAGTTACTGCTGACAGTAACTTAGTTACGTTTGCCAATCTGATAAACTGGAAATATCTTCCTTCAATATGGTAACAACGAACTGTTGTGTGAAGGAAGGTCTGAACAGTAAATACATAAGGTAGAAAAGGAAGGAAGGATATGCATGAAATTAGGCAAATGGCATATACTTTATTGAAATAGAAATTTGTAGCACTCATCCAGCTCAACTCAGATGTTCTTACACTATATATTTAACATTGACAATGATTAATATTCCAGTTCTGAATGTGAGGAAGCAGGGATTTTTTCCATTCCCATTTTTAATTCTCATGAATGAGCAACAGTTGACTTTTTGCATTTTCTACTCCATGTAGCAGCTGAGTAAATTTTGGGACTATAACATCAGCATGTCCCTAGAGGAAAAAGTGTAAAAATTTGAAGGAAGAAAGGATTACAGTGATCACTGTGTGGGAAAGTGACTAAGGATAAATAATACAACAGCTCCAAAGGGAATTGTGCAAGAGCCTGGAAACACCGTTTTTGAAAGTATTTGAATACAGGGGAATTTCCGAGTAAAACAGTAGTGGAAGATAAGCAGGGAAAAGGAAAAGGACAGAAAACAAACTCTAGGAGACCGATTGTCTCTTTCTCCCCACACTGCCCCTCCACTTTCCATGGAAGAAAGCACTGCTGTGTTCTTGCACAAGGGAAGGGTTGCCTCAGACGAGCTCCCAGGCCATTCAGAAGGAAGGGAAGTCATTTTGGAGCAATGCTGTTATCACTGGAACCAAGACATAGCCAGGGGCCTACATCTGTAGTTGCACAATCAGCAATAACCTTCATTTTTTGCACTAGGACATGGGAAAGGCTGTTTGTGGAACTGCTTTTTATCCTTCTGTCAGCCTCTCCATCACTTTGCTTGTGAAGTACATAAAGATCACAAGGGAAGTTAAGAACCTGCTCTTCCTCCCTTCCCTTGCAGAGAAACTCAGCTTGCCCTGCTTTTCCATATGTGCTGACTCTCTGAGATCTTTATCAACTTGCAGCACTCACACATCTGTCTCGTATTTCCAGACTTTATCTTTCCCAAAGGGCTGGAAGTGCAGCAGGGAGAGGGCAGAGGTGCAGAGTTCTTAGGCTGTGTTCAAGCTGGGACTCATGACAGGGCAGTCTAAGGCAAGTGTGAATCTCTCCAGCAACTTTTGGCATCCCAGAGGTACATCCTGGTCCCTTTCTACCCTTCCTGCACCAGCTGCACGTGTTCTCCCTCCCTTTCTCTTTCAGCACCAGCCCTGCTGCTGGGGCATGTCACTGGGTTCCAGTGAGATGATAAGAGGCTGCAGAACTCCAGAGTGGATGCCACGTGGATGCTTTCATTTCTCAGGAAGAGCTGCAAGGACAGGCAGAGACTGGGCCTTCAGTGTCCACACAATCTGGCTCGATTTGTTCTCTGACTGACCAGTCCTGCTCATTTTGGAGAGAAGATGAAATCCAGATGCTGGTCCTGGTCTTGACTCCTGACTCAGAGATTGCAGCATGATGAAGAACTTCGGAAAGGCTCACTGTTCTCAGCAGTACAGCTCTGTCATTCACCTGGTAATCCCAGAAAAGCCTCAGTTCTCATTTTAGGGGATTTTCAGAAAATATTTCCCATCCTTGCTCCTCTTTCTGAGAGGATGAGGTTGTTTTCAGATGGTCTCTTAGGACAAAAGTCCCTGGTGTTTCTATATACCCTTAACTAACACCAAAAACTTGAAAAAAGCCCACACAAACAAAGCAAAAAGAAAAGGGCTGTAGCAGCTTCAGAGCCAGCCCTATGCAGAGGTGTCATCCCTGTTACCTGGGGCTCTGTGTGTGCAGCCCACAGTGTCTGCCCTCATCTCCTGCAGGGTGTGAGCTTGCGTTGACGGTGAGGCTGGAGCGTGGAGCAGGGACCTGGGGTGTGGGCATGGCAGGGGGTGGGACATGGGGGGATGTTTGGTGGGAGATAGTCCCTGTTGTGTGGAGGTGGAGTTAGGAACCAGGGTGACAGGAGCTGGAGAAGAGGGTAGAGGGCTTGAGAGGTGACACATAGGCAAACTTGTGGGGTTTGGCAGCATTGAAACAGTCGTTTATATGTGCCCCTCTCTGCCATGGAGAACAGCCCATCTCCAAGCCCCATTCGTTCAACCTCCCCCCGCATTGGGTGTATTGAAACCAGGGGAGATTCCAAAGCCCCTGTGTGAGGTCAAAGACAACAGCTCAAGCTGACCTGAGGATTCAGACCTGCCCAGGCAGGGAGGTCGCTCTGTGTGTCCCCTCTGTGCTTATTGCACCTCCTCTCTCCATGAATTTGAACAGGCACCTTTTGTTCATCCTCTTCTCCTCAACCTCTCCCGAGCTCCCAGGGCTCAGCTCTCATGGCAGATTGCAGTATTTTGGGTGCTGCCTGAAGAAGAGAAGGACATCCCTTGATCTGCTGATGTGAAGGAGCCCAGTATCTGCCACCCAGGTTTGCAGCATGAGCACATTGTGGCCCATGGCCAGGCACAGCTCCTGCTGCAAGCCCAGGCCCTTCCCACCAGAGCCTGTGCAGAGCACGGGGTTCCTCTGCCTCTGGGTGCAAACCTTTGCCCTGCTCTTCACAAACTTCATGAGCTTTCTGTTCAAGTTCAGCAGAGGCCCTGTGAACGATGCTCTGCTGCTTGTCCTGTCAGCCACTCACCTTAATTTAGTCATAGCCAGAGATTTTCTGATAGTGCTTTTTTGTCCTCATTAAATTAGTTTTTTACTTCCAAATTGTACTTCAACAGCACTCATTTTTCTGAGCATCTTTCTAGGGCTTTTGGCATTAAAGACTTTAGGATTTGGGCACGCTGCTTCTTCACCCTGTAAAGACCCCTGGCAAAATCAGTCCTCATCTCCTTCAACAGCTGTGCTTCCCTCATGTTCAGAGTGGCTTGTGCTGCCCTGTGCCGTGCTCTGGGCAGACCCAGGGACCTCCAGGGTGCACAGGACCCAGGGAGCAAATCCTGATCCAGGCAGCTCTGGAATGGGCATGGCAGTGACCCACTGATCCACTGGCTGTGGCTCACTGAGAGCATATAAAGGGCACGGTGGCAGCTCTGTAGGTCATTACATATATTTACATGTGCACTTCACTATAATATGTTATATTTAGTACTTCCACGTGAGTTGAATCCCTCCACAGATACCCTCTGGTGTCACTGCCACAATACTTTGCTCTATTTAGTCAATGCAGAGTTCAGACAGAGTTTGCTGGTGGTGTCTTTGGATCTACACAAAGCCCCCTTTGTTTTCCACCGCCAATACTTTCAGCTGTTATAGTAATTGCACTAATGAGGTTTAGTCTTAAAGAAAACTGCTGGATTTGATCCAGAAGGGCACTCAGGAGTTAAAGGCTGAACCAGAAAGTTTCACTGTTAATTTAACCTTGAGCATATCTCCAGTGTTATGGGAAGAATGAAATGCTGATGCTTGCAGTAACTGTGCCTGGCTATCCTCATTGAATAAAGCTAATGGAGAAGGTTCCCTTGGGCAGGGGTTTGTGCCATGTGTCCCACTAAGCAGAGCTGTGCAAAAGTTGACTTTCAATATGTCACTGTCATTGTAGAATAGAGGATGTCCAGGTTTGGGTTCCACAGGGCATTTCTCTCAGGCATTACTTTGTACGTATCAGGAAAGGAAGGAGGAGGCAGCAGCTCTGCCTTTAATCTTTAAAACATTCAACAAAGATATAAGAACTCTTGAAATCTGCCAGGTCCTTTTTTTGCTTCCAGTGATGTGAGAAATGGTGTGTGTCCTGTGACTGTCCTGTTCAAGTGCTTTCCCTTTTGCTCACAGCCCACAAAGACAGATCCTTTAAGTGGGAAACTGCAAGTTGGTGTGGCTGAGGAGAACAGTGCCAGAGTAATGTTGGACTGTCGATTCTTGTCCTCTTCAAGATGTAGGTTTGTCCTCTTCCAGTCATCCATCACTGCTCTGCTGCTGTGCTCCCAACACCTGGACTGCTTGTGATCACCCTCCAACCCTTCCAAGGTTTGTGGAATGAATCTGGTGAACCATTACAACTGCAGACAGAAGTGTGTTATCAGGGTTGGAGATGAAGTTCTGCCAAGTTTCTCAGCTAGAACTGGGGGAGTTTTTCCCTAGCATGCTTTGAAAATAAAAGGAAAACCAGAAAGGCTTCATTTAGAAGGTACTTAAATGTTAATCTCAGTGAAACATAACTCCATGAGTAATTTTAGAAGATATTTTCCTTTTCTGATTCCAACAACAAAATAAACAGAGTTTTGATTTCCTGAATCAGGGCATTTTATGATCTTAACTTTTGTCCTGAATGCTGAGAAATAGGAGAGGCAAGAGAGATACGGATGGGATCTTGAACACCAGAATTTCCTGATTCCAATTATCTGTTTTTCCAGATGTCTGAAGACTTGGAGTTTGTGGGAGAAGACCCATGGCCCTCAACAAAGAAAACTAGTTTGTACACAGAGGAAAACACTGTGCAAAGTTAATGTGGATCAGTGTCTGAACAGCTGTGCTGGGACGAATGGGCCACAAGCACCAACATCTGTGGAACTCACAGCCATGTCCCTCAGAAAATTTGAACAATAAATTCCCAGAGTGTTGCCCATTATTTTTGTTATTTGATGTGTTGTTTATACCAACTGTATGTTGTATTCTTGGGTTATAATAAACATGACTGGAAGAGGAGAGAAAGAGCATATGAAATACATTCTGTTTGGCTTTTGGTTGCATGCTCTTGGAAACCTTGCTAGACTCTTTTCCAATGGGTTAAACCTAATTTAGAGTTGGGAAATGTAAAATGCACTTCTCATTTATTACAATAATAACTTGGTGACTAAAAAATGCTCTGCAAACAAACATCAGCAGAAAGAGGCATCCTCTTGGGTATGTTGCAATGTAATTTGGACAGTGTAGAGACAAAGGCAAATGAAGATATTTAGGACACTAGCATGAGAATATCTCATGAGTTTGCTGTGCATTTAGGGTTCTTTTAATTTATATTTTTAAAAGATGAGATGAAGAGTGGTAAATGGAGTGTCAGTATCTTGGATTTTTTTTGTTGAGTACAAATGTCTGGCTTTCTGTCCAATGATATTCCTTTCTTCCCCCAATCAATGGAAAGCAGCACTGAAGTAAAGGAGACAAAACACAATGCTTGTCATTTATGCCACAAACCTTCTCTTTTGCTGCAGCAAAGGCAGCAGCCTGGTTTTCTTTAGTCTGGTCCTGGACTGTCAAAAGGTGGCTCCCTGATTTGCATCCCCAGCTTTATTCTGCCAAAGGAAAAGCATGCTTACAGCTCATGTGGATGTTGTTGCTCTTCGGGATTGTCTCCTCAGCTCCAGGATCCTGGAGTTGCTTATGAGGTCTTGCTTTCAACCAGCCACCAGCTTTCCTTCCCTCACACACAACTGGCACCAGTCATCATTTGAAACCAGCTGCACTCTCAGAGAAGCGGGGTCTGGAAAGGGCAGCTCAGTGTGTCAGGAGCATGTTGGAGCCTGAGGTGCGGCCACATTGGCTCAGTGCTGCCCCTGTCCCCAGCGAGGCTGAAGGAGAAGCTGCAGGTGCCTCTGAAGCCTGCCCTGGTCCCTTTAGTCACTGCATGACCCTACATACTCTTCCCACCAGCTCAGCCCAAGGGCCGAGACTCTTCAACACCTCTGCAATAACCTGAGAGGGGAGTTGAGATGGAAGTTTGAGGATTTCTATCCCTTGAGAATTTCTTATCCTCTGTAAGGTAGCTGTGGTGTTCACACCAACCTCAACAATGCCTGTACTTCAGACAGTAAATAATTTTTTACTTTGATCTCTTGATTGAAGATTTGGACAAAGATGTAACAGGTCAATAAAGGACAATTTAAAGATACTGTGCCTGTTTCTTAGTTAATAAATGACTATTCTATTGGTAATTAGAAGTCTAATTAAAATTTCCATGAGTATATCTTGGCCTGTAAGGGTCATGAAATGCCCGAGTTCCTTTTCAAGCAGCATAGAAAGCCCTTCATGCTGGCAGTGGAGGACCAGAGAGTGCTGTGTGTGGAGATTTATGTCAAAGCAAACTGCACTCCCAGAGAATGATGGCAAATGTGAAAGTTTTGAGAAACAAACAAACAAGGAGAGGTCAAAGTACTGAGTCCCAGTGTGTGAACTGCTAAGCAGCTTCTCACATGGGAGCATCAGTGCAGACTCTGTTGTATCATGTGGTCAAAGTTAAGGGTTGCACCAACAAGACTGTAAAAGTTATACTTTGAAAGAGGCAAGGAGGCTCAGTCTTCATTTCTGTATCAAAAAGACAAAGGGGTTTGCCTATGAGAGGCAGTTGTTGGTTGGAATAGGTCATAACTATGTCTTGGCCTTCTCAGACATGATCTGGGAGATGACACTCCCTTTTATCTTCCCTGCCTCTTCCAGTTCTCCTCCTTGACTGCACAATGGTAGTTTTCCAGATACACATTTGATGTGCTGAGTTAAAAAGCAGATTTGATGGTAACTTGGAGAGTACAGCTGAATTTTCTATGGCATTTGATGAAGGCGAATGGGCAAAATCCTCTTGAATCTTGAGTCTGTTGGTACTGAGCTGTCAGGGATTCCAGCCCTGTTACAAATTTAAGGGGAAGAGCTTTCCAGAAAACATCAGAATGATAATTGTCTTTTATAGACTAATCTGTCAAAACCAAAACATCAAAGTAATATGGGGATTGAGAAATTCTACAAGATCAGCAATGTTTTGCAATGGAGTGAAATGAAGAGTCACATTAGCACTTAGGAGGTCTGTTTACACATGCCAAGTATGTTCATTGAATAAGACAGAGATGTGGAGACCAAGGAATTACTATCTAGGGACCACAGTTTTATTCTAGAAAAAACCATGTATTTTTCTTGGACTATTTTCAGTTCCTCAAGATAACCTTACGGGAATCTACAACCAAAATAAAGACATATCAGATCCCTATCTTGAGATATGACATGTGCTTAGTTATGAGATAAAGTTTAGTGGGAGATGTTCCAACTGTGCACTGAAACACAGGTGTAAATGTGCACCAGTGAATTCCCCTTCTCCCAAGTCCAGCTGGGGAAGGATCACAGTGATCATCTTTTAGAAAGACAGCTGGCAAGTGTGGAGCCCTGTCTTGAACTGCTTGAGTGCAAGGAGAACTGCATAACTAAGAGGCTCTGACAGAGCTATCTGGGGCCAGTTGCACTGTGTACCAATTCACATGCTCCTCACTGCTCTGTGGGGGATCAGATCTGGTCTTAGTGAGCAGCTGCGAACCTCCTGCGTTTGGGGCTCGTACAGGCTGGACCACTTGGCTCCAAAGTTTGCAGTAGTGCCGCTTTATTCCACTGGTTCTGTTGTGCTCATTTACAGGAGATGTATGGTGTGGTCACAGGCAAGATTTGAAGATGGAAAAAGTAAATAAGCAATTAGAATAAACTAGAAGGTAAAACAAGAGTAAATATGAAGGTTCCAGCTTTGTGCATGGTATTCAACTTTTACTTCTGTGAGTAGTCATATGGAAACAAAATGTCCAAAGCTGTCAATGTAGGACTGACAGAATTTTCACAGTGAATCACCATGTAGGGCACCTTTGTTAGGTAATGTGCTTTATGTGGCAAGAATGGGAAGCCCAGAATGGGTGAAGCCAAGAAGCAGTGTGGAGATTCCCCCTTGAAGTGTTCCATCAGTGAATGCGTTAAAAGTTTTCATCAGAGACTCAAAAAAAAAAAAAAAAGGCACAAGGTGGATTTGCAAGAAAAAGTTCATAAAAGAGAATGAAAAGCCTCTCACACTTCAGAGAGTAGGAAAGGAAAGGAGGAGTACACCATTGCCTTTTTTATTAGTTTCCAATCCTGACACCAATGTGCTTCTCGGGCGCTGGGGGCAGAGCCCACTGCGGCGGGACCTCCCTCCCAAAAGCGCCGGGATCCTCGGCCAGCCTCGAGCGGAGCCGGTGCCTTCTCCAAAGCCGCCCGAGCACGGCAGAGCCATGTCCACGGGCAAGATCTGCTGCCTGGTGCTGCTGACCCTGGGCGTGCTGGCCGTGGCCGTGACACTCGTGGTCGTCCTGGCTCAGCCCCGCTGCGGTGCTGGGCGCTACCTGCGCGGCGCCGCGGCTGCCGACAGCGAGACCTGCTCTGTCATCGCCCGGTACGTGCTCCGACCCCTCCGAGGGCTTTCCGAGCCGCCTGTCGTGTGTGTCGGGACTCGGGCGGACGGCACAAGCACTGACCGTGGCAGCGGGACGGGTTTCTGCCCCGCGGTGCTGCTCGCCGGGGCTCTCCGTCCGAGGGCAGACGGAGCTCCCGCTTTGCTCTGCAGCTGATGCTTATTTTCATTGCCCGGTCTCGCAGAGATCTGCAGCTCTGCAAACCCGTGGATTTTGGGGAGGTATAAATATTTATAGGATATAAACACAAGGCTGGTTTTAAGTGGGGAAGCAGGAAATTAACTGCTCACATCGTGGCTGTAGGTCTGTTGGGAAAGTGGCTTGGAAGTACGCGAAGTTAGGGGAGGTTCCAGAGAGCTGCAGTTGAGCTACAGCGGAGGCGAGGAAGGTTGGCCGGCTGAGAGGGAAAGGGAGATTTGGGCACCCCAGTCTTTAGAAGGGGGTGTGTTTCTGGACTGAAGCCTGCAGCAGGTGTGTCTGCTATGGAGAAAAAAAGCAAAGAGAGGATTTAATTGAAATTTATCTGAGGCAGTATATGTACAAAATGCATACTTGTATCACTTGGAAAGAAAGATAGAGCTGTAAAAAATTCTCCAGCTGCCCAGGCTGTACCACTTCAGTTTGTGTAATAACTTGTCTCTCGAACATTTAGACTCCCATGTTATTATTTTACTGTTATTGTTCCTGCTGCTATTCAGTGCTCATGCACATGAAAGCAGAAGGATGGAAGTTTGCACCCTGCATGTGGTGCTGGATGCTCCAGCAATGTGTGCTCTTGTGGCTGGAGGAGTGAGATGAGATGTGGTGCCTTCACACCACACTTTGCTGTGTCTCACAGGTGTTCCTGCAATGATGTGCTGACCCAGCATTTGTGAGTAGCTGAAGAAAATATCCTGTGGTTACACATATGTCAGGGAATGAGATGGTATTTTTTAACATTAAGCCACAGGTTAGTTCTTCAGGAGGCAGAAGAAGTATCTTTTAAATCACAATAGGAAAAGAGGAAAATACATGATTGGATTATCCAAATGATGCACTGGGGAAAACCACTGCACTTGTTTTTGCAGCTATTGTAAATTTTAACTTGTTGTAGTGCAGAATCAGCTGGAAGGCACTGAAGTGAGAGCCACAGAAATGTGTGATCAGGTGGACACCTGAGCAGCACTGGCTAGTGGGCTGCTGCTGCTGCTGGGCTGGCATCTGTTTCCTTCCCTCCATTCTGCAAGAAGCCTCCACCACTGCTGTAGCTGTGCACGGTGGCTGACAAGGTCTGTGGTGATCCCCCAGTCTGACACCACCTTAAATTTCCTACAAATGGTTTGCCAATGATCCCCAAAACATTCTGCCATTGCTCCAACTTCCCATCACACACTTTTCCCCTCTTCTTCCCATTCTGGGGCATCTGCACATCATGTCCTGCTGCTCCACATGCTCTTTCCCCTAGCCCTTCCAAGCCTGGACCTCCCCAGCCAAGGCCATTGTCCTCCTCACCTTGGCTCTACCTCTGTGAGATGGTTAGCTCTCCTCCCCTACTGCTGCATGCTCTCTGCTGCTTTCCCAGTATCCTTGGCTTCCAGCTGCTCTGGGAAACCTTCCTATTCATTTCATGCTGTTTTTATACTTGGAATGAACCAAACTCCTGTATTGTTCCTCCCAGCTTCTTCTGCTTGTGTTCTTGTAATAGATATTCATAAAAGTAAAACTGTTTATAGAAATGTTCCTCTGCAACAGGACTTGGGGTCAGAAGCTTTGTATAATATTTGCCCTTTCTTTATTGTTACATTTCTCCCTTTGTTCCCACTGGCCCACAGCTGTGGCTTCTAAGGAAGGAAGAGTTTTCAGTGGAGGAAACTTACCGTGTGCTTTGTACTGCATGTGATCTTGTTCATTTTCTCCCAGACATTTCTGTGCTGTTTTATCTGTATGCCACTCTTTAGCTCTCAGCTATCAGCACGATAGTCCCCAGTAAATTAATTCTCACAGCAAGCTGTGAAGTGAAAAAACGGTGTTGTCTCACTGGTATAAATGAGAACGTCTTGCCTGGCAATTACTGTGTGAGGGTGCCACAGCAGAGGGGCTTTGGCCAGGGTGTCACATTTTTGAGCCATCTGTGCTGCTCACTGACCTCCTGAGTCACTCTGGGCCCTTCAGTACCTGGGCTGCCCTTTCTCTCTTCTGCCTCATTGCTGCCTCATGCCCAGCTCTGTGGCTGCTCCTTCCCATATGTACCACTGAGTACTAAGGATAATTATTTCCTTGTTTTTTTCCATGTTCTAAAGCCAAGGCTGTTACCAGATGCAGTTTTCATGAGGAAGCCTCTGCAGCTCAGTTGGAACTCATTTTCACTGTTATTACTTAGGAATCACAGAATTAGTCTACCAAAACCATTTAATTCATTGATGATCACACACATGTATTATTTTGTATATATAAAAATGAGTACGAATAGTTATGTGATCAATATGATCAAAATTTTGAATGATCAGTCTTGGAGGTTTTTTTCCCCCAAAGCAAACAGCTTGGAAAAATTAGAGTGAATTGTTTGAACTGGGCGTGAACTGCATCTCTGGTTTTGTACTTGCACACTACAGAGTCTGCTAACAATTTTCTGGAGGAGTTGAAGGTAGACCAACAAATTCCCTCAGTCTTATTTTTTGGGCGTTGCTGAAGGCTTTTAGTGGAAACATACAGAAAAATGAATAGGCTTGGTGCCTTGGGTATGGCAAAGCTGCAATCAAATGTGAAGCTGTGAGCCTGCCCCGCTGGTGAGAGCCAGTCCCTAAAGACACACCAAAGGGCTGGTTCGTCCTTGCTCTCCCCCACTGGCCCTGCAGACCCTCAGTCCTGCTGGGACCTCGGGCTGCCCCCCTGCAGCCACCTCTTTCATCCTGCAAATCCCCCCTGAGTTCTCAGGAATCCGTGTGGGGGATGCTCAGGGAACATCCAGTGCAGGACGGACACAACACCAATCACACAGGTCCAGCTCCTGAAGCCTTGTAATCCAAAAGCAGCACTGACTTACTTATCAATTTTGTTCTTTAATTAAAATATCTTGTTTGTTTTAAAGACAAACTCGAACCACATGCTCTGTGAGTTGTCAGGAATTAAATTCCTGGGGCATTACACGTTACTCTGTTAGTTTAAGATGCTGCTGTTTAAGACAATGTTTGTGTGCTCCTAATAGAACTGTCAATTTTGCTTATTGAGAATAACTGAACTGAAACTCTTGTCCAGAGAGCAATCTTGTATTTTAACGAGTGGGTTGATGGTCTGTGGAAAACACCTCAGGGCCCTTGTGTTTCCCTCGCTGATGGTTCAGCTGTGAAGGAAGTGGAGGAACAATGTGGTTCTGTCATTCCTTAACACAAGCAGGAGATGAGGGACAGGTTCCCAGCCCATTTGCTGCTTTTTCTGCAGTTGTGCTCAGCTGGCAGGGTTCGGTTTTCCTGCTCTGGAGACTGTGTTTGTGTATTCCAGGGATCTGTAAGGTTGGACTTCCTGAAAGTTTTATGCAGCTCTTCGGCTCCCTGCAGGAAGAGGGCAATCTCAGCAAGCCTTCAGCATGTTATCATCCCTGCAGGCAGGTCCTGAGCAAGACTCCTCTGAGCCAGCAGTGCCCAGTTCGCAGTGCTGAACAAGGCTGGGTCTCATGCACTACTTTTTCTGCTGGAAATTGGGGACTGAAAGCAACACTGTGCCTGGTCCAGACCGGGGCCCTGCCCTGGATGAAAACTTGTCCCTGAATGAAGCGAAACATTTTGATGAAGAGGGATGGGAGGCTAAAAGGAGAGTCAGTGCAGTTCATACCCAAGGATGTGGATTTGGTACCACAGTTCACCTCAGTTCATGTCCAGAACCATGAGGAGACAGAAGGTGATTGCCCTGACAGCAAGAGGTACCCAAACCCACCTTCACCTCCAACTCTGAGTCACTTGTTCCTCCTGGCACTGGAAGAGGCTTTTCCCATCAACCATACTAAAAGCTTTACATTCCTTACCAGTGGCAGTTTGAGCTCTGCCATTCACTGCTCTATATCTTTTGTTTCCCAAATGGCAGAAGCAAAAGCCCACTAAGGTCAGGGACAGATTCAGTGGAAGTGTTCATCCCCACCAGTGGGATGGACTGCAGCACAACGAGCTGACCTGGGCTGGCCCAGCATCCATCTCTGATCTCAGTTCTCCAGTGTAGCCCAGAATAAACCCTGGGAACTGGCTTTTTCTGAAACAAACATCCCCCTGGGGGCCAGGGTGGTGGGGAGGCTGAGAATGGTGAGACTTTAACAGTCAGAAAACGTCTGTGGTCCTGGGAAGTTCCATTCTAGCCAGGGAATCTGCTGCAAAAATCCTTTCCAGTGATGGCCCAGCAGATTTCTGAAGAATATTTATGTCCCAAAGGATTTGCCTTCTCTTGTTTTAAGTTTAAAATTTGGCAACTGGCCCTTTTTTACAGAAATGGCTGTTGCTTTTGCTCTTCATAACTCTTAAGCAGGCATCTGCTGTATGATGGGTGAGTGGTCTCCTCCTAGCCCCCAGCTTTCCTTAGCACAAAAAAAAAAGTCAATGTAATTTAATACTTTAGCATTTTCTGTGTATTTAAAATGGTTTCAAGGCTCCTTCTAGCCTAGGGCAGAACAGCAGGCTTGGTCTGCAGCCCAGCACAGCTCATCTCTGCTCTGAGGAGTGTGTGAGCAAAATGCCATCAGTCACTGCTCCAGGGAGGGTGAGTCCCTGTTTGTTGCTGCAGCAATAGCAACTGCAGCACCCACTCTTAACACCCTCTCCTGCTCTTGACTTTAAGGAAACTCCATTAATGACCAAACCCTAAAGCTGAAATTAAGTGTCAGGAAGGATATATGACAAAACACTGTAGTCAGATCATGTCAGCTGTGGCAGTGAGAGCCCTAGAGAGACCTGGGAAGGCACCACACTTCACTTGGGGTCATGTGTCTCTCTCGGATTTTGTGTTACATTTCAGCTGCTTGCAGCAGTGATCTGTGTAAAGGGAGCCACATAACTGGACAGGCTGTGGTCTGGATAGATGAAAACCCATAATGGTCCTAAATTCCCCAGGCATAACTTCCAGGGTTATTACATGATTTGGTTTTTCATTTGTTGAGTTCAGTTGCTCCTGAGCTTGAACTAAAAGGCCGACTGTAAAGCTTTTCCTCAGCTACCACTGTGCCTGTCCTGTGTCGTGGGACACCTCCTGTGATGCTTTTCATTTGCACCCCTCCAGAACCAGGGAAACAACATCAATATGGTTTGTGCTAAGAAACTCTCAGGTTTGATTGCTGTGTGCACATGGCACTACATTTGTAGTAGTTAAAGGGTATTCAACCCACAAAGTTGTTTTTATAAACAAGTACTTGGAAACACCAAAAAATCCCAGGGTCATCCAGAAACAGGGCATATAGGTGTACAATATTAAATTTTAAAAATGGATTAATTGTGATTACCCTTCAGAGCATGCTAAGTTATGCCATTCCAGTGCTCAGTGCAGACTGTGGGAGGAAGGAAACAGCTCATCTTTCGGAGGAGGTAGACAGTCACCACAAGGTGACACAAAGAGGGACCATCAGGGAATGATCCTCCAGGCACAAGTGTTTCTGCAGTCATGGTGAGGAGTGTATGGCACTGGTTTCAGAAGGAGAGGGCAGGAGGGTCCCAGGACACAAGGCAGTGCAAGATGTGCAACCACTTACACAATTGTGAATGTGGCTGGAAAGCCTGAGTGAGAATCTGATGACTTTCAGACTTTGGGAGAATGTGCCTGATGGTACATGTCAAGGTCTAAAGGCATTGTATTGAAATGCATTCCATATGAACTCAAAGTTTCTGTTTTAAGTTGTTTTTTTGCTGCAAATTATCCCAGAACAATGTTTTTCTCTGGCACCAGGCTTTGTGAATAGCCCATAATCCGGGGGCTCTGGGGAGCACTATCCCAGGTCACTGTAGTGGCCCTTCTTCCCTCTTTTCCCAATCTTCTAATGTGCTGTCTTGGGCCTTCTGCAGGGGTGACAGTTACTCAGAAAGCCTTCATTTCCTTCTCTTTTTGTCTTCAATTAACACTTTCAGTTTCAGAAAAACACAATGCAGGGACATTGGCATGCTGAGTCCTCCTGTTGCAACGACATGGATGGGTGAGCCTGAGCCTGAGGCTCCAAGTTCAGAGCTTCAGCCAGGGAGCAGCTTGCTCCTGGGAGGCCAAAAGCCATGCAGACCCCAAACAGAAAGCCCTGTGGCTCCCCATCATTTCATTTCTTCCCACTTGTCCACCTGCCATTTCCTTACAGGCAGTGGCTCAGAGGCATTTATGGAAACAAAGGAAAGGCACAATCGCTGTTCCTGCTGGCAGCATCCTGTTCCCAGTTCCAGCAGATCCCAGCCATATCAACGGATGTCAAATAAGCAGCAGCCCCTGTGTTTGCTCTGTGTTCCCATCCAGCACTGCAATTAATCAATGAACAATTCCACTTGCCCCTCTGGCTTTGCTTTATCTGATCAAGAACCCAATAAAACAGGCAGAAACCTTGCTAGCAAACAGAGTGCTGGCTTCTGGCAGGATGTGCAGGCAACACCACCCCGTTTCCACTGCAGGGAAAAGGTGTTTTTCAGCTGTGCTTGAGGGAGGAATTTGTTGAGATACATTTCTGTAGCAGAACTTCACTGCTGTCAGCAGAACCTCATTGCTGTCAGTGCTGGTGTGTTCTTTGATGTGGGTGTGCCTTTTTAGAAACAGTTGTGGGGTTTTTACTGTTTGTGTTCTTATTTCTTTGTTGGTTTTGTCTTTGGGAATACAGGGAGAGGCAGGGGCATTTTTGTGCTAATCTCAAATAAATGCAGGAAGGCACAATTGTAGGAGCAATGAAGTTACTATTGTGCTAATTGACACTTAAATCTCAGGAGTTTGCTTCACATGGACCCAGCATTCCTGCTTCAGTGCCCCATCCAGCTGAGCAGTATATGCCTTTTTATTGTGAATGGCATTTGGGCAGATGGGGATCAGTTGTTTGGTTCCCAGCATGTGGAAAGCTCCCTCCTGTGCAACCTCCTCCACACCTGGGAACTTCATGCTATCCCTTTTTGTCAAGAGCATTTGTGAGCAGCTGCAGTTCTCTCTGTCCAATAACTCTTTGCCTAGAGCAGCCTCACACAGGTCTGGCCTTGATTACTCTTTCCCCCCTGCAGACTCTCCCTTCTTTCCCTCTGTTTATTCTCACTCCTGCAGAGGAAGGCTCCTCTCTGGGCTCTCACACCCCACAGTGCTGCCAGTAGCTTCCTCCACCTGCTACCTGCTCTCCTCAAGGTGAGGTTGCCTCGCAGGCACCCAAGGAGGCATTTTCATGTGGTTTGTCCATTCTGCCATTCCTGGATTTTAACACTGTCTTTTTTCTTCCCTTTCCACCACAGGAACATCCTGGAAGGTGGAGGCACAGCTGTGGATGCTGCCATTGCTGGCTTGATCTGCACCTCGGTGATAAATCCTCAGAGTTCTGGCCTGGGTGGTGGGGTCATTTTTACCATCTATAATGCCAGCACAGGTATGGTCCAGCCCTGGCCTCTCCATGGTGCCCTGCCTCTCCGCAGGCACCCAAGTGCCATGGACAAGTCAGAATCCTTCCTGTTCTCTCTGAGCAATGTTTAGAATGTAAAAGCTGCATCTCTGTTCACAAACCAGGCTTCTGCTCTTAACCCAAAGCACCCACCACAGGGAGCCGTGGTCATCGTTTCACAGCAAGGGCGTGTGTGAGGAGGAAAGAGCTTTGATATAAAATGAATTGGGTTTGCCTCTCCTACCCCCTCCAAAGCAACCTCAAATTACATTTCAGAGTTACACAGCAAGGTGTGAGCAGTGCTGAGGTGCCACTGGGCTGCCATGGCAGCAGGCAGGAGCAGAGAGAGGGATGTGCTGGAAATGAGCTCAGCTGAGCCCTTGGGCTGGGACTTCAGGGGCTGCTCCTGCCCCAGCAGCTCAGGCAGTGCCTGCTGACATGGGGGCTGCATCTCACCACCCTCACTGGCATGGGAAATCCCAAAGCAGCAAGGAGACCTCCTGTCCCAGGAGATGCCTCTTCACTTCAGAAATCTGAACCTAGCAGTGTTCGGGGCCTAATGGGGAGACTTCCTGTGTTTGGCTTAACCCCTAGTGTTGTGCTCTTGCTTTTATGTTTTTAATGTGGGGTTTTTTTAAATCTTGGCTTCCAAAAACCCCCAGAGCTTATAGATCTAAACAGTAAAATCAACAATGAACACAGTAACAATACCAGAATTTTAAAACCCCTGCCAAGTAGTCCCAGGGAGTCACGAATCTGGAAATGCTTGGGTGTATCTTATGCAAGAGCTTTATTTGGCAGAGCACCTATATAATTTTTTTGGCCTTTTGGCAGAGCCATGTAACTTTGTTTCCTGACAACAGTCATCTTCTGCTACCTGAGTTATGCTGCACAGAGCCTCCTGTGGCTTGGTGCTTGGTACACCAGGGAACACTGTGGGGTCCAGAGCACAACTGTGCTAGGAGAACAGATAAAAGGCAGAGAAGGAGGTAAAATGATAGGCTAGGCATGAAATATGTGTATACAAGTGGGGGATTGTTTGGTTTGGGTTTGTTTATATTTTCCTTTTAAGCTCCCTGATACATAGAGGGTCTTTCAGTATCATCATCGTGCCTATAAACATGATGGACTTGCCTCACCATCACTGGGTAAATGACCCTCCCAGGAGCTTGAGGCTCATGTTATGTCTCTGACCTTGTCCCTGTGCCTTTGTTGCCTCCAGGTAGGTGCTGCTTCGTTTGCTCTAAATAAAAGCATGGGAGCAAAGGACAAGGTGTGCCAAGACCTGGCCCTGCAGGTGTGCTGGGCACACTTGGCAAAAGGTTCCACCTGGGGCAGCTCAGCTCTGGGCCAGCAGCACATCTGGTGCTGCAGCTGGAAATGGGATGCTCACCTGCTTCAGGAAGACGGTGTTGTGCCTTTCCCTCTCTCCTTTCCAGGAACAGTCGAGGTGATCAATGCCCGTGAGACAGTGCCACGATCCTTTCCACAGGATTTGCTCTCTGGCTGCGGTTCTGGTTTCTTCATTGGTAAGGACAGACTGGGCCAGGAGGGACCTGTGCCCCCCTGGCATGTCCAAAGCTCAGGGTGGGGGACTGAGGACCTCACTGACTTTATCTGGAATTCTATTTAATTTAACACACTCTACCTGGGTTGGCTTTTACAAAATTAATTAAAAATAGTGGGGCCATAAAAATTCCTCTTTGGTAGTAACACTGGCAGCCTGAGCAGCGAGGAGTGTGGGCAGCCAGCATGAGAGGAAATCACATTGTCATTTCTCTTCATAGCAAGTCTGCAGTTCAGGATCAGATTTCCCAAAGCACTCATTTCCCAGCAGTTCTTACAGAGAAAAATAAAGTCAGGAACTGCTCAGACTTCCTGGAAATGAAAGGAATCAGTCCAGCGTGCTTGCCCCTGACCCTGTATTGGGAAGCACCCTGGCACATTGGGGGTTAAGTTGCTGGCTCAGGCACTCCTGCTTTAGCAGCACATTTTGGATCTCTCCACATTTCTTGCTGCTTTCATTCTCCTTCCCTAGCACATTTTCTTTTGGTGCATGTCCTAATTCCTGGAGGAGATGTTCTTATTCTCCAAAGAGGAGCTTGAAAAGGAATCAGGAGCAACTCTGGTTGGAAGCGACAGCTGGAGGTCTCTGGTCCAGCTCCTGCTCAGAGCACAGTGATATCAGGGTTAGCTCAGGCTGCTCAGGGCCATGTCCTGTGACATTTTTGAGCTTCTCCAAGGATGGAGAATTTCACAGCTTCACTTGTTCTGGTGTCTGACCAGGCTCCACAAGTGCATTTTCTCCAATATCCAGCTGTCATCTCCCTTGCTTGTAGCATGAGCTTGCTGCCTGTGGTGCTTTCACCTCACCTGGGAGTCTGGCTCTGGCCTCTGTACCCCTTCTGCCGGATAATGGAAGAAATACATGAACAAAGAAGAGTAATAAACAAACCAAGCCAGCTTTTAGAAGCCTTGGCTGCCTCTACAAAGTCCCAGTTCCATTGGAGTGCTTTGCCAGTGACCCACTGGGTGTGACACTGCTGCTGTGCTCTCCAGGTCCCCGCTGGGTTGCTGTGCCAGGAGAACTCCGTGGTTATGAGGAGGCCCATAAGCGACACGGCCGCTTACCGTGGAAAGCCCTGTTTGAGCCAACTCTCAAGCTCCTTTCAGAGCCACTTGTCATTTCCCCAGTTATGGAAAAAATAATCCATCACCCACTCTTCTCCACTCCAGGAAAAAGCTTGTGGTAAGGCCCTTGCATGAGAGTGCAGTGTGAGGACCACTGCTCCCTCAGACCCTTCCTCTGATGTGCTGACACGGAGCACACGCTGCTGGTTTGGCTTGTGCTCAGGGAATACTTGCTATGGAGTGGGAGGGAATCACAGAAGTGGATTTTTTGAAATATTTTCTTCTGTCAGCAACTTTTTTTTTTTAATTTTTAAATTCAGAGTGGCTTGGCACAGCAAAACACTCTGCTAAGCATGACTGCTGATGAGGAGGAGCTGGCTGCATGTGGCCTGTCTCCATCTGCGTGGAAACTGTCCCGTGACATCAGGGCCCTTCAGCAGACATTCATGTGGAGAAGCCCCACTGACCTGAGCCAGGGTCAAAGCATTGGGTCCTGTGGAGGAAACTGTCTGGGGAAGGAGTGCCTGGTGCTATGGGTAGCATTTGGCTGAGAACTTTCCTCCACGTAGCCTGCAGTGTGGCACTGCCTTAGAAAGCACATGTCATGCATAAACCAGATCAGCTTTGGGCAGGACGAAGAGCTTATTGGCCCCTGGGGACAGAACAAGCACGTGCAGCAAACTGATGGATGTGCTTCTTTAACAGCCCACTGCTGTGTGATGGCCCAAGGTTTCTGAAGCGTGGAGACACCTTCACGTGGCCAGCCCTGCAACAAACCCTGCAAGCTGTAGCGGAACACGGAGCTGCAGCATTTTATGAGGGGCCGATAGGAGAGGCACTGGTGCAGGACATCAGGAAGGCTGGTAGGTGACAGCTATAGCTGGTCCTGATGGACAGGCCTCTTCCCTGCCATTGGCTCACAGTGAGCCTGTACCAGGGGATAGCCAACACATGCCATTTGCTTGCTGCTTGGGATAGTACCTGGCATGGGAGGTCCACCTTTGCCCAAAACCAGGGCTGAGGCTACTACTGCTCTGCCCTTCCCCACAGTGCTCGGGCATTGGCCTCTCCAGCTCCCTCAGGCTTTGTGACATCCTGGGTTTTGGCAGCAGAGGACACACGATGACCCTGCTGTGCCTGGGGGAAGGAATTTGGGATGTACACGCCCCTCATGGTGCTCTGATACAGCCAGCCCACAGCACCAGGACAGCTGATGTGCTGATGTCAGCGACTGGCTCTCTGTTGAAGGGTCCACTGTCACACTGGAGGACCTTCGGATGTACAAAGCAGAGGTGTCCTCAGCTCTGAACATCACCCTCAACGATGACACCACGGTGTTTGCCCCAGGACCGCCCATGGGAGGTGCAGTGCTCTTGTTCATCCTCAAGGTATTGGAAGGTAAATTCCTAATGGAAAAGGGGGAGCAAGAGGTTTTCAGAGTGCTGCTCCAGACTGGTAAAACAGTAGTGGGCAGAAACGATGCTGGCAAGCCAACATGGGCCCAAGAGCAGCAGTGTGACCATGCTGTGCAGTGGGGCGATGAACTGGCTTGTTCATACAGTGGATCAGCATCACTGTAGCTGCTGTAAAGGCCAAAGGATACACAATTTTCCCAAGCTTCAAAAGAAATTGAAGTGACAGTGGAAAATAGTACTTGGTTGTTTCTGTGTCCACTTCCTGCTAAAGCATAGGGCATTCTTGCTAAGAACTGGGATTGGACTAGGGGCTTCCTTTCAGCTTTTTTTTTTTAATACTTCTATACTCCTTGAAAAAACAGAGCCTTTAGTCTATTAACAAAATTGTTTCATCCTGCTCCACAGGGTATAAACTCCGTAAAGCATCATTGGCAACACCGGAGGAGAAGGTAGAAACCTACCATCTCATTGCAGAGGCCCTGAAGTTTGGCAACATGCTGAGACCCCACATGAGTGACCCAGCCTTCACTGAAGCTCAGGTGAGCTGACCTAGTGCACAGGTACAGTGCTACAGTGGCAAGCAATGCTCTGACACTCTCCTGCTTTGCAGCCATGGAAGGGAAGGACATACTTAGAGCTGCTGGTGGAGAGCAATGCAGGTCAGTTGGCCAAGGCAGAGGCAGGACTGGGCTGTTTGCCCTGAAGCTGCAGCTGTAGGCTGGCACTCACTTGCCTCATAAAGGACATGCACATGCCAGTGCTGAGGGGCCTCAGTACTGAGTTTGTTTTGTTTTCTGGGATGAGAGTAGCCTGGGGCTGAATGCTGCCAGTTGAGAGCCCCAACCTCTGACTGCTGGGGCTGAATTCCCCAGGCTTCCCCCTGCCCAAAGACCTGCCTGTGCTGACACCAGCTCTGTGTCCTTGCTGTCGTTGCAGGAGGCTGTGGGGACTATGCTGTCTGACAGGATTGTTGAGCTTGTCAGGCACCGAATAGATGCTCGTGGTGACCACCCACTCAACCATTACAACTTGTTGGAGTCCACCTACAATGACAAATACAAAAGTATGGGCACAAGCCACATCTCTGTGCTCGCTGCCGACGGCAGTGCCGTGTCTGCCACCAGCACCATCAACTACCCGTGAGTAGCCAAGGGGTTGGTGACTGAGTCACACAGGCCAAGTGTCAGGTTCGTGGGGCACCTGCAAGGGCTGTTTACCAGAAATGCAAAACCCTTGGGCTTCACTGATTTAGGCAGCTCCTTACTCGTGAATGCCTTTTTCACGTGACAGCAAAGGTCTGTGAGCATCAGCTCCAAGAGCCATCATAATTTGGGAGAATGTAAGAACTCGCTGAGCCATTGCTGAGTTTCTGTGGGTTGAGCAAGTCCCCACAGGCACTAGTAACAGAGAGCTTGTCTCTGGCAGCAGCAGCAGCACAAAGTCCTTCTGGACACCTTTGCTGGGGCAGTTGCAGCCTGGGAAGAAACAGAGGTAACCCACAGGGTACCAAGTTCACTTAATGTCATCAGCAACAGGAGAGCCCTGGGCACTGAAAGGCTTCATCTTTCCCCCCTGCAGGTTTGGCTCCTTCGTGTATTCCAACCAAACAGGGATCATTTTAAATAATGAACTTGCGGATTTCTGCATAGCAAACAGAAGCATTAACCCAGGTGAGCATTCTCATCCTCAAAATAAAGCACAGGGCCAGGAGACGGATACACAGGCCATGTACAAGTGGGCAGGGACTACCTGTAAACTACAGGTACTCTTTCCTTTTGTGGGTCTGGATGAGAGCAAGTTTGTTTCAGACTAAAAGAGAATAAAGCCCTGCAGTGTGTCCGTGTCTGCTCACACATCCCCTTACATGGAAACACAGGAGTGTGAGTTTCTGACCAGAGAAATCAGAGATTTCAGAAATCAGAGAAATCAGTGATGCTGAAGCTGATCACTGATTGATGGGGAGAGGAGACAAGAAGTGAAGAAAATACTGCTAAGACAAGCTTGCTGACATTTTAGGCTCATCTCTAATTCTAAATATATAGCTGCTGCACAGTCAGTAATGCTACAGCCTTGCACTGAGCTCTGTAACACAGCAGTGTTGGGGCAAACGTGGCTCTGTGCAATAAGCCATCCCTGGTGCAGTGTCCCTCGGAGAGGACATCATGGCAGGATTGCTGCTAGGGGTTCCTCAGCTGGGCTGAATGAGCTGCAGAGAGCTCTGAACACTTGTAGGATGCCCTGTCCTGCATCAAGAGAAGCTTCCTGTTTAGCCTGGGCCATAAAGGTCCAGTTTCTTGTGAGACAGGCTCTGGGGACAAGGAAGCCCATTTTTCTGCAAGTCTTGAGCTTCTTGAGGAAGGAGCAGTACACAAGAAAGGTGAGGGAGATGAAGTTGTGTCCCTCCAACCCTGTTAATAGCCACAAGAAAAGAATAATACTCTCTGCCTCTGCTCTAGGAGAGAAGCCTCCCTCAGCAATGGTGCCTTCCATCCTCCTCTCCAAGACAGGAGATACGCTGGTGATCGGAGGAGCAGGTGGGGCCTGGATTATCAGTGCCACTACCCTGGTAAGTGAACAGGTGCCACACAGCAACACCTTCCACTGAGCAAGAGGAGCACACACTGTCCTGAACAACAGAAATTACTTTGCTGCTGCTAGTTCTGCTGCATGGAAGGCAGCAGTGACAAGGGCCTGCTGCAGACTCTCCCCACCTCACCTTCTTGCCTCTAGCATGTCTGTGGCAAGCGCAGGGGCTGCACTCAGCTCTGCTGCTGAATGGCTGTTCCCTTCCTCCCGGAGAGGGCAGGAGTGAAGGAGGTGGCAGAACCTACAGCAAGTTGCCAGTTCTTTCAGCTCTCCCAGGTTTCCAGCCATGGCCAGTCCCACCTGCCCTTTCTACTCAGCTCTCCTCAGGTCTTGATACCTTGATGCTTTTTTTATTTTATTTTCAATTTGAAAGTCATAAATGCTGCAGGCTGGAGGCCAGGAAAAGCATTCTGGGAAGGATAATTATACACCCACCCTGATCTTTCTTCAAGCATTTGGTATTGGTCACCATGAAAGCAGGAGAGCAGGCTGGTAGGGCTGGGGGTCTGGCTCAGTACAGCCTGTTGAACAGTCCAGGTCTGCACCTTGCTGCAGGCAGGACTTACAGTAGAGCTGCTGTGGCTGGACCCCAGTGCAAGGGGTGGGAGCAGTGACCCAGATTCTCTCTGAGCATCTGCAGCCAGGCAGTGTGGGGTTTGTTTCCTTGCAGGCAATTATAAACAAGCTGTGGTTTGGCTACGACTTGGAACATGCCATTTCAGCTCCCGTCATGCACACTGAGGGTGACTGTGTCCTCTTTGAGGGGCATTTCAGTGAGGTGAGTAGCCTTGCTTGGCTCTTCTTGTCTTCTTCTCTTGGTGAGAAGCAGATTGCTCCTGTAACTCTCCTAAATAATCTGTATCTTGCCTCTGGCTAACCTCCTGCTTGTTTACATCTCGCTTTCTCAACCCGACTCCACACACACATCCTTCATTTTGACATCTGGCCATATAAGATCTCAGGTCCATGCCCCATTCACTCCATTTCCTCTTCTCTCCCCCCACAGGAGGTTAAGAGTGGCCTGCTGGGAAGAGGACATAAAGAAAAGAAAGATAAATTTGCAATGAACGTTGTGCAGGGAATTTCCAAGGAAGGAAAATGCATCTCTGCTTACTCTGATAAAAGGAAGCTGGGGAAATCGGCTGGATATTAGTGTGGAGTGCTATCACAACTCACAAAGTTACAGGAGATAACTAGATCCAGAACAGGCTTTGCTTGGACATGCCCATAATGACCTGTTCCCATCAGGATGTCTCCTGGACCGTTGGCAAAACCTGTGACTACACCTAATTCCAGCAGACTGCAGGTACCCTCAGGCAATATAAGGAGAGGTCAGCCAGCCTTTTTTAGAGCTACACCATCCATTACTTATGTGATATACAGAAAACCATATTTCTTGAGCACATCAGTTACTCCGAATGAGGGAATAAAAAGTGGGAATGGAAAACTGGTCCAAATCCCACTTGGAACACTGTGAAACGACCCAGCTGTATCTGCCAGTCCTGCTGGAGTCTCAGTTAAGAGTAGAATTGGTTTCTTTCAGGCTGTTCCACAAGCAGCTTATTACTCCTGGGGCTCAGCAATGTGAAATACATAACTATTATGGCTGTGAAGACTACAAGAAGTGTCTGTAGGTTCAGGATTGTAAAATCTGAAGCATCCAGGCATAGAGGGTGGGTTTGGAAAGTGAAGAGAACAAAATTCCACACTCCCCCTCTCAGTTGTCCCATCCAAAGAAGCCCTTATTTTCCCTAAGGTGGCAGACAAAGTCACACCGTAGCACAAGTGCTGCCCTGCCCTACTGCTCTCTGCCTTGGGGGTGCAAAGCACCCCACAAGCTCAGAGTAACTGTGCCAACACTTACTCCAGCCCTGCACACTGGTGACTCTGAGGACAGCCTCCTGTGGGGTGATGAGAATCCCCTGCTCCTGGGCTGGACTGGCTTCAGCTCTGCTCCCCAGACACCTCTCCCTGTGGTGAGCGGAGTCCCAGACTGTGCCAGTTCTCCCTCCTCAGTGCCAGTGGATCAGCTGTTTGGGAAGGCAGGTGAGGACTACAGGGGAAGCACTTGCTGGTTTGGGGAGACTTAGAATTCTATTCAAAATGCAAAGGATACATGGTCAGGAGATGTCACTTGTAGCCACGAGCTCAGTCTGGCCAGGCAAACACCAGTACAGCACCATCAGGCACTAGCAGAATCCTCTTCTCCCATAGCCTATGCACATGCTCCAAGTCCCTGCTTACCACAGCTAGACTCTGGTGTTCCGTTCAGATCACAAGGAGGGCATTGTAGGACTCCAAGAACTGTTACAAGAGAGAGAAAACTCCAGGGAAAGAGACCTGAACTCACAGGCCTGGAAGCAAAAGGTTTTTTGCAGTTAGTCCTTAACATTGCCCGGCTCAAAATGGTCAAAAATCAAACATTTAAAAAATTAAAACCAAAAAAAGACAAACCCCTCAAAGCTGTTCCCAAATATGCAGTGGTGAATTTCCAGAATCCCCAAAAAAGTCCATTTTCTGAAAGCCTGTGAGCCTGACTGCCCCATGGGCATAGCATTGTGTGTGTCTGGAAGAGTATCAAAAGCCAGAGCAAGGTCTAGCCGAGCCTCCCCGTTCACACACACGGCCCATGGCACTGGAGTGCACAAACAGACACAACCCCTCTGCAAACACCATAACAAGCACAAATTAAAACGAAGCCAGCTAGGTTTTGCTCCAGTGTTCTTATCCACACAGTCTGCCTAATAAACCCATCAGTTTAGTGAAACATCAGCCTTCACTTGCATTTTAATCACGGTCCAAGTGAAGCTGAGCAGAGCCAGATGTGTGTTTTCCCTCAGAGCTGTACACTGAGGACCGCAGTCCCACCCACTGTAGCAGAGTTAATGACTGCGATGTTACCAGATGGCAACAGCAGCATTTAATCTTGGATCTGGAAGGCAAGTTACTTCTGTCCAGAGCCAGCTCCATGCACTACTCCCCTCCTTCATCCACACAGAATTTATCTCAAACCCCCTAGTTCAGGAAGGGCTGCTGGTTTCTCCATCAGAGCTGCTCACTCACCATGGAAGTGGCTCTGCGAGGGGATTACAGTGCTGGTGAATGGGAACAGAGAAAGAGAATAGGCCCAGAGGCTGAGGGGGTAGTATTTATATCCATTTGCAAGGGGTTACATTGACTATGACTAACAAAAAGAACCCCAATCCACTTAATTTGCTGAAGTTCTCTCCCTTTGATTAACTCCCTCAGCCCAGCTCTGAGTTGGTGGGTGCCCCGGTTCCAGCAGCAGCAGTGACACCCCGACAGGAGGGCTGTGGCAGGGGCAGCACTCACAGGCACCAGGCCACACCTGCAGCTCAGCCCTGGGCTCCACACGGGCTCACCGGGCAGGATTTGGGCTCCACCAACATCCCTGGTTATTTCCAGCTAACCCCACCAAGCTTAGAGGTTACAAACAGCAACCCAGAGTGGCACTGGCTGGAGATAGGGAGACTGGCTTCCCCAGCAGGGCCACCTTCAGCAGGGCCACCTTCAGCAGTGCCCTGGGCCCTCTTCATCATGTTTCACTACAGAAAACCCAAGTCACCAAGTAACTAAGTCTTCTATTACCTCTGCTTCCTACACACTTTAGGGTAAAGCACTAGAGTACTCCAGCCCTATCACCCTTCCAGTGCAGTACCATCACAGCTTCTTCCCACCACAAAGACAGTATTTTATCTCTACTATTATTATCTCTAGTCCAGTGCTCACTGCAATATAACTGCTTTGCAACTGAGCAGTTTTAAAATCCATCACAGCTTTAATTTGCAAGACAGAAAGGAAAGGGACTGCAGACCTCTCACTGTGGCAGACACTTCCAGTCCTCACTAGCAGAACACAGGGTGAAGCTGAGGAATTGTCACTGCCTTGGCACCTCTGTTCTTGCCCTTCCACCTCCTCACTGCTGCTGAAATATGTTTGGCTCGAGAACCTCCCAGTTTTGTCTCTCCCCATTCATGCTCCTCCCAATTAAGAGAGTGTTATTTTTGTACTGAAATCAACTTACACAGACTTTTAAAGCATCATTGTACAGAGGCTACTCTATTTTCTAATAAAGTCTTTAAATTATACTTTTAATAAAGTGTTTTGAGAGCAGTCTGGAAATTTCTCCTCTAAACCACTTGCCTATCCCAACACACAAGCAGTTGTTTCAGAGAGGACTTCCATGCAGGTGTTTCCAGCAGTAAGAGCTGTTCATTCTGGAGCCTCAATATGCTGCTGGAGAAGCTGAGGAACAGCAGACTTCATGTGCCACTTTTCTCTCATAGCTGGGGTTTGGCCCCTTCCAGAGGCTGGAGGACTGCCAAAAGAAAACTGTGGTAATGCCAGACTGAAGAACAGGGGCAAGAGGTGAACCCCTCTCAGCTCATGAACCCAATTGCCTTGTAACAGCACAGCTTCCTTTCACATCAGCTGGAATCAGTCACAGAACAAGTCCTGTTCTCCACACCCTGTGCTGGGTCAGGCAGGTTTCACTGACACTGTTGGACTCAGGAGCAGCAGGGAGCTGGCTGCATTCCAAAGGTAGGACAATGGAATGATGAAGGGACCTTAGAAATCATCTTGTTCTGAGGCCACTCACTCAGCCAGGTTGCTCCGAGCCCTGCCCAGCTTGGCCTTGAACTTTTCCAGGGATGGGGCCCTGACAGGTTCTCTGGGCTCACCATCCTCACAAGCAAGAATTTCTTCTTAATATCTACTCCAAATCTACCCTCTTTCAGTTTAAGGCCATTTTCTATTGTTCTCACTCTGAGCAGGAAGAGGTCCTTTTCCTGAAGCTGAAACATCCTGGGGAGTACACGTCTTACAGCAGGAACTGCTGACTGACATCTGCCTATTGATGCACAGACAGGCTCAAAGTGGTGGGAGTAGTGGAATGTGACATCTGAACAGGTGCCAGAAGTGCCTGCCCTGTGTACAGATATGGCAGCCTGTAATTACAGCTTGCAGAAATATTCAGAGGGGTTCTTTTAAAATGTAGGATGTAAGTACAAGCTGTAGCCCAGTTCAGTTTCAACAAATCATTTCTCTGGAGTGATACTGCTAAAAAGCAATCAAACAAATCCATTTCTACAGAGTCAAGAATTCAAATGCATTTATAGGAACAATTGCAAACAGAACTGTTTTTATCCATGGCAAAATCTGAGCTTTTCATAAGGGAATTTTTGTAACACAGGTTATAAGTAATAGGGGAGTTTTCTGACCAGCAAGAACTGCTGCTGCATCATGGACTGTTCGAGGCAGCTCAGCAGCAGTTACTCAGACTTGTTACACAAAGCATGATTCCCCAACAGTCATTTCCCAGAAACCAGTTCCCTTCCAGCTTCAGAGTAACTACAGTGACTGTGACGTTCCAATAAGCTCATTTTTCTGTGCAGTACTTCTCTTTATTTCCCAGATCACACAAGAGAGGGCTCAGATAGTCCCAGTTCCAAAGGCTAGGTATTTCCTACAAACAGCAGCCAGTGCTGTGCCACGCACAAACTCGTATCAGACCCTCCCCAAACGGCCCTGCAAGCTGGATGTGAACAGCAGCCTGACACTGAAGGTCAGCTGTTGTGGAGTTACAAGAAGCAGTAAAGTGAAAATCTCAGTTCAGGAATAAAAGGGGTCAGGAAAAGGAGCCATAGCACACCTCAGGCACCACGTGGTAAAAGCCACTCATTTAGTTCAACTGATAAACAAATATATATATCAAAGTCATGACTGATTTAAGCATGATCTAGCTATCACTTTATTCCTTGAAAATAGGCTCTCCTTAATTCCAGACACTCCTAGGAAAGAGAGGGTGACTGATGCCTAGAATTTCAGCCTTTCATTTTCTCTTCTGTATTTTAAGGTTCTTGCAAACTGACAGGAAGTTTCAACAGGCCAAATAGATTAATTCAGTTACTTTCACTTGTGTCTCAAGGATTTCATAAACATCACTAGAGCTTGACAACAATCTGGAACATTCAGTTTTGATCTTAGGCTAAGTTTGTGATGTATTGGTCCATGCTGGTAGGTGAACACCAAAGCCCTTCATGCAGATACAGATACTCTCATTTGCTCCATATCAGACAGGAGTTCTCAGAGGTCATTACCTGGTGAATGGTACCTTCAAACAAGAGTTGCTGCAGTGTGCCCTTTTTCAGAAGTTTCATTTCCCCAGGCTCTGGTATTTCAGGCCTGCAGTACAACATGGTAAAAAGCAAACTGGAGGAAAAACAAGCTTGTTTTGGATATTTAACTAGTATTGTTTACTCATGGCTTCATCAAAGAAGAGAAGAAAAGAGAAAAATTGCAGTAGGAGCCTCTTTCACACAGACTCTCACCATCCCTTTTTGAGTAGCAACTGTGCAGGCAAGAAAAATGTGTGACTCCATATTTATTTATTTTAGTTGTGCTCAGAGTTTCACAGGCAGCATCTTCCCTTTAGACCTTCTCAACAGAAATATAAAAAAAAAAACGTTTGAAGCCATTTCCCCATTTCCCCACGCATCTCCAATAATCAACTGGGTGAAATGCAGAAACATCTTTTGTTAACAGAGTGGTGAGTTTGGCTTATCCCAGTCTAGAGCTGGACTTCCTGCTATGGCACAGATCTGTTAGTTTGTAACTTAGAAAACCCAGTCCCCAGGGTCCTGTAACTCTCACCTACTCAACAGGGAACAAATATCTTCTCTAGCAGTGACAGGGACATTCCTGGTAGCTGACATTGTGCAGGGGAAACACTTCCTGCAGCTTGAGTGAGTTGGACCTTCTGCAGAAACTGGGCACCCAATCTGTCGTCATGGGATGGAGAGGAGGCAGGGAACAAACTCTTCAAGGCAGAACAGACTCTTCAAGTAAGTACTGCACGTCCTGGTGGACATGCCTGTCTTAGCAGACGGCTGAGGCATGAGGCACTTCGGTCATGGCTGTAGAGAACTGTCCCAGTTCCATCAACAGAATCACAGGTAAATGTGTTCTCTTTCCTGTGAGAAGTCCCTGAGTTGCAGACCTAAAGGATCTTCCCCCCAAACACACCGTGGTGTCACTAGACCACCAAAGGAAGGAGCTGAGCCACGTCAGTAGCCTGCAGGGACGCCCCCTTTCCGGGAGTCGGAGGCTGCAGCCCAGCCCTGGTCTGTCCTGAGGATGGCCTGCACCACCGCGCCGCCGCTCACCCGCGTCGTGTTGTGCTTCCTCTGCTTCAGCTGCTCCTCTATGCCCTGCAAGGCAGAAGGGAGGGAGGGTGACAGCAGGAGGGAACTGCACACGAGCCGCTCTCTGCAACCTGCATCTTCCACGGCCACCCAACCACTCAGTGTCTGTGCTGTGAAGGTCTAAATCTGTGTTGTTCCTTCTCTTCCCTTTGCTTTCCAGGCTGCCCTGCTTCTGAAGTGGAGTTGAGAAGAGACGCTACTTGTGGTGTTCAGTGTGAGTTACCAGTACTATTCTTGGTCACCTTAGAAGTCCACATACTGACAGCCAGGACTGATGGGTCCTCTGACAGTGGTGGAAAAAGCTGGACTTGTGGAGAGCAGGCTGGCAGGTATCTACCAAACATTACCTTAATAAGAAGCTTATTAAGAGAGACACTTCTGCATGGTTTAATGAGAAAACAGCCTTATGTAGGAGTGTTTTCCCAAATACAGAGTCACAGGATGAGACATGCACGAAACCTTCTCTCAGGGCTCTGAGGCACATAATTTCTCAGGGTGAATGAAGCTGCCAGCTCAGGCGAGTTGCCTGCAGAGCGAGGCAGACCATGCCATCAGCTCTCAAACTGACAGTCCACTGCAGAGATCTTCAGTGTGGAAATATTTTCAAGTTTGTTCCCAGGTCCCTCTGTGCATTGCTAACTCTGGGCCAGGCTTCAGGATTCATCATGAGGTTGCACAATAGGGCAAGAGTTTCCTGAGGCTCAGTAGCTTAGACTGCTGGATGGTTTGGGCCCTCATGTGGTTTGCTGTTTTGCAAGTCCTTTGAGACAAACACCACTGCAAGCAGATGCTTGGTTTCAGATGCAGGTCCCTCTCAATGCTCTGGCTTCACACCCATGTGACTGAGACTAAACGTACACTTTGAACAGCTTATTGTGACCCAGCACTTGACCTGTACCAGCTTTAATACTGCTCACTTAGGGAACACATGGCAAAACCCCATGGTTTTCCACAGTGCATGCCTTCCCAGCACTAGGAGCCCAGCCCATACAAGTGCACGTGCACCCCAGACCCCGGCAAGACCAACCTCCTCAACTTGCAGCTCCAGCTCTGTGATGTTGGGAAACAGCTGATCGTGGATTCTGGGCTCTTCCACTGCTTTCTTCACATCATAACCAAACCAGATGGAATTGATGATTGTCTGTGAGAAGCAAAAAGCCCTAACATTAGGTACTTGTCTTTGAGGAAGCCCGACCCTTGTAGCCACACAGGCAGAGATGCCTGAGGATGTTCACCAGCGCACAGAAAAGGCACCGTTTCTGGTTCACGAGGCTTCCAGTGGTCCTTCTCTGGGCTAAGCAAAGCACATGTACATTGTAGCCAGTCAGCTTGTACATCCTTAGCAGGATTCACACACAAAGAGACCATGAGCTACTCAGGTTAACATAGCAAAAGAATCAGATCCTTCAGTTACAGAAGCTGGATTTGTGCTGCGGTGATTAAGCGCTCACAGTCACCTCAGCAAGCACACACAGCTACAGCTTCCTGCTATTGTGCAACCAGTTCCTTTGGGCCTGGCTCATCTTTACATGTTTGAACTGCAGGCTGGAGCTGCTTGGAAGGGAGAACAGCCTCAGGGCCTAGAAAGCTGCTTGCAGTGGTTTTTACAGACTTCTCTACCTCAGCCTGAAAGCCAGAGGAGCCAGCCTGGTGCTGCTGTGTGTGCTGGCACAGGGGAAGGCTTCCTTCCACAGTCACTTTTGGGCTAGTTGGGCATTTGAGGGCATGCCAGAGCAGCTCACAGAGAGCCTGCTTGTCACTGACATTACACCTGAGCTAAGTTCTTATTGACCTCTCTGTGTGACTTTCATCTGAAGTTCAGGATGGTGGATGGGAATGGCTCTAAACCAGGTAAAGAGACTAGTTCATAGAGATCCAGAGAAAAGAACTCAAGGTTAATCTGAGGTTGCTAATCTTCAGCAAGTGGTAAGAACAACTTGCCAAAGGAAAAGACCAGAAGTCACTGAAAGAAGCAGACCCTTTGTAGCCCTGACAAGAGTTGGTGTTGGAGATCTGGCCCTCAGAATGCCACAGAAACCTCCTTTTTGAGCCCCAGGCCCACAACAGGGAGCCACAGCCATGACCATGGCACAGGTGTAGACTGGAGCCTCTAACCCCAAACTCCCTCTAGTTTTGCCCAGCATTGTTCCACATTTGCCCACACCATCACATACCAGTGCTGTTGCTGTAGTTATTTTCGTTCCTCCAGAAGCACCAACCACCATCCTGACCTTTTTTGTTTTATCCACCAAGATGGAGGGACACATAGAGGACATTGGCTGTTTACCTGTCAGGGACACAGATGCAACAGAGGCTCAGTTTTCCACCTGCTCCTCACAAACTGCAGCTCCTGATCCTGCCTAAACCCAAAGCCTCAGTACCCACCTTCCTGACTCACTCATGTGCTTTGTTTGGGCCCTGGGGATCCCACCATCACCTGCACCCATTTCCTGCTCACCCCTGCAATGCCAAGCTTAACTCTGGTTCCTCATGCAGAGGCTGAAGGTGCCTTCCCCCAGTCCTGTCCCAGATGTCTCCAGTGCACCACAGGACTTCCATCCCAGTTCTCTCACTCCCCTGTCCCTCTCCAAAGCATGGGGTACAGGAGGGCAGCAGAATCCCAGTCTGCTTTGTCAGCATTGAGGTGGGTCTGCTGGAAACAGGGGTGGAGCAGGCATGTTACCTGGATAACACAAGTGACCTGGACCTATCCCAGGCTGCCCAGCAACTCCTAAGGAAGGAGGGAGAAGGCTGGGCAGTGCCATCCAGCACTGTGCAGTCAGCTTCTGCTGCTGTCTCCCCCTTCAACCAGTTCAAAGAAATCTTTTGCAGCTTTTAAGTCTTTCCATGTGACATGTACTGATCTCTCTGTGAAAGGATTTGTGGTTATTTGAAGGAGGCAAACACAAGAGGTTTTCTCTGGACAGCCTCTCCTCCTTCAGGGTGCACCAGGGCTGGCTGGTTGTGCACTTCTGGCAGGAGTGCCAGGTGACTCATTTCAATCCCTGTCCTGTGCAGAAGGTCCCAGGTCTGTGCCTGATGGCAGACAGGCTGCAGAGTGAGGGCACAACGAAAGACTGACTCAGGAAGGTAGTTTACAGCTACCTGGTGCTATGAAATTTGCTGGAGAAGGAGGGATCCCAAATCCATTGATTATGTAAGGCGAGCTGAAGTCATCCATTTCATCATTAAATATGATTCCACTCACGTTGGACCGCACATCAGAGCCAAAGCTAGAGAAAACAAGTTGTCATAGACATGTCAAAACCAGAGCAAATTCAAGAGGAGTTTCAGGTGAGTTACTGCAATGTGAAACCCGGGATTTGATTGGATTAACTTTCCACTCCCTCCCATTGTAAAGGACTTTCTGTCACCCCTGGGGGGGAAGGAAGCAGTTAATACCATGAGTACACAGCTACACACAGAGGAAAGACAGCCCAGAGCCCTGCCTATAGCTCCCCTTTGAGAACCCCAAGGGGAAAACCAGCACAGCAGCTAAGGACAGCTATTTCCCCTTCCAGCTGGGCAGTACTGCACTCCATTCAGAGGCAGCACAGCTCCAAGGCTGGCACAACTGGGAATGACTGGGAACTTGCTTAGATGGAGACATTTTCTACTGACTAAAAGAGCCTTCACGCCCTGGCTTCAGGCCATATGGACAAACACAGCTCTTTCTGACTGCACTCAAAGCCAAACACTGCACTCCCAGGCCAGCTGCATTAGCACAAATTCCTTCCAAAAGCCTGGGAAATCAGAGCCAGCAGCGACAGCACTGGTCATGAGAAGATCCAGATGCAGTGAATGCTATCTTGGTGGGGGAAACTCAACATGAGAGAGAACACACCTCATCCTCTGACCCAACCACAGGGCCTCAGCGTTCAGAACTGACCTGCAAGCTCAGCAGAGTGCCCATCAACAGCACCACTGACCCCTACCCCGCCCGAGAGGGGACAGCTCAGAGGTGTTTGATACCAACACCAGAACCACCACTAGGAAGATGGCAAAGGCCTACATGGAAGTAATGTCTGAGCTCATACTATTGGTTGATGGTGCTGGTGGCGGACACAGCACTGCCATCATCAGCCACAATGGAGATGTGGGATGTACCGGCATTATCTCCAGTGTAATACACGGGCTCATAGTAGTCAACTGGATGGGAGGTGTTGTCTGTGATTTTCCTCCGGAGACCATCCGCAAAGAACTCGGATGTCATGTTTCTGATTGCCTGTCAGAGAAATCCAATGCAGTTACTCGGCAGATTAAGAGACATGTAGTTACGAGGCTGATATCCAATACTTCAGACCACAGAGCAGTGGCAAATCCCAGCAGTGAGGCTACAGTTTTCCAGAAGGGGCTTTTCTTCTTGCAATATGGACACTGTACCAAAGAGCATTTTAAGCAGTCACGGGGGCAGCTGTTACAGTGCACCCCTTTGTGCAGAGGTTCATCAGCATCCACTTTTGCAGCACTAGGGAAAGCTGTCCTCCACACTGCTGTAAGGCACAGGCAAGCAGGGCTACATATGCTCCAGAGATGAGAGAATGGGACCAGGCTGAGAGGACAAGGCCAAGGCAAGCTCTGACCATGGCTCTGTAAGATGTATATGTGTCCATCAAGCTGGGCTGGGCTCAGATCCTACTGCTTTTGCAGCCACAGAAGTAAAAGCACAAAGTGTGAAGCTGGGAAAAGCAGGGTTTCTGTCTCCCCCCTTCCCATCCATTGGTCCATTTTACTACAGGCAGGACTGTGGTTAGTGAGCCACAAGGATGCTGGAAATGTCATATAGTAAGGTTTCAAACACTATAACAACAGGCAGGGTTGCCCTAAACATGCTCACACACTCCTGCTGAATTGAGGAGTTTGCTTTTCCTTACAGCAGAAAGATTTCCTCCATTTATATCCCTCACAGTTCAGCCATGAGGACTTCACATTTTGGTTCAGAGCAATTTCCATGCCTGTCAATAGCAGGTGGCACAGAGCATGCCTGACAAAATTTAGTCACCCAAAAACTTCAAGCCATGTTCCAGTCAGCCTTGGTGCTACAGGAAGAAAAGGCTTTTGCCAGGTACCTCTGTAATGTTGACAAACTTTGGATCCCCCAGTAAAGTCCTCTTGGCGTAGGCAAAGCGAAAGGCCTCCGCAATGCGGTGGTAAGTCAGACCTTTCTCCTCCATGGTTCTGATGCTGTCAGCAGAGAAATTATACCCTGACAAGGGAAGACACATAAATGTGAACACAAAGCACAGGGTCAAAGGATGCTGATACCCCTCTGTCAAAGGTATAACCTTGAAGCCCAGACTCTACAGAGATGCAGTCACTGGGCTGTCCTATTCTCCAGAAAGAGAACAGAGGAGCTCTGGCAGTTTTGAGCATTGTGGGAGTCACCATCAGGATTTGTACTGTCCAAAGAAGCCTCAAGTACACATTAGGTTCCCCCCATACAGGTATCAGAAAAGTTCCCCAATCAGGAGAACATTTTTCCTCTTGCACCTGTATTTCAAGCAGTAAGGTGATACCCTTGAGTTTAGAGCAGAATACCAATGTTATAAATGTATAAAAATCCTAAGGCATCATGTGCACCTCTGATTCCTCCTGAGGTCTCAGGCTTCTCACCCGCTAGAGGGCCATCAAGGGAGGCTGTGCTCCCCAAACAGAAAAGGTGTCTTTGGAGCTCTCCCAGCTCCCTCTGCCTGTGGGGCACTGCTCAGTGGCACTCTCACCTTTCAGTATGTTGAAAATGAGGGCCAGCACTGGGCCACTTAGAGGGGCACTGGGTGTGTAGAGGGTAAACTCCCCAAGGGTGACCTCTATGGGGTCCTGGATCACGGTCGCATTGTAGTCCCGCAGGTCTTCCAACGTGACAATCCCCCCTGGAAAGAGAAGGAAACTAGAGATGTGGGTTTATGTGATCTCCAAAGGGAAGAGATCATACTCCATCACCATGAATTGCAGTTAGGACGGGAGGGAACATGGACAAATCCAAAAAGTGCCAAGGTAAACAAAACAATGATGTGTGCACAGGAGATGAGTTTACTCCTTGATAGATCCACCTGAGGCTCAGGTAGCCTAATCATGGAACTGGGCTGATTTACAGCAGCCAAAACTCTGGTGATCTGTCTTTTCTTTTTTTAACAAAGGACACCAGCAATATCATGTTGTCCTTAAGCGTCCTGCTTACAGGAGGAGGATGTGGCATTTGGATGCAGATGGTTTGTGCTACCCCACAAGTAGAATAATTTGTGTGTTCCATCGCCTTTCCTATCAGAAGGAGGAAGGCAGTAAGCAATTATCCACCACAAATGAAGCTGGAAAATGACTCACAGGAGGTTCACCGAAGCTAGCCAGTGCTAGCTGGTGAGGACAGGGTGCTGCCACCATCTAGTGGTATCGAGGGATCAAACAGCCCAGAGCTTACAGGACCACACTTGTAACGTTTCAGGTAGAAACTTGTTGGATTCAGGCTCTGTGAACAGGTTGTATCTATCGAGCTATAGCCAGAACTGCTCAGACTTGCTCGGCTATGTGGTACAGAAGTGCACAGTAAACACTCTCCGCTTCTGGCTGAGTCTCAAATGCATCCCTTACAGCGCCAAAGCTTCTTTTGGGTGTCCTGTTGCCACAGATGTCAGAGGCAGCATTTCAGGCAGCAGGCTCCCAAGGATCCTGCAGATTCCCTGGCTCGTCCCTGGGTGCTGAGCAGTCAGGTCACTCCTGCTGTTTGGACAGGTGTCCTGTTTCTCACCTGCGCTGTGGATGTCAGTGATGATCTGCTTTGCCAGGCTTCCTGTGTAAAAGGCATCTGCTCCTTCTGTGGCTATAGTCTCATATGTCTTGGCTAGTTTAGGCATCTTGATGATCTCACCCTCTTGCAGAATCTTCCCTCCTTTGCAGAACACTTCACTAACAGAGAAAGGGCATTGAGAAGATCAGATCTGAGAGACAAGTTTGAAACTACAAGTACCTGTAGCAGCTGATCCGGTACCTGAGTGTTCATACTAGATGTTTCTTGTAGAGAAGAGGCACTGCCTGAGCCATGCCCCAGGGGGCCTGATATCTTGCACTGGGACATTTAAGGGAATCCCAGGTCAGAAGCCTGTTCCCCATTGCTTGGTGCCACAAGCCCTGGTTTTTGGGGTTGTGTGTACTGTGGCCAGCTCCCCTTGTGCACTCCATGCTTAACAGAATTATTCACCTGACATTTGTGCCTGCCTATTCTGGACTGCTGAAACACCTCTGTCCTCTTGCTGGTAACTTGAGTCCTAGTGTTATTTCCCCTGTTTGCTCAGTGAAACCTGCAGTAGGGGGTGTCCATCTTTCAAACCAAGGCAGCCACCTTCCCTGCCTGAGGAGCCAACAGCTGCCTCAATATACCCAGGAGGGGCCATAACCCTTGAACTTCAATATTTCAGTTCAGAGTACAGACTATGAAGCTATGAGGCCCAAAGCTTCCAGTGAGTCCAGGACAATGTCTTTCAATCTCTGTTTGTGAGATCACTTTAAGGTAGCTGCTTTCCTCTCTATCCTCATCATGGATCATGAATGTGCTTCTGTGGACCTGTCAGATGGAGGTAAAGGAGACAGACCCAGGCTGTACATCCCAACTGGAATGGAAATCAACCTGCAGCTGGCAGAAATTTTAAGGAAAAGAGAGAATTAAACATGATGTCTAGAAGGGCTGGATATTGACACTAAGGGTTTGACTGTAAGAAGTGGAGGAGCATTAAAAATCCTTCATGTTCATAGTCATTGCCAAAAGAGGATGGTCAGAGGCACTGCTTGAGGAAGGCTGACTACAGAGTAAGAGATGATCCAAATTCCCACTGCCTGACAGCAGATGAGGTGTTCAAGGAGACTCTGCAATCACCCCAAATGCAGGTAAGGTTAGCTTGGTGCACCTGCAGCATGAGGAAAAGCTGGGAATTCAGAGAAAACATTGCCATCTGACAGACTGACCTCAGCCTGTACTCTAGCTCCACCTTTGTTCACACAAACAGACTTTAAGAGTAGAATTTTTCTCCCTCTAAAGGTCAGGACTGAACATTCCTAAAATGGGCCACATGATTTAGCACTTTCAGGTAGCTGCAATAACATCAGCAGCACAGTGAGTACAGTGACTGGAGGGGAGGCACACTCCTCACACACACTACATGGCACAAACACAGAGATATGCAGCTACCCCAAAATTCTGTGCACAGAACAGCAACTGCTCTACCTACCACAGCAAGGGAGTCTTTTCAATTATCTCCTCTCTTGATTTCATGGCTGCAGCAAGGCCTTTCCCAACAGGGAACCCTTCTCTTGCCAACTTGATACTGGGCAGAAACAGGTCTCTCCATGCCAGTTTGCCATGACGTTTGTGAGCCAATTCATAGCCACGGATTTCTCCTGGAACAGCAATGGACAGTCCTCCTGGAGCAGGTAAGGAATATGTTAGTCTTCCATAGCAAGGAAAGAAGGTGAATGATGGAACATGAGGCAGAGCAGGTGTCTCTGCCAGCCCTGGTTTTAGGGGTTGTGTGTACTGTGGCCAGCTCCCCTTGTGCACTCCATGCTTAACAGAATTATTCACCTGACATTTGTGCCTGCCTATTCTGGACTGCTGAAACACCTCTGTCCTCTTGCTGGTAACTTGAGTTCTGGTGTCCTTTCCCCTCAGGAACTAGACTGCAACATGCTTAAGCCAAAAAGCTTGTTGCAGCATTGTATCTATAACTGCAACAGATTGATGACTACACTGCACAGTGATCCAGCACTTGGCTTCAACCCTGTTCTCATTGGCATCTCCCAGCTCAATGCACTGCTCAAACCCCCACCAAGGTGCTGCTCCTCCTTGGTTAGAGGAATGACTATGAAGAAAACTAGGTAGCATTTCTTTCTACTTTTGACTAGAAAATACTTCTCTAAAAGGAAATTACTTCTCTGGAGGCCCCAAGCCATTACTTGATGCCACCACAACTATTTAGGAAGGTGACTTGGACTGACAAGAACCGAAGTGATCCACAAAGATTTATTCAAAGAGGTGGAAAGATGACAGATACAGAACAGGTCATGCTAAGTGCTTTGGATTCACCTGCATTTTCATGAAGTGAAAAGCAGAAAGTGCTGGGGTGACTGACTAGTTTAAAGGACATTATTTTTAGCTTCTTTGTTGGGACAGAGTTTGCAGATTGTGTAAAGCAGAGGACTTTTCCAGGTGAGAAATCCTGTAGATAGGCAAGAACCTACTAAGAAATGTCCTTGATTTGGACATGACTGTAGCACCATGTTGGAACTACGTGGTCCCCCCAAAGCAGTGAAACAGTCCTTGCCTTACCTTTCAGAGAGAGCTCCGTGTTGTTCCCAAACATGCCCTTCGATGCATTTTTTGGAGCCACCTCTCTTGCATTAATGATTTCCACTTTTCCTTTAATGACAGAGCAAGGAAGATGATGTTTAGCTCTGGACTCAGCACACAGCCACGGTCTCTGCTGAAGGACTCTGATCAATGTAGGTCAGTTTCTTAGCCATTATTTTGAGGACATTCCCCCAAAGACTGTGAGCATCAGTCATTATCTTCAATCAGGGAGGATAAATCACCAGCCTTAGATAAATTTCTCAAACTGTTCCAGATGTGTATGGCCCTGTCCCTTACCTGTGCTGCTGTAGATGGTAAAGAAGAGGCCTCCTCCAATGCCCATGCTGTGAGCGTTCATGAGTCCTACACAAAGCAGAGCTGCAATTGCAGCATCCACTGCTGATCCTCCTTGCTGAAGGATGTCCCTGTGCAGCAGAAGAGAAGGCAACATGCTACAGTGTCTCATCTACCTGTGAACAGTGCATTCATCTCATCAGAGCAGCTGTGACAGATTCTCTAATGCACATTTGTCTACACCCAGTCTCTAGGTTTCTCAGGAACAGGAAGCTTTGAGCTTCTGTCACCACAGAGAACACATCCCAATGGTCCAGGTGCAGACCAGATCAGCCCTCATTACAGACACATCCAATCTAGCTTGAAAACACTGAGATGTGTCGAAGTACATGTGGGGACAGGCATCCCAGACACATTCAATACACACAAGAAATTACAACTTTCTGAGGAGTCTTAAATCTGCAGCACTTGAGACTAGAACTGGAGGACATTTTGATCAGTGTTTTTTAAAAGGAGCTAGAAAGGAAACTCTTGTTTTCATTGTTCATAGATCCAGAGAACCTTTGCCTGCTATGTAGCCTGTTAGCAACTGCAAGAAGCACTGCTCAGTCATTGTAAAACCATGTTTTTACCTAAAAAACATGGATTTTTTAGGGCCTCCTCTTTCTACAGGGAGATCAGGGATTGACTATCCACTCTGACCAACTGCCAGGATTGCACCTGGGCATTGGGGAAACAACAGTCCTGTCTCCTGCAAGGGCTGTCAGAGCCAACGAGAGTCCCAATGAGCAGGTACCTTCCAATTATGGAGCACTGCCCCGCGTCGGTGGCCACGGCCGCCCTCCTGTAGGTGTGAGTGTCCCCTGAGCCGGAGCGCAGCCCGAAGAACAGCCCCAGGAACAGGATGAGCCCCAGCAGGACTGCGGCCACCACGCCGGCCACCACACAGCGCTTCATCTTCCTGTGGGAAGAGACATGATCATCAGCCCCGCTGCCTCGGGGCCACGTGGGACCTAGGGAGCAGGTGATCAGGCACAAGTAATCTTTTCCTCTACCTCCATTCATACCCTCAAACCAGCAACTATCACATGGGTAAAAAGCTGCCTTATACAGGTAAGGAAGATCATACACTGAAAAAGCTGCAGCTTTGTCAGTGAGAAGGGAAAGCCAAGGAGCAGAACACACAATTACTCACATCATCTTCAGAAGAAAATTTCATTAAAAAATCTGCTTTTAAATATCATATCTGTGCAGAAGTCTCTGTCCAGAAGGTTGTCAAAACATGTCTTAGTCATTAGCAAGCAACCTTGGCCAAAGCTCTTTTGCACAGCCCAGTGTGAGCACAGCACCTGTTTCTCTCTGGGGCCCTTGTCCAGAGCACCTTCCCAATGAGGCTGCCACTTCCAGAGGAAAATGGCCAGTGCTTATATCTCCAGATATCCCAGCCCTGCACACAGCTCCTCTGGGGGTGCACAGGGTTACAGTTCATCTGTGAATGAGCACAGTGAGGCAAGGAGCTCCCTGGCAAGTGTGTTCCAGGTTCATACTGGGATGAGTTGAGAGCTACTGAGTGGATAGAGTCACTGCCACCTTGGTGGGACTGACAGTGCATCAAATCCAGCTTGAACAGCTACCCTTTGATCTGTTCCCTTTTCTGTTATAAGATTGTTCTAGCAAAATAGACCTAAATTCATCATACTGCCTTCAGGGGCCACCTTCCCCTTGTCCAGTGCAGCTTTTGGTTTTTACCACAGTTACAGTACCTGCACAATAGCCAAGATGCCCTTTACCTTACCAAAGCACCTGCCATCCTCAGACACGAGCCAGCCCATGGAACTGTGGCTAAAGAATGGATGCACCAACCCCACCCTCTGGGTGTTCAGCAGCCCAAAGCAGAGTGAACTCAGGCAGCCAGAGCAGCACCCGGTGCCTTCCAGCAGCCACACACACAGGATTAGGGAGCAGTGAGTGTGCCAGCACTGAACTAAGTAGAGGAAACAGGCCAGGCCAGCCAAGTACAAACTTTTCTTGAAGGGAGGTGATTAACAAGTAGGGCTCCCTGAACCTCATCCCCATTCCTGTTATTTAAAAGAGGAGACATATTTTTGCCATCCAAACCCTGCGAGTCTTAGTCTGAGCATTAAAGATGCCCATCTCCAGGTAAAGCATCTCAAATTAGGGTGTATTTCTACTGCATGTGCTGTTCTGTAAACAAATGTCAACTGAGGACAGTAAAAGGTAAATGGATGAAACCTCTTTCCAGGTTCTAGAACTTAATTTACACTCAACTACTTTTAAAAGAGATCAGAGCCGTGTTTGCAGAGCAATGACTGTGCAGGGAAACAGAGAAGCCATTATGTCCCCAACAATAGCTCACACACAGCCTCAGAGTTTAAAGACAGTTTTGTTTGCTGGCAGAGAGAGTTCAGCTCCAGCACTGGCAGTCTCCTCCAGGCTTCACAAGGAATGCGAGGGGATCTTTTATCTGGCCCCAGCTCGGCAGAAGGTACTTTGTTTCGCGCTGTGCTGGCTGTCCCGCAAGCCCGGGCTGACTCGGGCTCCGCAGGGGCTGTGTTAACTCCTGGGCTCCTGGCCGGGCTCTGCGTGTCTCTCCCCAGCTCTTTGCCTCATTGCCTGGGGTTGCTGAGGAGATGTACTGCCTCATCAGGCAAGTTACTCTGACAGCACGAGAGGAGAAGGGAGAATCTCAGATACTCCCTCTGCTCTCACCTTTCACCTCCTCTCTGGCATTGGATCACACTCGTGAGTATCCCCTAGACCTGTAAGAGCTCCATGCTGAGTGTCCCGCTGAGTGCACAGACCACTAAAAAGGGCCCTCCAGGCCATTTCAATGCCTCAGGCACAGCACCCAGGCTGCCAGTCCCTGGGGTGAGGACAAGACACACCCCTGGGGCAGGAACACACACAGGCTGCCAGGAGGAGACACTGAGAGCCGGGCACTCCCCTGTGCTGCACTGGGGCACCACAGTGTCCTCCAGGCTGGACATCTGCAGCCCATGGGAATGCTCTTAATAAAGGGGCAATCTGTCAGTTTGATCCTGCTCAGGATTACAAGCTGAGGACCTGAAGCTTTCTTGTCTTCAGCAGCAGAGTGAGCAAACTCAGCTGAGGATAATCCTCTCCACTTTCACTGCCAGCTCAGCTCCTCTAAGTTCTTTAACCTGTTTCAGGCCTGACCCTAGAGGGAAGCATCCCTTGCACAGCCTGTGCTGCCTTCCCAGCACAGCAGAGCTGACCGTGCCATACAGAAACCAGGAGATGGAGCCTGCAGACACCCACTGTAACCCACCTGTCCTGTGCCAGGGGCAGGCACGCTGCAGGAACAGCTGAGGTTTTGCCCCAGGGGTCTGTTTGAAACTTGACTGAGTCGAGTGCCCCCTACTACTTCTTCCTGGGAGTGGAGCAGCAGCTGCAGGCCACCACCTGAGCTGGCTGCCCAGCTATTGTCTGCTGAGGCTGGCTTTAATCTCCACATCTCTGCCAAATCCAGCTGTTTGGAAGCTTGGCTTCAGACACAGAGTGCTGCTTGGCAGCAGCAATAGCACTCCAGGAGAGAGGGGCTATAAAGCAATTCAAACAATACAATGATTTTTCACTGTTACAAAGGTCCAACAGTCAGCCCTAGCCATGGAATTTAAAATATAGCCTGATTGTCCTAATTTGCATTAGGAGAGGGTAAGGACCAGCAAACAGAGTTATGCCTGTACAAGCAAACCCACTGAGCTGTATGTGCAACCTTATTTAAACATGACACTGTTTTTCAGCTAAAAGAACCCCAGTGCAACAGGCTGGCTAGTGTCAGACAGGGGATCAGAGATCTTGACATCTCTGCCAAGAGGCCGGGGGCGTTCTGTAGAGATGGGGAATCTGCCATGGTCAGGGACAGCACCAGGAGAACTGGAAGAGGAGAAAGAAGAGATGTACCGTGCAGGAAGCAGAGGGGAGAGAACAGTGGGATACCAGAGGGTGACAAAGAACTCCAGGACAAGGCTTAAAACTTGAACCACAAACTTTAACCCCACAGGTTACTGCTTTAAGGCCATCTTGCAACAGCTGCATTCCTCAGCACCACCCCGAGGGATCCCTCTTCTCCCACCCCAGCCCAGTAGCCACTACTTGGCCATTAGCTTTGGGACGTCCATCCTTACTGTCCCCAGGCAAGGATAGTTTGAACATCTTGGCTCTTGTCACAGGACACAGGCTACACTCTTCTGACAAAATCTAATTTGTATCAATAACATTTTCATATTTAAATTACTAACAAACAGTGGAAATAATATTTTCACACTCTGCTGTTGTGCAGGGTGAACTGTCAACGACTTCTTCATGAGAATACACATAAAGGGAACAGTCACAAAGTTGCTGCAGGTCTCGCAGGAGCCAGAAGAGGCCTGAAAGGAGCAGAGCCAGGTTTCTAGCAGGGCTGTTCACACAAATATCCAGCATTATGTGACAAACTATGAACTTCCTGTACTTATCCATGACGAGATCATTTAGATTCAACTCTTATGCAAGTCTTCATCTCCACCAGTGATAAGGGAACTAAAGCAGAGTTCAGCCAAGCCATGAGGAAGCCCAAAGAGGCTTCCAAATTCAGACGAAGGCACTGGTCCCACCTGGAGCAGGAGGGCAGAGCAGCCCTGGAGAAACACAGTAAATGATCGTGTGCACCCCTGTCCAGCCGGCCTGTGCCCTGTGCGACCCTCCCCTCAGAGGCAGCACTAAAGCCTTTAGCACCCTCTCTGTTAAGCCTAGCATTGAGGCTCGCCTGGATTAAGACCCATTTTCAGGAGAAAGGCCTCCAGGGGCATCAGTGGTGCCCATTGCTGTGAAGCCAAGCCAGAGATAATCGACCCGACTGGGACTGAGCCAGTGGCTGAGCAGAGCGGCTACCCCGCTGGCGCTCAGGTGTGCTGCTCCAACTGAGTTTGGAATTCCTCCACAGGCACTGGCTTTTCTGAAGCCTAATGGCATGAAATATTCTCTCCGTAACACTGAGTTCGCTGTGAAAGAGACAGTAAATTCCTCTTGAAGCAACTTTTTCATCACAAATATTTCATGTTTTCCTGCAGAAGTTTTAGCATCGAACCCAGCATTTTTTAAGACACTTCAGCATGAACTCTGAAGTGAAAAAAGGCAGAAATGTAAATAAATGCAGAATTCCCCATTTCACAGTGTTTCCTAGTTGAGGACATCCCAGAAATCCAGAACCAGCAAACTCAGCCTCAAAATGCAAGTTATTAAAGTTTTATAAACTCATTCAGAACAATACTGCTACAATCAGTCCTAATGTAAAGTCAAAATGCTTCATTAAAATAGTCCAATTCTCCCAACTTTGCAAAAGATATTTTCAGGTGCTCTTCTGCCTTTAAACTAGAAGCTATTTATTAGACCTGAGCTTATTAAGGCTGATCAGTTGGGTCCTATCATTCTCTTTTGGCAAGCTTTCATCTGATACAAATATAAAAAGTCACATTGCCCCCTATTCTGTTGAATAAGAAATTCTACACAGCACTTTCAGGCTGAGTGGAATGGCTTAATGAAGGTAAATCCTAATTCTCCCTTACCTCTTGAGAATATCTGCAAGTCCCTCCTGTCCTTTTGCACAGAGCTGTGTGTACTGATCTCCTCTGACTGTCCTTCCTCAAGGACTGAACCCTTTTCTAGGGGCAATACATCCTTGCAGCAGTGGCAGTAACCAAGTATCTTCACTTAAAGGCTCTCCCAAGCGTCCCATACTATTTGGTATTTGTACTACTCTGCTCACAGAGATTAACCCATTGAAACTCATTATGTTTGAATTCACAGTACCAGAGGAATGCATAAGTAATCATTGACTGGGTGAAGAGTCAAGAGCCCACACCTTTTGAAATGCTTATTTTAGCATTCACAAAGGTTGTGTATCACCAGCAGAATCATTCTGTGTTCCCAGATTCAGTTGCTATGTGGTATAAATGTTTTTCCTCATTTTCTCTGAAGTTCTGATTAAGGAACTGGGTGAATAAAACGGGCTCAGATTGCACCAGGAAAGATTTAGATTGCAGACCAGGAAAAATTTCTGTACTGAAAGGGTGGTCAGGCATTGGAGCAGGCTGCCCTGGAAAGTGATGGAGTCACTGTCCCTGGAGGTATTTAAAAGACCTGTAGATGTGGCATCTGGGAAGGCAGTTCAGTGGTGACTTTTCAGTGCTGGGCCAATGGCTGGAGTCAGTGATCTCAAAGGTCTTTTCCAACCTAAATCATTCTATAATTCTAAATACGGGGTCATCTTAAGTAGAAGTGCTTCCATCTCCACATGGTCATGTATCTTCACACTACTCTTGCCAAGCCAGCCAGCACCCTTGTGGTTCACAGAGAGTCTGGATTTTAAGTGTGTCTGTACCTTCAGTCTAACCCCTGACACCTGGCAGATTCAGCTGGGATTACACTTTGTGGGAATAACCTCCCTGTCCAGTGCGGGGAACTGCCAGCAATGCTGGGGCACCTGACCAGCTCACACACCTGTTCTACAGCATCACAGTGGCACTCTACCCTAAACTGTCATTAGGTTGAGTCCAGATTAATACACCAGCTGCAATGAGAAGGGGCACTGCCTGTTCCGCCATGCCTGCTCCCACTGGAGCACCCTCTGGCAGAAAGGATGGCAGAGCAGGAAGGCAGGGATGAAGAAACCCGTTCTTCATCCCTAAACCTCACTTAGGTTTTTAAACAACAATCCTACATGTCTGCTTGTGCCAAGTCCAGGAGCAGAGTTGCAGCTCAAAGGTTGTAGCTCACCAGCTGTTGAACAGTGCAGCATAAACTCCAGCAGCAACCCAGAGTCAAGGTAAGGAGCTGCACGAGTTGTCTTTGGACTCTACAGACTCAGCCACCAAAGTTTCTGCCACTGCTGCTGTCTGTGGCTTACTAGAAACCTCAAGACCCCTTGGAACACCAGCTGAATGCAGAATGCAGCACAAGCAAATCACAGCCTGCCTAAAACTTGGGCACAGCAAGGGCTCAAGCCCACATGCCCAAAGCCCGACATTTTAGCCAGAAGGCATTCGGCTGTCTTTGGACTTAGAGGATCAGTCAAGTGGCTAATGACTCAATTCCAAACCCATTCAATCCCTCTGCCTCACTCCAACCTTTGGTACACTGGATCCCCACTTCCTTCAGAGGGATGTTAGCTGTACTACACTGACTCATTAACAAAGTTTGGCCTAGCTGCAAGATTGAAATCTTTTGAGCCATATTTCCTCTGCTTAAAAATACTATCACCTTTTCTGTGATAGTCAGAAAATGGAGTTCTGTTTAACATTTGCATTCGGAAAAATCAGTATTATAAAATATGAGCTTTCCAGCCAGAGATATTTGGAAGAGATCTAGCATCTGCCCATCCTTCAAAGAGGACTTTCAAATAATGCTTTCAAGACATTGTATAAGAGCAGGTCCCTTCAGTTTTATTGCTATTATCCAAGAGATCTTGAGCAAAATCAGAAGCTTCCCAGAAAGCAGGTACTGGCACAAAATGTATTGTGCAGGCTCAGAAGGATTTGAGATACCTGCTGGTTTCTACTGGCCAGTCTGAAGCACACATAGAGTGTCCAGGCCATACTCGGCTGGTAACACAAACCACTCTCACTGTGTCCAATGTATTGATGTGCAACACATGGTGCTTCACAGAAAAGATTGTGACAGGAGCTGTTCCCAAACAACTGTCTTCTGAAAAAGCAGACAGCATGAAAAGGTATCTGGTCTCTGCCCCAAACAGAGCCCTCTGCACCTCCAGTCTGCTGTATCTTTAATACAAATAGAGGAATTTAAGATGCAATCAGCTGAATGGAACCCTTATCTTAATTTACTCCCCCTGTAGGTGTGATGGTGCCAGATTTAATGCTTAATAGTTTTACAGTTCTAAAGTTGCCATGTCCCTGAAGTAGGTCTAGGTCAGAAGAGTCTCCCTGTCACCACATTTATCTCAGAGGGTACAAGGTGATGTGGAAAAGCTGTTAGCTGTAAGAAAGCTCAGTTCTGCACTATAATTATCCAACTGTAATGCTTCACCCTCACTACTGAAAGGCAGGTTTTGTATCAGTGAACCACAAAAATTAAGCAAATTCTATGTCCTTCTTCAAGGACAATGCATTCTCATCCATGGCATGTTCTTACCAGCACAGAGCTGGAACAAGTTGGATGCTCCTCAGCAAGTTACTCTTTCACTTATGCGCAAGTAGAGTTGAGGATGAGGTCAGAGAAAGTTATGAAACCTGGAGTTTGTGTCTCTGGTTCTCAAGGGTGACGAGTTTGCTAGGTACAGGTTGTGCCTCATTTCGAATGTACATAACCTTTGGAAACTCTAGTGTGTCTTGGTCTAGGCACTAATTACAATAGAGAGCCCTGTTATAACTCAGCCTTTCATGTTTCAAGCTGCAGAGCCACACCTCAAACAGTAACGTCATGTTCAATGCAGGTGCATTGCTGCATTGCTCTCAACTCAAGATAGACAAAGGAAAAAAGTTATCTCCTGCAGGGCTTGCCACCTCTTTCCATTTGTGATGTTCACAGCATGGTCACCTTTATTATGGTCACCAAAATTATCAGGCACTGTTACACTGAAACTTCAGCAACAGAGGAGTGCGTCTGTCAGCACGTGAAGCAATGCCCTCATAGCTCTCGTCATGGAACTTGCAGATACTGAAAAGCACTGAAGCACTTCTGGGGAGCTTTTATTTGGTTTCTTCTCCCACCCTTACTGGTTTTTTCCATAAGAATTTCAGGAAGCAACACCAGCAATGATTCACAGAGAACAGATCATATATCACATATCTCATCTACTGTTCAGACTCCTCCTTTTTATAGCAGAACGTGCAACCCAAGGTCTCAATTTCCCAGAGGTTTAACTGATACATTATTGAAATAGATTAAGAGATTAAACAGATGAATAGATGCTGTTACAAGACATTGTACATTAGCTAAGCCTACCTATATTGCAGGTTAGCTATTTTGTCCATTAGGAAACCTTTCCCCTCCAACAGAGCAATATTGCAACCCAGTACTACCTGAACACGAACATCAAATAGAGTCTTGAGTCCCTGGTAACACAAAGATGTTCATAATCACACAAAGTTTCTTTGCACTAAATTACAGTTTCCTTTCTGACCCTTTGCTCTACTCTTCCATGCCTAAGGCAACTAAAGAAAGTTAAATACCAGCTGCATGGGCAGCAGATGGTTCTAACTTAAGGTAAACACTGCCTAAGAAACACTGATGTAAAATGAGATCACTGCTGAAAAAGCCCTGGGAAACAAGTCACTAGGGGAGGCTCTTAGAGAAAAGGTACTTTAAGAACTGGAAAAGTTGCCTGGCATGCAAGAAGTCGAGTTGACTAAGACCAGGGACACAAGAGTTGACTTTCAGAGCTGAAACTAAATAAGTAGATGTTTGTCCACAGCCAAAGCAACTCCTTCCCCTCCAGTGAGCGTTGCTTTCACTGTAACTCACCTGCTCAAATGGAGCAACCCACTGAACCCACAGGTTTTCAATTTAAAAATCTGTTTTCCAATCACCCACAGGTGCACACTATTCCCTGGGGCAAAGGTAAGCAAAATGAAAGAGAACTGGTAGATGGGCAGATTTATTAACCCTTTCTTACCAGCCACATGGCCCATTCTGGTTACACTCCCCTAACCACAGGGGCAGCTGAGGCAGTGTTACTGGGACCGTGCTGTGTGGCAGCTGCTAGGGCTCCTGGCTGCTCAGAGACTTTGCTGACTGCTGTTACAGAAATAATCCTGCTGCTCCTCCCTGACAGAAAAGGGTGACTGCCCCCTGTTCAAGGTCTGCCTTCTTTTATCACTTTCCCTCAATTTCACCTTTCTGCTACTCAGTCTTACTCCTTAACTTCACTCCAGGCTCTGCAGTTTCCAAAGCCTACACCAATCTGTACCTTTTATCTACCAGCCTTACAAAGTCCTTTCATCTTTCCAAAGTGTTTCTGCCAGGCCACTAAAGGGACTGTGATCTTGCAGCTGACAGACCTGCCTTTCCCTCAGCTGTCAGCAATCAGCTCAGCAACACAGTCCTGCACAACCTCAACCTCACTGCCCTGGAATAAAAGAGGGGAGGGAGCTACTGGAGGCAGAGAGGGGAAAGAAGAAAACCTAAACTGGTGGAAGGGAAAAAAAAAAAACAAAAAAAAAAAAACCCCAGAGTAAGTGGGAATGAAGGAGGCAGATAGGAGGATAAAAAAGATAAAGGAATCTGAAAGGGGAAAAACAAACTCTGTCCTCTCAGGCCTGGAGGCTTTCTTAGGTCTAGCCTGACTGCTTCACAAGCACATGAAAGCTCTTCAGTTACAGATGTGGTTTGGACTTTCCTGATGCTCTGCAGAGGGGTTTATTCAATGCCCTAGCCATAGCAAGTAACTATGTATTTTACAGACTGTAGAGCATCTAGATGGGTGGAGCAAGAACCAACAGAAAACTCAGATTCCTGTATGGACTCAAGACTGAATTCTCTGAAGATCTCTCATGGACTGCAGCTGAACTTGGAGGAAGAGAGCTCAGTTTCCAACTGAAAAAAATTTGGAGCTACCTGCTTAAATTCACCTGCTTTTGCTAAATCAAGACCCTACAGGTAGACAAGTATCTGAATTACCACAGAGCTGGTTTGGATAACTTTGTCTCTCCTGGTCTGACTCCTGCTCTCTGTGGACTGCTGGATCAGGACCTGCAGCCCAGGCCTGGGACCTGTGCTGGGAGAGCCCTCCTCTGACATGTTAGAAGGGCTCCAGCCAAGACTGGGAGCAGGTCTTTGTTTTCCAAGCACACGTAGACGTCCATTCTTTTTGTCATAGTAACAAGCACAGAGTCTGCCAGGTGCTGTTTTAGTCCTTCACGTGTCTAAATATTAATGTTCCTAGGCAGAATCTGTTCCTTTTCACACCAATACACTTGCCCTTGATACTTCCTTGCAACAGAATTAAATGTAGCCTGCTTGATTTATTCCAGGACATTTATTTTTGCTTCACAGGCTGGTTTCCCCACACACAACTGATCTCCTGACCTGTGCTCTGCCTATCTGCATTAGGAGCTCTGTTCTATCCCACAGCATTGCCCTTCCACTCTGCTTCTGAAACACACTCTCAGCATCAACCCATTGTTCCTGCAGCTTTTCTGGCTCTGAAACTGTCTCCTGGCATTTCTCCTTGCTGCCAGGTAATACACCTGTCAGTGCCTGACCTCCCATCCCAACCAGAAGCACAGAATGATGTGGAAAGAAGTGATATCCAAGATCTCTGTGGCTTTCAGCCTACCTTTTAGACCTACCTTTCTCTGAAGAGCACCACTTGGCCAGTGGGTCACTGACTGAAGTGAGAATATCTCCTCTTTAGGACCCCATGAAATCTGCCTTCCAGTGTTTGTGTAGCTCTGACCTCTCTGGTTGTTTTGTGAGTCTCTCCTATGTCAGGTTGATAAAGCAGCATTTCTCTTACCAGCAATGCCACATCACTCACACTACACGCAAACCCAGGATCAAACTGAGATTCAGTCTGATGACCCTGCACTAACCTTTCCATAGATCTTTTCAACCCAATAAAGAGTGAAGAACAACATTGACTTGGGTGGTGTAGAGGGTACCTTCAAAGGGTTGGATGGGCCATGCAGAGGTGAAACCTCTACCCCAGTGATGTGATTGAGATCCCAGGGCACTAGATTCCCAGAACCTTTCTTGGATCTCAGCCTCTGTCAGAAAACCAAATTCCTCTGGAAGCCATCAGTTCATGTACTCCTGACCCTGAACCAGTGGCTGTTCAGACCCCGCTGCCTGGGACTCAGCCTTCACTAACTGAGAGAATCCAAAGTCAACACAGCACATCAAGACCTGCCAACTCCTGTAAGAAAGACAACACTTGCTCTTCCAACCTGAACCTGAAGGCTTGTGAAACAAAGGTACCCTTTAATACAGTAGGCTTAAAGAGCTGGAAAGTACGTAATAAAGGGAAAGAAACAACTCCTATTTCACGCCCCAATCCAACCAAATTATGGAGATAAGATACGATCATGCTGTTTACTCACTACTTTAAAAGTTCTCTTCTCCCTGGGTGCAGTCCACCTTCAGCTAGCGGCACCAAAAGAAGGTGTTTCTGCCTGGCTCCCTTGCCCCTTGCTCCTCAAGGGTTCCGGGATGCAGAGGCTCCAAAACATGACCGTCTGAGTGGCAGCAAGGCTTCATATATGGGAGTGGTCAGAAGGGGAGGGTCACGTAGTGAAGTCCTATCTTGGAGCAGTAAAGACATGCCACCCTTCCCCCTCCCTGTCCCTGAAGAATTGCTGGCTCACAGGGCAAGCTGAGAACACAGTGGTCCAGCACTTTCCGTGCCGTACTTTCTCACGGTAAAGGGAACAGTGTAGAGGGTGGAGAGCAAGGAAAGACCACACTTGAACAGTGACAATACTTTGATGTTAGGCAGTCCCAAGAGTGTATCTGTACTGGCAGAGTTGTTCCTTTTCTTCATGCATCAAACAATACTCTGCCAAGTTGCTGGTTTTCTCCTGGCACAAGTCCTGACAGCAAGGACACCCCCTGCATTAGGGCACTGGTGAGCCCATGCCCACTCTGATCAGGAAAATCCCATTCCTGCACTCTTCAAAGTTAGCTGATGCTGGAGCACTTCCCAGCTGCATGGCAATAGGGGCTGGGAGCTCTGTGGAGAAGAGGGAATGTGCATCCCATAAAAGGTGGTGTCTTGGACACTGACCTGGGAAGCTCTTGAGAGGCACATCCTGCCCTTATCCATCAGAGGAAGTCTTGTGCCCTGGGAATGGAGAGGAAATCTCTCAAGGATGTACCATTGCTCTCCAAAGGGAAAAGAATTAATTTTCAACTTCCTTCATTTCAGTTTTGTTCATCCCTCTCTGAAGGGCTTGTTTGGCCATGAAAAGCCACATCATGGATTAAGACAAGGTTTGCCTGATTCAAAGGTTATCTCACAGGTTGTATTCAAAGGGTGTCTCTGTAATTGCTGTACAAAGGAGATGCCAGGTCTAACAGATCATGTCACTGCTGCATGAAGGAGATGCCAGGTCTGTGTTCTCAGCTGAGGCAATTGAAAAAGGCCAGAGCCAGTCCAGGATGTCATGAAGTGGAATTTGCAGGGTTACAGTCACCTACCAGGAATGGCACCAAGACATGGAGGATCATGTAACAGCAGCCAAACACAACCAGCTCTCAGAACCAAAATCTCTAAAAGGTTCCTAGGATTGGGTGGGGAAGGGAGATGACTCTTGCAAGAAGAGCCGCTTGTGCAATGCATAGTGAACTGGACTGGAGAATGATCTTATTTTTAACCCTTCACAGGTTGTGTTTTTAGCCAGAGATCTCCCCTGTCCTCTTCACAGAACACTGTGTCAGCCCAAGTAAAGGGGCTATTTAGAACTCTGTAAGGAGCACACAACATCATAGTCTGAGTCTCACCCTAAGGAATGGGCCTGCTTTGATAGTCAAGGGACTTGAAAGCAGCTACATAACTGAGATCCCCTTTTAACTGCTAGGAAGGCTGCACAAGAGATTTTATCATATCCAGGACAAACCAGCCTTCTCTTGAAGATATCAGATTTGCTAACTGTATTTGCACTCTCCTGCAAATTATAGAATCTCAATAAACCATTCCCCTTTGTTCTGGTACTTTGGAGCTGTTGGAATCCAACCAGAGACAATTAACATTGAGTTGTTCTGATATCCTTATCGAAAAGAGAAATCTGCACCCATGACAGACGTTTTTCAGTACAAGCACAGCTGCAGCAGACCCCATCCATCCCAAGGAAAGCTCCCCACTTGCTCAAGGTGCAGCATGCTTTTTACAGGATAGTTTGGAGACAGCCTAAACATGCTGGGTGGGTGGCAAACAGAACTCTAACCAAGCTCTAAGCACAAAGAGGAAGAACAGAGTCATAACATGTCCCTTCCCCTATTTCTCCACTGATGCTCATAGTAAGACATAGGGGAGACTGTGTAAAGCTGACTGCCAAATATGAGCCTCCAATACATGCTGCACCTCCAGAAAGATCTCCAAACTCCACTGCGATTGCCAAACTCTTATCAACATCACTACAAAAAAACCCTCACTACTTAACAGCATTTCTAAGCCACTGTCAGGGCCAGGAAGCCTTACAGGCAAACATGAGAAGAGCATTCATATCCCCACTTTTCAGACAGGACAACAGAGACAATCTTGCCCAGGGCTTTGGAGCAGGTCAGTGCTCGGGCTGGAATATGGAATCTTCCCCCCAGACTCCTTTAAGCACGTTGCTAGACATCACCTGTCCTCCCTATCACGTGCCTATATATGCAGTAAATCCAGAGTCAGCTGGAAGTGACAAGTGCAGAGGCTGACAATGACCCGATTGCACCATGCCTGGAGCTCCCTGGGCTGCTGTTTTCAGTGTTTCTCATGGCTATGGTTTCTCCCTCATGGTAAACAGGAAATTAGTAAAACGTGAAGGTAGCACCCTCCATGCCTCTGTGAAAAATGACAGCAGATTAGATTGCAGCAGAGGATCTGGGGAGAAGTTCAAAGTGTTTGCCACTTAATGGATTACTTGCAGATGATTACGGAAAGTTGTTGGGTGACTAATTGTTGTTAAAATCTAATCTAAGCAAGAGGGCCCTAAAACCAGAGGAATACGGACTTTTCCCAGGAAGAGCCAAGGTCCACTATGCAGACCTCCTTGACTCTTTTTTTTCCCATTCTGCTTGAGAATCAGTGGGACTTGGAAATGTGAGGCTCAGAAGTCATTCCTGGACATGAATGAACACTGACCCACGGAGATGTGTGGTGCAGCCCACCCAAACTTCACCTCGTGACAGCTGCACTTCTCAGGAAACCTCACAACTTCTTGTTCCTTTCTCGGCAGTCTCTGCTGAAGGACCAGCTCTACTGCTCTTGGAGCAACAAATGAAACCTCTCAGCATAAAATTCAGCACATCTTGGTAAGCCAGAATCAGTTCTAAATTACTTTAGTATGGCAAGTTCTCAATTGAATCACTTAACTCCTGCCCTGTGGCAGGGTTGGGGTTGCAGCCTCTCAGAGAGGGATGGGGCAGAGCAGCAGTGGTGAGTAGCAGTGCATCCATCCCCAGATCTGTTATCCCCACCTGGCAACCCACTGACCCAGGCCCAGTGGTGTCTCCTGCCACCACTGTCCACTGCAGGGCCACTCAGCTCACACAGCAGTGGGAATCAACCCATCTCCAGGGGTGCTGCAGGAGCAAAGAGCCACTAATGGCTGTTCAGGTGCCATGTGGGAAAAAACTCCACAGAGTCCCCGAGAAGGCTGTAGGTAAAGCCCTAATGAGCACTGAGTGGGCAGGGGTTATGTACTTTCTGTCTACACCTCTGCAGTCTTCAGAGGGCAAACCTCTGTCTGGGATGAACTCACAGAAACAAAGGTGTCATGGGCAGTGGAGCTCTGATTTACACGGGGACCCTTTTCCCTGGAGAGTGCTCAGCTGCAGTACAAATAGTTCGTATTGCACTACATGAGGAGGTCACACACTGTGCAAGACAGCTCAGGCCTTAAGTGAGAATCTGGACTTATAACTCTTTTTCCAGCGGTTCTCAGCTCCTCACAGTCTCTGTTTGCTGCCCAGAACAACAGCCTCAGGAAATAAATGAAATTTTCTTTCTAAAGATGTTTCTCACTGCAGCTCCAGGCACTCCCCTAGTCCTTCAGGCTCAGAGTTAGTCCAACTAAGACTTAGGTAATACAGTTCATCTCTGTGTGGCCATTTGCAACCCATTTGTTTAGACCTTAGGAGGGAAACACACAACACACAGTCTTGGTGCAAACCATGGGCCATGTGAGGGATGGACATTACTGTACAACAGGGCAGGCTCCTGTCACAGCCCACACTTCAGTAAAGCAGTCAAGCACGTTCAGCTTCCACCAGCCCAAGGGGATACTCTGAAACCACTGGATGATTCTGTGCTTTCCAGAACAACGGTCACAAAGTTCACGCAAAAGAAGACTACAGAGACGGGAACCTGTCTTGACTGGCCTCTGCACCTGAATGCAAAAACCTGCCAGGTTTGATGCTCACAACATCTCCTCCTCTGGGCAGAGCATAACACAGGGCTGTGGAAAGGATAAGTGCTCAAACAGCAACAAGTCTTCTGTCCTGAGGGATGCCACCTGCTATCAGGAGAACAGGACTCGCAATTCAATCACAGTTCAGAGGAAAGATTCCCTGTATGGTTTATTTGCCACCTGGCCCAGCCTTCTTCAGGCTTGTTTATTTAGGTGTTGGAAAGAACATCAGAAATGGTCATTGCTTTTGGGAGACCAGAATCACGAGGGGTCCACCTCAGAGCACTTGCAACCTGGAGAGTGTGGCAGGGCCAGCTGGGCAGAGCAGCAGAGACTGTACCAATTGGTCACGGGGAAGACACACACTGTGGCTGCAGGAGGAGCACACACACCTCAGAGGCTGAATACACAGCACTGCACAGCAACCAAGCCCCACCAGTTCTCCCTCTGCAACCCACAGGGATGGGCTGCACAGCGTTGACATCACAACCTCTCTGTGCTGGGATGAGGCAGGTTCTGGGTGCCTTCCAACTGCTGAGCCCACACCTGATGCAGTTTTCACTGCCAGTGGGAACCACAGATCCCTTTACCACATTTCAACCTGATTTCTGGAGAAGGTCTTGTTTGTTTTGCCGATGTGCCAGGGCTGCAATTAGCTGGCAGAGCAGGCAGCAGGCCAGTCACACCTGCATGGCATAGCACAAGGGGATGTGAGTGAGCAGCTGTTTTAACCCTGCCTTTATCAACCTGGGCCCTCCAACCACTGCCCCCAGGCACAGAGAAATGATAATGGATGAAAATTCAGAGGCATTTTTCTGGCTCTGCACTCTCAAAAATCACTGTGTCTCCCACAGGTCAAGAGGAGAGGTACTACAAACACAGGTATCCCCTTAAGTTTCGAGAGCCACAGCAGCCAGTGCCATCAGGCACAAATGTACATTTGCAGGGGGGTGGAGTGGCCTCCCCTGGGAAAGGTCCTCACCTTCCCCTGCTGATGGAGGCAAAGGGGCTCCCCACAGGCTGGAGCCATATTCCCACTCTCCTTGCTCCCCACATCAGGTGCACATCCCCAACTCTGGCCCCCTGATGTCTGCTGGGGGGGGTGGAATAACCATTTTCTGGCAGCTGTTGTGTCTCTGTCTCCCACCTTGTTCCCTCAACAGTTGCCTCACAGCACTGAGGAAGAGGAACAATTTGCTGGTGAGGTCACCAGTGTGTAATGGGGGTTTTAGGGGAAACACACCTTGGTACTCAATGGGACTACTCCCTCACGAGAGCTCCCATGGCCAGAAATGAACTTCGAACTCCAGCAGGGCAGGGCAGAGCAGTGCAGAGACAGAAGACTAGATTAAAGAGATTCTTTTTATATATATATGGGGTTTTTTTGAGAGACCAGGAAGGAGCAGGGAAGAAAGACAGAGTCCAGGGCTTGGTCTGACTGTTCAGATCTGAGGCTACCAGAAATGCTGGCTGCTCTTGAAAAGGCTTCCTGCCTCCCCCCATGCCTCTGCCACAGAGATCCCACCAGCCTCAAGCTAATTTGGGCTCATGGGTGAGAGCACAGAAACACAATGGCGACAGGAATGAAAATCAATGGGGAGGATGACACCCAGGAGACTTATTCTTATCAAGGAACAATATTATATCAAAGAGGATCTGTGAAGACAGGGAAGAGCCTGTTGTAAAACTCACAATTGAGCCAAATCCTGCAGTTTTTACATGCTGGTCTCTCAGGAACCCCATGAGGAAGACTGGCCCAAAGGGGGACCCCTGTGCCAGGTCAGGCCATGTGCCAGACACGCCGCACACAGAGCAGTCACACACCCACAGCACAGTGGCTGTTTGCCCTGTGTGTGTGCTATTTAATTACAGTTTTTGTCTGCAAAGCATCTCTTATAGAAAAGACAAATTGCATTACTCTCAGCTTATTAAAATCACACTCAGAGTTTCTCAACTGCTAATTACACCCAGGCAGCAGTGTCAGTGTAATTAACGCTGGGATGGACGTTTGGGGAGCCAGGAGCCCATCTGCCACACAGCTCCTTCCCTGTGCTGGCCAGAGCCAGGCTCAGGCCTTGGCCCTGGTTATAGCACAGACACTGCCATGCCACAACAGAAGATGATGCAGGCAAGGCTAAACACCTCCTCTGCACCAAACTGCTCGAGGTTACAGCTGGGCACCCACACTGAATCAGCCTCATAGGCAGCAGGGGCTGGGGAAGGGATACACATGGCCTTGGGGTTAAGGCACTGAGGCATGGGGAGTGAAAGGGGATTTACTCCTGTTTCTGCTGATAAATCATTGCGATAAATCACATTGCCTGTCCAAGACACCATTTCCTTTCATGCAATACAGAGTTTTTGGGCTTCCCTGTTAATTACACAGCTCTGGGGACAAACTGACTCTTGCTGGCCCCTGTCTCACAGGAACATTTTAAAGCCTGACTGTGGCACACAACAGACCTGGGAGTGAATTGCATAGGGGAAGGTATGAACCCATAGAGACTACGAGTCCCAAAGAACTGAGAGACAGCAATAAAAGAGCTTACAGACCTGTGAGAAACTGGAGCTCCCTGCAGAACCAGCCGTGCCTCTGCACCGCTTGGTCTCGGGAGAAGAACAACTGCAGGTGTGCAAACAGCCGTGTGGGCAGCACAACAAAACACCTGCCACAAGCTCAGGAGCCTCAGAAATAATGCTCGTGGTGCACAGCTGGGACCAGTTAAGCTTTGGACAAGTGGGGACTTAACCCCAGCACTGATGTCCTGCTGCCAAGGGGATGTCGTGGAGAATATCACCTCCAGGAAGATGGAGCACTAATTAGGGAAAGCAGATAAATACTGCATCTCTTTCAAGATGAGTTTCCTTCCCACAGAAATCCTCAGTTTCAGTGCTCAGCAGGATGCAAACACATCCTTAAATGACTTCCTGGAGCCTAGTTTCAAAGATCAGTCCCTTCAAAAGCAATAACATGCCAAGATCAATAGCAACCCCAGGAGAGCTCTGAGCACGCCAACTCCAAAATCACTGAGGTATCATTACAGCCAGTTACCTACCAGATGCTAATGGGCAGTTCTACCTTTTCACTTCTGAAAAGGCTACTGAGACTTCCTAAGTGAACATCCTTACTTAAGTATGAAGAAAAAAATTTAATTAGTAGGAAATTTTACATTTCAGAAACAGGATGGTGTGCCTGTGTGATATATCCTGGAGAGGCAAACCTGCAGATACAGTTCACAGGCAAAGAGGAGCAGAGCTCACAGACACTGGATGTGATCCCAAAAACAAGGAGCTCATTTGCTCCTTGAACAGTTTTCCTACTAACCCCCTAACAGGAGTTCTGAAAAGCAGCTATCAGGTAATAATTTTTAATTCAGTACAAGTTACAAGTGAAGAATGCATGATCAACATGTGGGAAAAGCTGACTGAGGTGCCCTATGGATGTTCAATATATTTACTTATGGCCCAATAATGAAATTATAGAAGATAATATATAGAGCTAGCAAAGGACATCAGGAAAATTTCAGTTGTGGAAAACTTGAAAACACCTGTAAAATAGGGTAAATAAGAGCAGATGAAATTCAATATAGAGAAATATGTAATGCCTGGCTGTGATAAACCAATATGAAGGACAGATATGAGTTTGAGTTAGAAGTTCTTTTCAGCACCATTAAATTTCTTTTACAGATTTGGGAGGAAAACAATGCAGCAAGAAAGCAAGAATTTGTTAGGTCCTGATTCATCAGCTCTTGTTTAGAGTTTATAAATAAACTGAGTCTGCAAAGAGGAATAGTATTCCTTTGAAAAGGAAAAACAGGACAAAGGCAGAATTAAGACTCAAAGCTGGCAATCAAGCTACAGCTATAGAAACTTTTTTTAAAAAAAAATAGTAACAGTACAAGGAGCTTACCTAAGAAATGACATAACAAAGATTATGCCTGACATACTGGAAAAAAAAGTGTTTTCAGTCTAGGGTGTTCACTCAAGTACAGCTAACTGTAGCTCCCTTGGAACAGCATTGAAATCAGTCCAAATAGGAGAATTCCAGTCAGAGATCAGTATTTTCACCCCTTAAAACACACGTGCAACATCAGAGCATGCCACAGGAACAGAGTGCCTGAAAAGCAAAGGCAGGATCGCCGAGAACTTCAAGCCTTCCTCTCCCTACCTGGAGCTCCTGGCAGTGCAGTCTCACCCAGCCTCATCTCACCTCGAGCCTCCGAGCAGAGCCGCTCTCCCCGCTCCATCCGCCCCACAGACACACCTGCGCGCTGCGGTCCTACCTGGAGCTAAGTGGGGCTTCCCATGCAGGCGGTGCGGCATCTCAGGGGTCCTCCCAGCACATCCCTGCCTGGCCCAGGGAGAGGAGAGCCTGTTCTCCAGAGCAGCCGGGCTGTTCCCCTGTGGGTGAGAGGCTGGGTCAGTCCCAGTTCTTGCGCTGGGCACTAGATGGCACAGACGGGAGGCGATTTCGGGGTAGCCAGCCCGCGGGCTGGACAAGGGGGTCTGCCGGTCGTCCGCGGGAGGCAGCTGGCAGGGGAAATGCGCTGCCAGCAGCAGCATCCCACGGGGGAATCCCCTCCATGGGGGTATCCCCTCCATGGGGTGCTCCCCTTGCACTGCCCTGCCGCACCCCCTCAGCATCCCGTCCTGTCCTGTCCAGCCAAAGCGCCGCCTGTGCTGCAGGGACGCTGGATAGCTCAGCAAGGGCCGTGGCATCCCTGCCCCTGCCTCCTGGACGTGACCTGCTGCTCCTCAGCATCGCAGGCTCGCTGCCTCGGCCTCGACAACACAGTGGTCACGGAGCAGCCCTATATTTGGCTCAAACTGCATCAAAAAGAGGGTGGAAATCCTCCCTGGGATCGAGTGTCCTGTCTCACGGTGAGGCTGCACCTCGTCCATCAGCCTCCAGCGTGATAAGCACCACCTGACACGGGGAGTGCAGAGAGGGCTGTGTCTCCCATCAGTGGTCCCTCTGGGTTCTGGCCAGGCCTGGGGATGGCACCCCAGCACCTTTCCTTAGCCCTGTGGGATGGTCGTGCAAAGGAGGGAACCACTTAGTCACTGCGCTTAAAGGATTTGTCACAGGGTATCTCCTGTAGAGCAGCTCACTCTTCCCCCTGGTTTGCTTCCTTTTCAGCACCACTGCCTGCAATCACTGAGGCTGGACCTGCACCCTCGAGCCTTCCCAACCTCATCTTCCTCAATTCCTAGGCGTGGATGACATTCCTTACAAGTGTACTGTGTGGACTGACGCGATGAGGCAAACATGGGCTAAGCCACCCAGAACTGCTGTGGTAAGCACAGAAAAAGCCAAAGCCTTTTCTATGGGGACAAAAAAGCTACAGGAAGGTGGGAGGTTGTATGTTGGTCTCTGCTATTCTGACATTAGAAATTCACTTTACTTCAAAGGTTAACACAGTTAATGCATCAGCTGAAGATCACAGGCTCTGACAGCCTGCCTGGAAAGGCTCCATCCGTAGCACTGCACGAGGGACAGCATGTGCAGGATGGCACTGAGGCAAGAAGCAAGCTTTGTGCACATGGGAGAAGTGGCACACATGGGTGTTATCCAAAGCAAACCTGAGCCTGGCAAAGCCCAAAAGAGCTTTTGTGCTGAGCAGCTCAGTGGTGCCAGGTACTGATGACACAAACAAGACTCCTAGGAAAAGCCTGTTTGCTTTTCCAGCAGCACTACCCTTTCCTGTCTGTCTGCTCGTGGCACTGCCCTACAGACTGCAGTGGGTTTAGGGATCACCTACATCAAACCTCACAGAGTGAAGCCCTCAGGGTGTCTTAAGTGCAAGACAATGCATAATTCAGAATCCTGCACTGTAAAATCCAAATTCATCAATGGTGCAAACAGGGCAGTAGGTCAGTTTGGCTCAGTGGCTCTTATCTTTTAAAGGCTGGGCTGGGTAACACTGATGACCAGGACACAAGCTGGAGATAGGCTCATGCTAAATCCTGGGAACAGCTCCAGTCCAGTGTCCAGAGGCTGTCTGAGCAGTGCAGAACAGCCAGAGAAGACCTTCCAACACTGGGATCTCACTGACAGACTTGGAGACCTGTTTCTGATCACCCATCTACATCTAAATGCTGGATCACTGGTGTGTAACAACCTGGCTCTGAAAGGTTTCTGGGCAGAAGAGAAAATCCTTCAAATAAGGTTTTTATGCTCCAATTCCCACTTCTTGTACTCTTCAAATATTTGGTATTTTTTTAGACAAGAGATGTCTTTTTATCTTTGGATATAGATAGAGTCAGCTGGACTCTAGTCAAGTTGGAAATAAATAAAAACAGTTGTTCAGTTTTCCAGGTCTGTCTCAAACTGTAAACAAGCTTTTAAAAAGTGCTGAGGTCTTTAGAGAACATGAAAGTCTTAGTCAGTACTGCCATCCTCCTCAGCAGGAGAACATCTTATGTGTCATCCTGATGGCTGGAGTTGCTTCTCTCTGCCAGAGCCAGTGATGGGGACAGCACTGAGCTTCCCACAGAGACACCATTCCAACCACCCACCAGCTTTTTCCTGCCCTGTGTCTGCTCAGGTCAGACCTCCACAGGCCCCCAGGACCTGGCCCACTACTCCCCTGGAGGCCTGTGGTTGCTCTCAGTGGTTTAGCACTGCTTGCTAAGATGCTTAGAGCCAATATAATCCGTGCACTTAGTGGTTTCAAATTCCAAAAGAAGCTTAGCAGCACCAGGCACTGCCTTCAGCCTCTCCTGCACGGGATTATGATTTTTAATTCTTTTGTGAAACTGTAACTCCAGCCCAGAGCTTCAAACCGTGCAGCTTCTAAGCCAGGTTTTCTGAAAGCTCTTCAGAAGTATTTTTATGAGGCACACAAAAAGAAGGGATTCCAGAGGGATATAGTATAAAATCAGATGTTTCTACCTCTTAAAAGCTGGAAATGTGAGAGCCCTGTGGCAAGGTACATTTTAAGTCCTTGCAAGGCTTTCCTCCACTGTTTCTCCTATCTTAGATCAGCTTCTTAAATGGTATAATTTATGGTACTGCATGGAGAGGTCCCAGGGCTTTCCCCTGCAGCTCCCACCAGCCTTGTGAAAGCATCAGCAGGCAGGAGCCACCACTGTGCCCCAAAGGCAGGTGACTGAACAGCAGAGCAGCCCCTTGGGACCACAGGCTGCCCCTGGAGGTGCCACTTCCTGGCATTTGCTTCATTAACTGCATTTGCTCTGTTGTTTTTTTAACTTTACTGCTTTTATAAGCTGATCAAAAGCACAAGGTGTTACAAAGGGGGGCTTTGTGCTGCTGCCTTGAAAGACCTCCTGCTGGTCCCAAGGACTCTCTGCTTCCTTTCTGTGAGGCTTTCTGAGGATGCTGTGGGTCTGCCAGGGGAAAACAGAGAGCTGGGGAGGATGTAAAAGGTGTCTGGAAAGCACACACAGGACCAGGCAGCAATGGAAAAGTGGAGAAGGTGGAAGGAAAGAGGGGAAGTGTGAGCCTAGGGCTTCTCACCACCTTTTGAATTCCCCCCCGCCCACAGCACTGGAAGAGATACACCATGCTGGAGGTGTGAGATATTCAGTCCCTGAGTGAGACAGGAGAGCCTGGCCAGCCCCACTGCTTCCAGAGGTACGATGGGTGTCTCTGTGATGCTTTCAGAGCTGCTTCCTCTGCCTTTCTGCCAGGCACTACAGCTGCTGCAGCAGTTCAGTGCCAGGCCTTGTGTCCAAACCTCAAAGTATCCTTCTTCACAGCCTGCCTTAATTTAATCAAGGTAAAATTAATCTAAATGAAATGGGTGCAGCATGCTCCCAGAAAGGAGGTAACAGAAATCCTCTGTGTATCTCAGTTACCCAGCTGATTCATCAGACATTGTAGCAGGAGCTCAGGATTCTCCTGTGCTGAGAAGTCAAGGTAATGCCACGCGTCACTGGAGCGGACTGGTGACCTTCCCTGTGCTCGCAGCAATGTTGGCCAATTTAACTGTGACCACAAGATCACACGCTGTTAAGGTTCTCTATGCAGGCAATACACAGGCCAACAAATCTGCTTTTATGGGCCCTGCTACAACCTGATTAATTTGCCCAATAATGAGAAGGCCAGTGTCCATAATTACTTAGCAGAACTATTTCCTTTTTAAAACCCATCACTGCACAGATGCCTCAGACCCAAAACACCATCAAGGGGCCTCACAGACTGAAAGAAGCAAAAGGTTTAAGACCTAATTAATGTTACACAGGCTATTGCTACCATTTCTTCATCAAGTGCAGTCTCAGCAGTGACTGCCTGCATGCAGTTGCCTCTGCCAGCACTGATGCTGCAGGAACTACACAAGACTACAGCCCAACTGGTGCTGCATTCATCTACCGCCCCCCACCTCCATGTGCTCTCCAGTTTTGGGAGAGATGGTTGTCATTAAGAGGATTTCTTCCCCAAAACTGCACTGTCATGGACAGATGGACCTTCTCCAGATCTGCTGCTTTGTTCAGTCAACAGTTTACAGGTGTTTGGGATATGGAGCTCCCCACATACATTTCCCCTTGAATAGACCATGGCCAAACAGCAAATGCATTTGCTCCCAGATATAATGGAATTAAATCTGGAGCCTGCACTAACTGTTTGCATGTATCTCCAGAGCTACAGCTCCCTTCCCTGCAGGAGGCTTGGCTTTGAGGGATCTGCCAAGAAGCTCAGAGCCACAAGAAATAACAACTTGGGAGCTCAGACAAGCTGGTTTGCAGGCAAACAAAAGCTGAAGCTGTGAAAGTGTGAGGCAGTCAATGCAGTGTCTGGCAGCACAGCCCCACCACCGCCTTAATCCTCTTTCCCTTCTTAAGCACTAAATTAATCAATTACATTTCCAGCCCGGCAAAACCAGTCAAAAATGTAACCTTCATCATATACAAGGCAAACATAATTAGGATTGTCATTCAAATCCAGCTTGAGGAGCATACAAATCAGCCAGGCTCCGGGAGCCCGTGCCCGGTTCCTCCCAGGCAGGGGCAATTGGAATTGCGGTCACACCGTCGGCACCACGGGGCATTCCAAGGGAAAGGGCAGTGACACGAGCTCCAGCTGCAGTGATCCAGCTCCACAGCCTCTGCAGGCAGTGCTGTGCCCCGAGCGCTGCCCAAGCAGGGCAGAGGCACGTTAGACAGTGCAAACTCAAGGCAAGCCTCCAGCCGTGTCCGGGGAGCCACAGAGCCTCAGAGCCTGACCTGCCAGCACAGCACTGCACGTGTCACAGACACTGCGGGGATGGACAGTGCACAAAGGAGGCCTGAGCGACCTCTGACCATGACTGCCAGTGTGAATTTGTACGGGGTGAGCCATGACCGTCCCCTCCCCGTTCTACTGACAGGACACTGAGTCACGGGGGGCTAAGCAAGCTGTGTGATAGCAGAAGCAAGGCAGGACTGTTCAGTGAAAGCATCAGCCCAAGGTTCAAGAGCAATCAAAAAAGCCAAGTGAGTGACAGGAGACAGCAAAACCGCAAACCTTGGTGTGCTCTCAGGTAGCTCCAGGGTCCAGCTGCATCCCCATGGCTGTTATGCTGGTTTGCTAGAGGCTACAGCAGGACTAGAGGGAGGGCAGGGACCTAGTTAATGATGAACTAAGGTATGAAATGGTTTCTGTACAAGTCCAAGACTCTTCAGTCTTTGAAACAGAAGCCTACGAAGGGACACAGCAGAGAGTGTGTGGCTTAGAGAAAATGAACAGGGAATGACTGCCTGCTGCCTCTTCCAGTATTTAAGCTACAAAAGCATCAAATGAAAACAGTAAGTGACAGATTCAGAACAAAGTAAATATTTGTTTCACACAGCTGAACAGTGCCATAAGATGTTGTGGATGCTCAAAATTTACTCAGGCTCAAAAAATGTTTAGGAAAAAACCCGTAAGGACTATTAAATGCAGAGATTCACATCTTGGGGAATTCCTGAACTACAGATGGCTGATGGCAAGGAGAGTATTCAGGAACACACCAATCTGCATCTCCGTGTTGTTATCCTCCTTGCTAGACATCCTCTATTAACCACTGCTAATTGAGGATCCCAGAGAGACTTGGGTTGACACTGACCAGCGCCCTCCTTACTTGTCTGAAAGACTAGGAACTGGGAACATTTCCATTACTGGACACTCAAATGACAAGGAAATGTGCTTATAGCACAGAACTTAAGAGAATAGTGAAAGGATCTCTGGTTTCCATTTTTCCCATTTCTCATGTTAGGAGAGATTTTTGGTAAAACTGAGTCATGCTGCACCCAGCTAGTTGCTGTTGGCAGCACCGTGTAACTCCATGTTCAGGTTAGAAGCAAGTTAATATCCCTCTGAGAGGTGCTAATGCATCCACTGGGATTAGGTAGAGGAATCTTCTTTCCCAGTCTCAAACCCACAGCTTGTGGTCACTGTGAAAGGCCCCACAGTATCCACCCTGTCATACCCAACAAACTCATGAGCTGATCTATATCCATGTAAAGTTTTCTGGTTCCTTTGCCTCTGCAGCAGAGAGGAAAGGAAAGATGGGAACACTCCTGTAGATTGGTATCCCCCAGGTCTTGCATCCTCACCTACTAGTTCAGTCTCTCCTAGGGTTGCATAGGACCACAGGATGCAGACTGGGTCCACTCTTTGCAAGCAGACTCCTGCCTCCTTCCCTAGCGGACCATCTCAATTATAGAAACACACCCACTTGCTGTCATGTCATTGAAAGCACACAAAGATAGGGCAGGATTATCTCTTAGCCTACAAAGAGCTGCCAGCCAGCCATTCTCCCTCAGTAAAGCCAAGTGGAGCAGTGGTGTGTTTCTCATTAGCTCCTATTATCCATGCTATTGTGTCGTTCCCGGTGTTAAAGCATACAGCCGAGAGACAGCTGAACTGCTCCTGCAATTGTTTGTTTGCTAAGAGGATTTGCTCTGTGGCGGGATATTTCCAAGTCACATGCAGAGCAGAAGGTATCCTGGTAACACTGCCAACCCTCTGAACTGCTTTCTTGCTCTGGTTCTCCACTGCCTCGGAACAATGCACACAGTTTCATCCCCGCCTACAAGTAAACTGCAGATTATGTTTCCTTCTGACTCTCGGAGATAAGGTGTGAGACAACTGAGCAATACAAAGCCATTCTGCTGTTAAACTGAGTCTTAGGTTACAAGCCCCACTATTACTGCTTGTCTTTTCAGTGTCACTCACAGATCTATGGCAGACTGACCAGCTGCCAGACAGCAGGGAAAAGCTACCGTGTACCCCTTCCATTGACACCTTTACCCATTTCTCCTGCAGGTTTTGTCCTTCCCTTTGCTCTCAGGGACAGTACTGCAGGATAATGCTGCACCCCACATGAATGATTTTCTCCTGACCCAGCCTCTCTTAAAGTACTCTGACCAGATCCTGAAGTCCTTACTCAGCATCTACTCACTCCAAATGGGATTAGCTTGAGTCGGCCTCAGCAATATCTCAAGATCTGTTGATGCTGATTTCCCTCATGCAGGTACTTAGAGAAGGGAGGGGACTAACAGGGAGATGGACAGTCAGGGCTTTTTTCTGATAAAACCAGGGTAAAATTCTGAGAAGGACCATCTAACCACAGAAGGCCTACTGTGGTTAGAGAGCTGTGCAAACACTGACAAAATTAATGCATTAGCCAGGCTGGATACAGAGTTCAGCCCCTTTTTGTCTCTGTCTCTTCAATTAAGACAGAGGTACCCATAGAGTATTTGAAAGAGGCTGAAATGATGCAAAGCATCCACATCTCTATCCCCATTGATGGCTTGGAGGAAGGTTCAGAAACAAAATGATCCTTGTTGGCTCTGTATGGCAAAGAGCCATGGCTATGCTCATTCTGCCAAAGTGAGCACCCAATGACCACAACAACAGAGTCTTCCACAGATGCATCACATGATACTTTACCTAATGGATGCACAAAGCACTGAGAACACCAGGTTGTTCCCATAAGTGTGTGCCCTCACATCACAGCTTCCAGATACCCCTGCTCTATGTGCAGGGCACCTGGGCTCACTGGGATGTTAGTTCTGAACAGAAGTAAGCTTATGGCTCCAGCTCCAAAAAGTAGGTCAGGGTGAGCCACTGGGTATACTGGGAGCATGTCTGAGCTGCCTGCAAACTCTCAGTGGCTGGAGATCGGATTTAGGCTTTGCTTTTTGCCATCCTGTTGGATAACAGTGATTTTGTCTGAGGAAAAGCATGTGCTAAACTTACAGTGCACTGCTGGAGGAGGGAAGAATGCATACAAAGAAAACACTTCTACCCACAGCAGGTAAGGAATGGTGCCAGCATCGTACTATCAATTGCAGATGACGGATGGTGGGCAAAATTCCCGCCACTTTCTAGATTTATAAAAACACCTCCTCTGGGTCCAACAACAGACTGACAGAAAACACAGCCCACAGAAACAGTCTTTGCCAGATGGCGTGTTTTGAACCACTATTAATCTAGACAACCTTTTGCAGTGTTCAAAGAGTTTGTCCAGGAATCAAAAGAAAAGCTCCCCAAAACGCCTGGATGGAAGCAGCGGTCCCGGCAGCATCCGCTTCCCTCTTTGTCTTCTCCACCAAGCATCTCCCGGCAGAACAAACCCGCGAGGCGGAGACGCCTCCGGGAGCAGAGATGGAGGGGCTGCCCAGCCCCCGGGGAGGCGGGTGCCGGGCAGGGACCGCGGCTGTACTAGACCCCGGGGGCGTTGTTCCTGCGGGAACGCCGGGATCCTCCAGCGGGGGAGCACGGGGGGCCGGGGCGGGGCCGGCCGGGCGGGGCAGCCCGCACCCCCCGCCCTCCCCGGCGCCTCCCCCGGCCCGCAGCCCGGTGCCAACCCGGTGTCCGCAGCCCGGTGCCAGCCCGGTGTCTGCCCGGTGCCAGCCCGGTCCGGAGCGCAGCGGCGGCGCGGCCGGAGCGGGGCCATGGGCTCCCGGCTGAGCCGGCAGAGCAGCCTGGAGGAGGAGAGCGGCGAGGAGCCCTGCCCCGCCAGGCTGGAGAGCGGCCGGGGCGACTTCCACCTCTCGTCCCTGCTGCTCCACCCGCAGAAACTGCCCGGGGTGCTGCGGAAAGCCTCGCCCGCGCCCTACGTGCGGCGGGTGGGGTGGCTGCGGGAGATCCAGGCCACCATCCGCGAGCACAAGCGGGAGCACGCCGTGCACATCCTCCGGCTGCTGAGGAAGGTACCTGCGGCGGGGATGGGCAGGGCAGGGCAGGCACGAAGGGCGGTGCGGGGCCGGGGGCTGCAGCGGGGAGGGAGCCGCGGGTTACGAGCTCCTTCCTCGGCGGCGGGGGCTTGCAGCTCCCCTCGGGCCGGGCTCTTTGTGCTGGTTTTCTCCGCTCCGTGCCCCGGCGGGGCCGGAGCCGCCGCGCTCGGTCTCTGTCGCGGCAGGCGACACCCGCCCAGGCTCGCCGCCACCTCCCCGACCCCCAGCCTGGGAGAGGGACAGCCGGCCCGACTGCCGGGGGCAGGGAGAGAAGCTGGGATGGAGCTGGAAGGAGGGCTGTGCTGCGCGCAGGAAAAGGGGCATCCGCGCCTTGGGCTGTCCCCATCCACACCCCTCCGTGCCCACCCCTGGGTGCGCTAAGGAGTGATGCCCCCCACAATTAAAGCCACTGTTGCCCCACTGCCACCATATCCCATTACGCCCACCCAGTCAGGCTGGCTGAGATCTGTCTTTAGGAGAACCCAAAATGGTTTTGGAGAGGACCTCTGGGACAGACTAGGCTGAGAGGAAAGGTAAAGGGGTCAGTGTATCAGTGGGAGCGTATTTCTGTCTGCCGCCATTCAGGAACAGAAAAGCCAGTGTGCAGACAGTGTGGTGCCAAAGTGATGCTGAGGACAGAGCCCTGCTGCTGGAACAGGGCCATCTCCTCCATCACTCACTGCTACCATCACTTTCCAGGCAATCTCAGCTGCCCTAGACGGCAGGCAACTCTGCAATTGGTAGTGCCGGGGGCAAATCCTACTTCTGATTTGGACATGAAACATTATCAGCTCTTAGCTTATCATGTTGCTTCATTAGATAATGATCTGCTTCATCTTAGGAACACACATTGCACATCTTAGTAGCAAGTAACCCTTGGGTGTGTGAGTATGGCAGAGCAGGGACTGGCTCACTTGGAAGCTTGTGCAACCATCGTACCGGCTCCAGGGAGCTGCATTAACAGCCCCATCTCTGTTCTGCATGTCCTGGCTTTTACAACACATCCAACAATGGTGTTCCATGCCCTGGCCTACCAGCAAGTTGCACACTCACGAGTAAGAATTTACAGGACCAAAAATGACATTTCTGCTTCTCCTGCCCACTACCTTAGCATTCGCATGAGGATTGTTACCAGCACCACAAACACTCTTCTTGCTACCTGTGTTGACAGATAAGCCCTCAGCAGAAAGCCTCTATGCATGCACCAGTATGGCAGACAAGGGCTGAGTAAGATTTGAAAGGCAGTTTTGAAAAGGCACTGTTACAAGAGGCTGGTTAAGAAGGACAGGCAACCACTCACTTCATGGACGTGGCAATGTAACACGAACAGACTTTTGTAGGGTATGCCAGAGGCCAGAACTACAGAGTGTAATTTTCTATAGTGCTCAGCACCTCTCCTTGAGACTGAAGCGCTGAAACCCTCCACAGGCCTTGGAGGTCTCCAGAAGGTCCATCTGGGAACAGCCAGGGTTTGGATGCTAAATCGCAGGGACATATGGAATGGAGGGTCATTTCTAAGCTCCTTTCAGGATCAGTTGAACACTTTGTTTCCCTACATCTATGCTGAGAATTACCATATCCTGAACACTCACATTTTGCCCACTGCCTTTCCAATTCCCTGTGTAATTCCAGGTCCTCATGTCTGCCTGACAATGTCATAACAGTGACTGTCGGCTCATGACAGAGCAGTGGGATGTGCCTCCTGCAGTCACAACATAACCTTCCTCTCCAAGTAAAACAGCAACCCATCCAGCAGCACCCCAATGCCTCCAGTTCATTGAGTGCTCAGAGGATTCAGGGGCAGAGGGCTACACCACCGACATGTACCATCCCCTTCAACAGCTGAGAGCACAACTGTCACCCTGTCTGGGGTCGTGTAATGACAACCAGTCCTCACATGTCCAGGGACAGTTTCAGATAAACCCTTTTTCTCATTTATAAATTTTCCTCACCCCACAACTAAATTCACCCCTTAGCTCAGTCCCCATCATGTCCTTCCTTACCTTGGCAGTAACACGCTCTCGGGAGTCACGGATTAGTGTGTCCCAGGTGACGGTCTGTTTGTTACCTGTAAAAAGAGAGATACTGTTCACTCTAGTGGATGGGGAGGGTATTTAACACCACACCTCAGCACTGTGCCTTGGGCCAGGGTGTAAATACCCTAGAGAAGGCAGGGATATGGTGGGCCTGGAATCACAGCCTCCTCAGGTGAGCAGACACACTCAGCCAGGCTGGAGAACACGGGCTCCTGATGTGCTCCTGCTCCCAGCTCCCACCTGGTCCAGCCCTGCAGATGTAGTGTATCTACCAGTGGTTTTTGACCTGTGTTCTGCAGACTCCAAAGGGCTTTGAACTACTAGCATATCAAGAACATGAACACTAGGACAGCTCTGTTGCACATCATCTTACCAGCCTCAGAAATCCCCACCTGCAGAAGCCAGACCAGCTTTCCTGCTGATCTAAGTGGGCATCACTCAGCTGAAACCAGTGGAGACATTAGACTTACACCTGCAGAAAATCTGGTGTAATGTTTTCCCTGTGCTGAGACAATGGCCAAGTGTCATTTTTAAGACAACAGCACTAAGCCAACTGAACTGGCAAGACTTGTAATATTCTGCTGTCTGCAGACACCCGTTAGGTGGTACAAAATTTCCTGAGAAATGAGAGAGAGAGAGGGAGGGAGAAAGGGAAATAAGTAAGATGAACCAGAAAATGCCTCTGGGCTAAGAATTTATGGAATATCAATGTGAAGTGAATATTTACAGCTATATTACTTACAAAGCCCTCGCAGGCAGGATTTGAAATGGGAATGCAGATTCATCCTAGTGGTATAGCTCCAACTGGGGGACTTTAATTACTTGTCTAACATCCACTGCTGCATGCCCAGCCGTGCCGTCCTCACGGCAGATTTCTTCCTCTGTGCATTTACACTTGGCGTGGGAGGCTCCATTTCCCTGAAGCCTTATGGCTAAGGGAGACACTGGCGTGATGCTTTGGTATGCTCCTGGCCAATATCCAGCTGTGGCTGTCTGTCCTTCAGGACTGATCCACTGCTTGGGTTCCTTGGTTGCCTCTGGGTGTCATCTGTGTACACACAGTGATGGGGCTGTAAAGCATTTGATTTATTCTCCCTTGATCCACCAGACATGTAACCAGGGTCTCTGGTATTGTGTTTTCTGCTCAATCTGAGTATATCCAGAGCAGGATACAGCACTGGCTTAGACTGGTGCTTAGAATTTAAGGTCTCACACCTCTGCCAGCTCTGGCTCCATCCCTGTTGGTGATGTATGTGCATATATTCAGCTTTTTTTTTTGCCACAATCATTTTTTTTTTTTTAGCTCTCAGTCACTGGGTGGTGCCTGAAACACACGCTTGGGAGAGCAGTGTGAACATATGGGGCACCCATTTGCTTATTCATTTCTCCTGTCAGCAGCATACAGAATGGGGATAAGACTTGTTTCCTCCTCAGCTGAGCCCTCCTTATCAACTGAATCAAACGCAGCACTATCCCTGTTAGGGAGTGGTTTTTTGTTCTACATTTCTACTCCTAAGGTATTGTTTTCTGCCCTTGTGATTTTGTCTATGTGATCTCCCTTTCCTGTACTTTTTTTTCTTTATTTCATTGCTTTATGATACCTCCTGATTGTAATAACCATATCATATATTAGCTCTTCGCCTTCCTCTTAGCAAGAAACAGCTTAGTTCCATGCAGTGTCACCCCTCTGACTCCTGGGGAGGCTTTTCCTTCCTAAAGCTGCTGAGGTTTCTTCCAGCATGTCCAAAGGTTCCCTGTACCCTGGTCCAGGCGGATAAGTTGCATGGACCACAGATGCTCCCTTAACTCGCACTGTGGAAGATGGAAAGAGGAGTCCCTATGACTGTGGTGTAAAGGCACCTAGAAATGTACCATTACATTGTAAAGACAATACTGTAGGTGCTTAGTGGTTACTGAGAACAGCTAAACTCATAGGGGTGGGCAGCACTTCTGGTCAGCCAGCCACCACCAGAGTGTATGGCAGCATCTGAGTACGTGAGAAAGGTTTGATTCTTCCAGAAAAGCTGAGATCACAGAAGCAGCTTTAGAACCAGCCTCCCTGCTCAGCTTCTTCAGCAGATTCACACATAGAGGCTGACAAAGCTGTGTTTCTCTGATTCTCTCTGGGCTCCAGCCAGCCTGAAAATGATAAGATTTCTCACCTTCCTGTGATGGGTGGAAATAAGGTGGTCAGCCCCTAGACTGACTAGCTCAAATTAACACTGCATCTCATTGAGCTCTCTGGCTGTCTGCATCCCCCAGCACAGCAATGCTGGGTCAGACACAGCTGCTTCACCTCTGTTGGATTTTCTGTACTGAGCATCCAGCTGGCACCACATCAGATTTACCTCCTGGTTTCAAAACACTTCATGGTTGTAGGTCTGAGGAAACGCATGTATTGGACTGTCTGTTTTTCTTGTAGGATCTGGGACTGGAAGGAACATTCCTCAATGAAGTGCTCTACAAAAATGCAACTTTCCTCAATTTGGTGGATCCCATCTCCCATGACTTGCTGATGAGCCTCGCTAGAGATCTGCAGTGTCCCAAAAAGGTGAATGCTCCCTCAGCTCAGTGAATACTTTGTGACATGGCACTGATGCAGAGCCCTAATGGGGTGGCTGGTGCTGGGTGATGCCCTCCAACCTTTCAGAAATATCCAGTGTATGCCCTGGGATTGGCAGCATATAGATTGTAGGGTATATTTCTGTAGAAATTAGTTAAAACTGCCTCAGAACAGGAATGCAGCTGAAGGAGGGGGTGGTTATGTGCACAGACATTGGGAAAATACTTGTTGTGCCCATAAAACTTGGCGAGAGGGTACAGTGCCATATTCACTGGTGTCACAGGGGCTCAAAGTAGCTTATGGGGGGCTGTAGAGGAGAGCAGTGATCTCTGCAGGAAAATCACCTCTCTTCCTGGGCCCTTTGCTTTATGTAACTACCCTAACCCAGCATCTTTTGCCCCCATAACCTCCCAGATCTCCCAATAAGGAATGGTGCTGTAGGAATGTATTGCAACTTGGGGTTCAGGAGGTGAATGTGTTACATGCACAATAACCTTGCACTGCTCCAGCCCCTTCCTTCAGAGAACGTGGAGAGCAGAGACAGAAGGGCAAGGCTGAGTGCAGACAAACATCACAGATGCCACAGTCCCACTGCACCACCAGCATCTATTTCTGTTACCCTTTGCCACCACAAGCACTTGGATTTGCAACGTATCCATTTGCTGATCAGGCTTGGCAAGTGTCGTGTTTACTTTATAAGGAAGCAATAGAGTAAATTGCTTTATTCAAAGAGAGATATTAAGTACACACAGCTCAGAGCAAGCAGCAGCACCCCAGAGAATACACTCAATGCTTGGTGTAGATTAGTGACATTTCTAACCTTGTTCTGTGTCTCCTGAGGCTCGCTGATAACAATTAACCAGTCAGGTCTCAATAGACAGCCTACATTTAGCCAAAGTTTAATCATCATTATTGGGCTGCAGCGCAGCCTGGGAAAAAAAAAAAAGCTTTTAAAGTATAATCTCTGTGCAAATTCTGTAAGTATCTGAAGGAACGGGGTGGTTGCAGCGTTTTAGCCATACTTCACTTGACCTTATCTCCAGCTGCTCCACCAGACCATGTCCAGCCCCATGCTGTGCAGTGCCCCTCGGGGAAGGCAGCAGGAGGGGAGGTTACCCTACTTGCCAAGGGGCTCAGTAGGTAACACACTGTACAGTGCTCCCCTCTAGTTTCATGCCTTATAGATGCACACCACACACATACCATTACACAGATGTGATTTTCCCTGTTTCTAAGGAAGATGTTGAGCACCTGAGCTGCCCCTCAAAGCCAGCAGGAGTTTAACTGAGAGGTTGGAGAGATTCAGTACCTACAGCACCCTTTCCAGAACAACCACTATCAGACCACGTCCCCTCTCCGACCCTGGCTGAGCATCTGGTAGGTGTAACTGAATTACAGGCAAGCAGGCTGAGTGCAATTCCCAGTCTGTCAGTGGAAATTAAATCAGTGAGGACACGGGAAAGAACAGGAGGGTAATTCTTGGTTGTGCGAGCCAACAGTCACTCAGAGCATTGTGCCAGCTGCTGTGCTGAAGCCTTGTGTGCACGTGCACCCACTTGGAAAGGTTTGCTGTTGTAGGTGACAGCAGAGTGCCAGCTGCAGCCTTGCCAGCACAGTACCAGGCTAGAACAAGGCACCTGTCCCACGGGCATGGGCCAGTCCCTGTGAGTTCCTAGGGGTGCTGGGAGAGGGGTCAGGGGATGCTCAGCTGGGATCGCTCTCCACTTGGCACAGCAGAACTGCTGGCAGCACATCCCTGGGGAGCTGAGCTGATTCTGTGACTGCTGAGGAAAGTCACAGTGCAGCTGTTGGCCCACAGTGCAGTGTTCTAACCACTCGCTATAAAGAATAAATCAGTGTATTCTTTGACAGCTTTACTATGTGTTTACCTGTCAAATCCCTAAGTGCACATGTTGGACCATGGCTGGAGGGCTCAGGAATGGGAATGCAGGTGTCTGTCAGCCCTTGGAATATATAATAGAGAGGGCAGAAGTCCCAGCCTTCAGCAGCTGCCATTTGCCATTCTGCTTCAGTGGAGGAAGAAATTGTGTTCAGAGTCACTGCACTGGAGAACACGTGCAAAGATAAACACCAACCACCTTGGTACTTTCTTTTTCTGACAAGTTACTGCAGGGGCTGGAGGGAACTGCTGGCATTGGAAGCTCCCACCCTCAAACCTCCAGAGGCAGAATGGACTGCAAGGAAGTAAGTCAGGGCACTGCTGCAGGAGGAGCATCTCTCCCAGCAAGAAGCACCTTGGTAATGGGGCAAGGGAGCCAATTACTGAACTTTCTGTCTGAGGGTATCAGACACAGTCCAAAGACAGAGTTTGGGGAAGCATGGCAACAAAGTCATTGCTAGAAATTTAGCGTTGTCCTGCAACACAGTGAGTTGGCAGCTTGTCTGTACAGCTGGGCACAGGTGTTGCTGAGGAAACAGCAGTGAGGAGCTGAGACACCCATGCTGTCTCTACAGCGCAGAACTTTTGAAGAAAAGTATGTCAGAGGTCCCTGCACAGAGTGTTGTCAGCCACCTCTACCTCCCTGGGTGTTGCCTGGCCCAGAGCTAGCCCCTGCCACAGCTCTGGAAAACAACCTCCTCTTCTGAGTTCCACTTGCTCCTGGACAGGGTGTGAAATTGTGGCCCCACTCTGGGCAGGAACATGGTGTCTGGACTGGGGTCCTTCTTGGTAGTGCAGAGCTCCTACTGCTCCTCCTCTACCCCAGGAGGGATTGACATGTGGCAGAGGCATCTCAGGCCTTCTCACCATTCCTCTCTCTTCCTCTTCCCTTCATCTCCTCCCTTATATACATGCCTGTGCTTCACTTCCATCTTTGCTCCTTTCCCATCTTCCTTGTCCCTCCGCCTTGCCTCATATTCTGCTACGGTGCAGCCAAAGTCTAAGTTGTCCCTTTGCTTTCAGGAATATGACCCCTGGAAATCCTCAGACAGGATCTGCAGGCAGCTGATTTACCACCTAACGCCCCACTCCAAATGGCACCGGCACGGCATGCCCCGGAGGAAGTCCCAAGTGTGGTAAGAGCCCAGCAGGGGCAGTGTGGATGGGCACAGAGTGGGATCTACCTTGGGACACCGTGCTGCAGCCAAGCACCATCCCAGTGTGCCACCACTGCCTCTCAGAGGTGGGCAGGACTGCAAACCACGCCTGGCAGCTGCAGTGACCCCAGCTGGGTCAGCCCCCACACCCCTCTCCTTGATCTGGTTTGCCATTTACTCCTTTTGGTGTAATCTTACAGCTCCTCCCCCTCTCCAGGGCGCCCTGAGGTCAATCCCAGTGACTGCACAGCAAGACAACCCTCCTGCAGGGTGTTTGGCCTCAGGAGCATGGGCAGGGCTGAGACGTGCTGAGCTCTGCATCCCACTTTGTCCTGGTTCTTACCAGTGAAACTTCCCTGCCCGTGGGAAAGGCATCCCATTATGAGGCACAGCCACAACCTGATCACCCCATTCAGGAGGAACCACTTTGGGGTGGCTGGCAGAGCTGTGACCATCCTTCTCAGCTTCCAGTTCTCTGCCAGCACCTGGAGGGGGCCCTGAGGTGGTGCAGAGCCTCGTGCACAGCGAGTGCAGCTCAAAGCGCATTGGCCACTGACAGCTACTGGATGGCAGCTGCTCTCCACTGCTACACAGGTACTCAGACACCTACACTTGTTCCCTCCTTGATACTTGCTAGCTTTTCTAACCAAGTAAAAGAGCAATCTCCACCTTCTCATTTTCTTTGAGCAAACCCTGTTCCTGTGATACAGATAAGCAATGCTGAAGAGAAGATAGAGAAGTGACTAAGAAAAAAGCCCATGTCAGCCCCATTAGTTTCACAGGAATAAAGGCAGGATTGGATAAAAAGAAATGCAAAATCAGCAGCACTCTGAGAAAGGCCTTGGGCTTTTCTGAGACTTTCAGTCTTTGATATGTGTGCCAGCAACTTAAAATCCCCCATGGAAATTGACATTTCCATCGTACCTTTCATTCTGACTCAGAGGCAGATCCCCAGTACATCTTAAGGAATAAAATCCCTAATACCATGATTTCCAGGCCGTCTGCCTCATACCTGTAGCCCCACTTTGCCTCCAAATCCGAGCACTCCAAGTGCTCTCCTTCCCAGCACCCCCAGGGCAGAACTGTCTGTGCTGCTTCACAGGTGGGAACCACCACACAGAACAAGACTGAGGTTCCAGAGCTGAGTGACTCTCTTTCCTGACCCACTCAGTAAGATGATGTTTTCCCTCGAGGATCCTGCAGAGCACTTGAGATGCAGGATATAGACAGCAGGTCTGATCTCATCCTTGGCCTCTCCCAAGACAGGCTTAAAGATAAGTAGTGTGGGAGACAGGGAGATCTCTGTAGAACTTCATTTCTTTCCAAGCTCCCTTCTGCTGAAACCCAGCCTTATTCTGGTTTTCCAAGTGAAAAATGCCCCTCTGCTGCTACTAACTCCACCCTCAGCCTCCATACTCCTGCTTGCAGGCAGAACAAACCTGTTTTGGTTGTTGTACTCCAGGATGAAGAATCAAACTGGAAATGTTCCCTGTGACTGCACAGCCCGGGAACAACAGAGGACTGCAAAGTGCTGCAAACTCATCACTTACTAACAACAGAGAGGAGGTCTGTGGCCAGAGGAAGAGCTCTGGGCCCCATGAACCCAAAACCCACACAGCAGGGTCAGGCCTGAAGTATTGCCCAGGTGCAGAACATCTGTGAGCATGAGCAGGGAGAGGGCAGCAAGGCAGTGTGGGATGGAGGGAAATTTAGGACTAAAATGGGTGGCCTTACCTGGAAGCCAGGCCTAGTTACAAGGTGTTACATAAGGCAAAAATTAATTTTGATTAAATATTTAACAACAGAGCTTCCTCTTTTAAGACTGAAGATGAAGTGGTTTGCAGCAAAAGATGCCTGCAGAGTTGGCATCCAAAGCTGCTGCAAGAAAACGGGTGTTGTCGGTAGCAGGAAGACAAGAAATAGCTGCTACATTTGGAGTTCATTTGTTCAGCCAGGCTGTTCTCACATGATCCAAATTCTCCACTTCTCTCTGTCTGCTAGTGGGAGTATTTTACTATAATGTCTGTCTCAAAACCTGTGGTTTGTACCCTTCCTGCCATCAAGGTCCTATAAAGAGCATGGGGTAGCAGCAATGCTTTGAAGAAATTTCTGAAATCTGGTGGGGTTTAGGGACAGCAGGGAGGAATCTGTGCATGGAGACCACATTCAGAGAACTAATTCTTCTCTCACTTTTGCAGTCTTCTGAGCTTTGGCATCTGGCTTTCAGAGAGCTGATGCAGGACTCCCTTGTTCTCCTCTGAAATGCGATTTCTGCTTTCTGGCAACATATTGGATGGATATAGGAGATAATTAACAAGCCCAGCCATACAGAGAGCTTGGATCATCTGCCAGGTTTTAATTACATTTGGGCTGTTACGGAGATGTGGTATGGGAGATTGAAAGGACCTGCAATACTGGAGTCAGATCACACATGAGGTGTTCCTCCCTACTGCCAAATAGCAAATTAGTGGATCACTAACCAATTGAGGGTACACCCCATCTCCATCTACTAATTACAGTGGGACCCACACCCAGCAGGTACAAACCTGAGCCACCCATGAACTGATAAAGCAAAAAGGATAAGACACATTTCTTCCAGCACTGCTGTTTTAATACACAGGCAGACCCCACACAGGAACGTGGAAAGACAAAGCTTATTGCAGCTGAGTGGACTCAGTACAAGTCAGCTGGAGTGGGCAGGAGAGATCCAGTCCAGGCTGTGCCTGGTCTCTGTGCTTGACTAGACTGCCAGAGGTGAGGCTGGGAGGTGGTTTGCCCTCTGCATCTGTGCCTGGGGGTTCCTGTCAGTGCCTGCCTGCCTCGTGCAGTGAAGGCTTAGCGGTGTCCCAGCTGTGCAGTCAGCCAAAGGGACTATTGCAGCTGCCCAAGTGATACTCAGGCAAGTTTGCCACACTGAAAGGAAGGGGTTCAGTTCTCCTTTCCTGCAAAATCCTCTCTTGGGTCTGCAGCCTCCATCCAACAGCCTGCACCCCACTGGCCCTGGTCCTGCTTGGGTTGGCTGCCTAACCAGACTGGGAAGGTGAGCTCTTGAGGGTTTACTCTGGGGGTTTTAAAATTAAAAACTCAAAAGCTGGAGGGTAAGATTTCCACAGGAGGGACCAGCGTAACTTTACTGCACAATTTTCAGTCCCTTACATCCTAGGGAATTCAGCTTTAGCACTGTTTAACAGTTGTATAGATCACTCCCACTTAATGAGCTGAATACATCCTAGAATGTTGTATAACTCCAGCTTTGCTTTCCCATTAAATTGATGTTTATAGTGTAAAGAGTAATGAAATAAGAAATGCTCCTCTGCACAGGCATAGGCTTTTTAGGCTATCAACACCACATCTGTGGCATTTTGACAGGTGCAGAATTTTTAGATATGATTAATTCTTGTTTTCAGAAGACTTGGAGCCTCCTTCAGTGCTAAATTGAGGAAAATTGTCACCATCTGCCTCCAGAACAGGGCTGGACCCAGAGGGTGTATTACTTTTTGAGAGCCAGAGCAGTTCAGAGCAGAGAGGGAGAAGGGTATCAGGTGAAGACAGGCTTTGTCTGGAGAGCTGGATCTCAGCCTAGCCTGTGATCAGGAAACTGTGGATTACAGCTGAGTTGTCTTGGCAAAGCTGTGTTGGGGAACCTTAATGTATCTTCCACTTGCATCATCCCTGGAGCTGTCTACTTCGGTGTAACTATTTCCTTTCCTGAGTGCAAAGGACCAATCAAACCTGGATCCACAAAACAGGCTGTCAGTAAACTAAACATAGCTTTACAACCAGGGGTTTCCTAGCACAGGTGGAAAAACCCCGGATTCTTCACACAGTGACTGGTTCAGGAGGAGCAAAGGCAGTTGTGTGTATGGAGTTAGCTTCCAAACCACATGCATATGGGTTTTCCTTTTCACAAGTCCCATCACAGTTTCACTTTGCTCTTCTGAGTGAATTTCATTGTGGCTAATCCAAAACTGGGTGGAGAACAGAGTGTCCCTTCTGGGCTTACTGCTGCATTCCTGTTATTGACGGGCATTGCCCAGACACTGCGGCATTAGATGCACTTTTGAAATGCAATGAAAGCACTTGTGTCTAGAGGACTTCAAGGAAACAGCCCTAAAGGGCTTTGGATCTTTTTATGTCTTTTTCCTTGAAAACATCACTCAGGGCTGAGGCTGACAGCTCTGGCAGATGAGATCCTAGCCTTCACATGGCATGAGGTGAATATTAACTACAGCTTCACGTTGCCCTTATGCAACAGCGTAAACAGGCACCATCATTCCTGCTTTAGCAATAGGAAGCCAAGCTAAAGAATGCCAGTCAGTTAACTAAAGCCACATGGTCATAGCCATATGGGAGTACAGGAGCTGCCCCACACAATGTTTCCAAGAAGCTGCTGCTCACAGAGGCGTCAGCTGGACAGACATGAGCTGGTAAATGGGTTGTGGACAGAGTCAGGAATTGTGCCCTCATCTTCGAGTGCAGAGCATCCCAACACTACCTGTGATGAGGGTTCCCAGCAGCATCAAGAGACAGGTATATTTGGAAAGGCTGTCCGAGATGGCAGGAAGAGTCATCCAGCAGCTTGACACTGCCCTGTCAGAGTCAGAAGGAAAAGGCCAAGACTGGCAGGCAGCAGAAGCAGGATACTGTGACAGGGAGACTGTGAGTGAAATAAGAGAGGCTGGGTGGCAGATGGTAGTTAAAAGCAATTAGCAGAGACCTTGTGCCTCTGTGACTGACAAAGTTGAAGGTCTGGCAAGGACATAGGCTGAAACATGATATTTACAGTGAGGAGGCAGCATTATTCCCTGCTTTGCTAGGATAGGCCTGAATAATGAAGGGAAATAGCCTAAGGTCTTGGACTGATCAAGTGGCAGGAGGAGGGAAGGCCAAGGGTTGCCAGATCTCCTGAACACACCTTCAAGGACAAAGTGAAGGTGACAGCAGAGCCAGGAGGAGGAGAGGCACTCAGCTGCATCAACACCTACAGACATCCAAGTCCTACCCCAGCTGTAGAGGGAGAGGGATAGGAAAAAGGCTACCTTTGCACTCCTCTCCCCATGGTTGGTCAAAAGAGCTTGAGCACAAGGATAGAGATGTGACTAAGGGACTTCTCATGGAACTGGCCTATTTGTGCACAGCCTCCATCCTCACAGCAGTGCCAGGCCCAGCCTCAGATCAGCTTTTGAGGCTTCATTTTCCTTTTGCATGTGGCACTAGAGGCAGCTAAAACCAGCACCCCACAGCAGCACCCTGTGCCACAGGGAAGCAAAGCAAGCAGATTATGCTAAGCAGGCAATTAAAAAGCTCAGAATCCATCCCCTAAATCACTGCTGAAAGCAGGGAAGCCATCCAGACATGCCTGTCATAAAGTTCTATGCAAGGAAGAGCAGCCAAGAGATACCTGACTCATGGCTAATTAGGCACTACTGGCAGTGCCTGTTAATGATGGAGGGGATGCACAGTAATGGGAGTCTCTGGCATCAGGAAAGTTTTACATTTGGAGACAAATTAAATGTAAAAATGAGAGATGGAGGGGGAAAAAGCTGGTAATTCTCTAGAGAAACAGGCAAGGAGTAGTGGGCATCTCTCATTACCAAAATGCTGTCTGACTCTTGCTGTCTCCTCCCAGTCTCTCTCCATAGCATGGAGACAAAGAAATGAGGCTGGAACTCCAGGAGCCTGAACATTCTCAGGCTGAATGAGCTCTTCCAAACCTCACAAAGCTAATGACAGGCCAAACACCACTGTGACTGCTGCAAGCTCCAACAGGGCAACACTCAAGAGCCATTACACCCCTTCCCTGCAGCCACCAAAGAATTCAGCTGGTGAGCAAGAAACTGAAGGGATTCAGTGCTAATAAAGAAAGAAATGTGCTGACCCTGCAGCTTCACAGACTCAAAGAAGGACCTGGAGGATGGCCTAAGGGTTAGTTCCCTTGGGACAGGTCCTGGAGACAAACAACTAGCAATTAATTTCAGGTCTCCTAATTATTCCATTTCAAGACACCTCTGAATTTGCTTATGCTAGCTGAGTTCCCAGGAGGCAGAAGGTTTTTATCCCAAAATAAAGTCAGGGAGACACAGGATGATTTCATCCCTTTCCCAGCCCACACTTCTCACTGAGAGAGAGGGGGGTTTCTTGCAACACCTGCGGGTCCCTTAAGCTCCTGCTCTGTCTGGACTGATCCTGGGTGGATCTCACATGGCCAGGCTCATGGTGCAGTCTGGGGGCTGCTGGCTAATGCCCACTGAAGAGTAGAGTTGGCACTTAGGGAAGGGATGATTGGCAGTGAGGGTGGAAGGAAGACTGCCTGCGTGTCCATGGGAGAAAGGCCAGCTGGGCGTTGGGAATGATGCAAGGAAGAACTTACTTCACGTGAGAAAAACAGGCAGATGCACCTCCAAGAGCTCTCATCCCTCAGCAGGGCTGGACAAGGGTTGCTGATGAGTTATAAATAGGATGCTGCTCTGACACTTTTGCTCACTTGATGCTGCATCCCCAGGCAGGCAGTAGGGGACAGGCTGCTGATTGCCCTTGTTTCTTGCTTGAAATTCCACAGAATTTCTCACTTGCAGCCATTTTTCCAGCATCTGAGGGAGTAGGGGTTTGTTCCTCTCTAAGCTTGCTGCAGATAATACAAACACAGTCTGCTTCCCTGCATCCAGATTCCAGATCCTTGTTAGATGCAAATCCCTACAATTATAAATCTGCCCAGAGCACCAGTTGTGGTAGCATTAGGTTAATCCAGCCTCCAGTGTTCTGCAGCCCTCTGTCCGCAAGTCCCACGGGCATCAAGAGCCACGTTTCTAAGTAGCTGTTGTGTCTCACACAAAGGAGAAAAACCACCTGCAGCTGAACCAATCTTTAAGCCTATTTCACTTGCAGAAATTAGGGGATAATTAGGTGACCCATTTCCCTGGAAATAAGCCTAGCATTTTCTCAGCTGCTGAACAGCTGACTGAGAGCTTCGTGTCCTGTGTATTATGCTCCCTCCCCATCCCCTCACACCCCCAGAGAAATAGAGCTTAAAAGAGCTCAAAAAAACCCCCCAAGTGTCAGATAATTCAGAGTCAAGCATCTACCCATAGCTCCCTGACCCTTCTCTGACAGCAGGTATATTTACCCCTGAAGCAGTAAGGAGTGGGCAGCTGACTTGTGCCCTGCCCTAGGGATGGTATTTAGCTGCACAGAAACACCAAGGAGGTGAGGAGGAGGCTGCCAGGGTTCACAGCATGCGGAGGGTGTTGGAGCTCATGCTTCAGCACTTACCAGAGAGCTGAGGGCCTGGCTGCAGCACAGGGGCTTATATCCACAAGGATGAGGCTCCTACAGACACATCATCCCTACAAGAGGCATTTTTATAGGCAAGAGAACAATTTAAGCACAGGAGGAGCCCACAGTGCTGAGACAGGAGGCCCAGAGTCACCCTGGCAGGTACAGCAATGAGGGCAAAAGGAAGCAGCAAAAACACAGGAAAGGAAAGAAAAACAAGCCAGCAAAGAAGAGAGGGGCGGGCTCTGGCACAGGACAGGAGGGTTTAAGCACATTCAGCCGGGAGCAGTCCAGTCTGGGGAATCAATTATGGGAAGATAATTTGTCTGCTTGATTAAAGCCTCCTTGGGGTATTGGCTCGTTGCTGGGGAGAGCAGCAGAAGGTACCTGCTCTGGTCAGAGCATGATCCACAACTTATTAGTACAATCCCTGCACAGCAGTCAACGGGACGAGAATCTTAACAGGCAGAGACAGACAGACAAGCAGACTGCTTTTGTCTTTCAGACATTTCCCCTCACTTATCACTGTCTGCACTCAGAGCCAAGTCCCTTCAGAGGGGACCCCAAGAGCCATCCAGACTTGCCCCCCGTTAAGAGAGCTGCTGCTGCTGCTGCAGACACGGCAGCACAAGCGGCACCTGAATGCTGAGGGCCGGCAGCAGGAGCAGTGCCGGCTCAGACGTGCCCTCCAGTGGTCCCCACTCCAGCCTGGTTCCCATCCCCACACCAAACTGGGCTTGTGCCTCGGAGCTTTACAGAAAGGACGGTGTGAGGAGGCTTTGCACAGACTGAGACAAGGCTCAGGGCTGGGGAAGGTGTCCCTGTGCTGTGCCTCCTTTCTGTGTCCCACACCCCCCAGGATCTGCCATGGCTTGACAGCTCTGGAGAAGAAAATTTCCAGGAGCCACAGGCTGCGTTTACACAGCACAGGCACTGAAGTAGTTAAGGGCTTGTTTCTATCCTTGTTTATCCTGTATTCCACAACAAAGTCACATTCTAAACCCACACAGGCCAGAGAAGGCTTCTGTGTCACTTTGTGCCAGCCCTTTATGGATATAGGGGACTGTTTGTCCTGTGCACTCAGGTTGACAGAAGATTCATTTCTCCCTGCTTAACCTGACCAATGTCAATGCATATCTTTACTGTGCATTTGATGCTCAGTTTCGCTGGAACAAGTACTCCAAATTAAATACCCAGTTAAAACACAGCTGAAGGGATAACTTGAGACTTCCAGCTTTGAGGCTGGTCCCTGATAGATTTCATACAAGTTGAACCCTCATTTGTGGTAGATTGTGCTACACCACTATGAATGGTTGAAGACAAGCTATTCCAAAAACACGCTTTGTTTTTTCCAGGCAGTTAAAAGAAATACAGCTCTCCCAGGGAGTCTGGGCTGATATCAAGGATCCCTTGGACCAGTAGGAAAAGGGAGGCTCATCCAGGGTCACCCAGACCACAGCATGCACAGTTCACAACTGCTACTGCTTTTGCAGCAGCTAAAAGAACTGTACCACTGCTACAAGCAATATGGTGGTTTAATTCTTCACAAGCTCATCTCTGGGCCGATGGAGAGATATCAAAGAGAGATATATTGGAGAGATATCAAATACCATCTTCAAGCAGAGGCCTTGTGGAGACCTCCTTTGGGTGCTTTCAGACCAGTTCAGCAGGACATCAGTCTCTGCTGTTTGACAGGACAGGACAGACAAGCCCTGCTCCCCTTATCCCTCCTGCAATCCACTGAGGAGTACTGTGAGTCACCTCATGTGTAAGTACTCTGTAAGTAACACATTTTACTTACAATACTTTAGGTCTCAGTACAATCTAATCCATGCTGTTATTACCTCTTTACCATGAGAGCTCATTAGTTCAAATACATGCTTGCAGATACAGCCTCAGCCTGGCACAGTGAATTCCCATGGGAAGCACAAGGACACACAGGAATAGCCTGGACAAAGTGCTGCTAAACCCACAGCAGGAGTATGTAGGCTTATGAATTGACAGGGGAGGCCATGAGGTCTTCCACCTCATGCTCCTCCAAGAAAGCAAAGCTACAGGTCTGCCAATGTTAAATGTGTCCATGAAGGGCTGTTGCCTGCCCTGATGCACATTTATTCATTCACATTAACACATGCTCTTAGGGGATTATTAAGGGCTGAAATTTCCAGAATGCATGTGTAAAGCAAAGCTGTAGGGCCAGCATCACCTCTCCACAACGGCAGAAGAGCCTGGCAGTCCTAAGGCTCGTTGGGACATTCTCACCTGCCACGGGAGCTCCTGCGGTGCTGCAGCCTCCTCCGAGGAAATTGCATGTCCCCATGTACCCATTGCTTTCAGGGACTGGCTGTGCCACAGGTGTTCAGGACACTACAGAGAGCCAGATAGGAAGAGTGGGGACCTTCGAAGTGGTGGTTAATTCTTAACCCACCCTGATCCTCCCAAGCTCAACAAGGCACCTACAGACCCCCTGAGCACATAATTGGGGGTCCTACTAGGGCTCCCGTGTCCTAAGAGCTCAATGTGTCTGAAAGAGCAGCAAGACTAACATAATTTACACTAAGGGATTAGGTTCTTCTATGTTACACCAACACATGTTTCTACTCAGTTTTGCAAAGGATCCCCACCAGCTCCTACAGCCCCACAGCTCCCGTTTCTCACAGCACTCTCACAAACCCACCGTCCATCATAAAACTTCACAACCCACTCCCTTTACATACCCAACAGCTCCACAGCACAGCTTTGCCTGCTGTACAGCTTGCCTACCTACTTCTCCTCTCTTCATTTGCCAGGCAAACAGCAAAAGAAATGGCTGAAGCCATCCCTTAGCACCCTTATGCCCTCCCCGCCTCCTCACAGCTACAGCAGATCCCAGATGATCTGCTGACCACAGAGACCCAAATAGGCAGCCACTGGTGCTGCTTACTGACTAAGTGCTGGTTGTGAAGGCTTAAAGAGACATGCAATAAATCCACTCTTGGAGTGCTGTTTGCCTATGGGTTGTTTTCCGGGTAAAGTATCCATTTCTCAGCCATTTACCACCACTCTCCTCTGCAGCACAACCTGTTTGTGACAAACCCTTGGCATTCACCTGGAGAGGTTGCTCACAAACATCTCCCACACAGTGCAAACCAGTGCACTTTGAAAGTTTGCTTGCCTTGGTTATTTTTGCTTTCTATGCATGAGCGTCTGTACAGGCACATACAGACAAACCCTTTGAAATCTGCTGGTGAAAGACACTTCAGCCTCCCGTGTTTAGCCAGTTCTGGCAAAGTGTTTGTGTAGGTGCTGAGAATACACAGGAAAGCCCCAGGACAGTCTACCCCGAGGTATGGTGCAAAAGCTTGTTTCCCCTATGAGGTCTATTAACCCTTTGCTGAACATTCTAGCCCATGTTGTTACAGTTCTCCCCTGTCCCAAGTGCTCACTCACTTGGGTGAGATGGACGGGAGCGATCCCCTTAATGACCTCTCCCCCCTTTTCCATCATTAGCCTGAAGACCAGCCTGCAGAAGAAGGTGAGCCAGGACTCCATGGATCTGTCAGGGATCCCCCTGACCATGCGGGATGTCCACCGCATGGCCTACTACCTGCAGAGCAACGGGGACCGCCTCACCTCCGTGGACCTGAGCTTCACGGAGCTCAACGACGACATGGTGCGCCTGCTGCTGCCCTTCCTCTGGGCGCTGCCCAAGCTCACCCACCTCTCCCTCAACGGCAACCGGCTGACGCGGGCGACCATGAAGGAGCTGACTGACACCATGAAGGACATGAACAAGTTCCCCTGCCTGGCCTGGGTTGACCTCGGCAACAACGTGGATGTCTCCTCCATGCCGCAGCCACTGCTCGTGGGCCTGCGCAAGCGGCTCAGCCAGCAGACCACGCTGCCGACCATCTATGAGGCGCTTGACTGCGACTCTGAGATCGCCGGCGGGCACGAGGGCAGCCAGCCAGAGGATGAAGCAGCCGGAAGCGCCCCGCCACGTGCTTTTTCTCAGCAGGGCTGCGAGAGGTGACTGAACAACAGGCCGGCGCTGGCACACCGAAGCCACCCCAAGGAGAAGTTTTGAGTACAAGCATCAAGCAGAAGGCCAGCTGAACCGGCTTCTTTTGGCTCTCTTCTCTCGCCTTCCCTGACATCTCCCCCCAGCCTGCTGTGAGATAAAAGACTGTCGTCCCCCCACGGCGTGCTCCGCGCCCTCCCCTCGCTGCCGAACCCATCGCCCACGTTCCAGAGAGGAACCAGTGACTTACAGTGAACCTGGTCCCCAGGCTGGGTCTCACTGGAAGACGGGAAAAGACCTGTCGGAGTCAAGAATATCCTCCAGCAGCCATTGGGTTGAGGGAAAGGGATGGGGGGGAACCTAAAACAGAAACAGGCTTGTAGTTTACTTCCTTTCTTCCTTTTCCTATGCACCTTGGAAACCTTGGGACCTGCAGCCTTGAGTGTGAAAGGAGGTACCCCAAGAGCCTAGCTGCTGTGGAGCTTAGTTGAAGAGGCCAGAGCTGGAGCTCGGCAGTGTGTCTCCCTCTTGTGTCTGGCTCCTTTTGTTTTGTTTTTTTCCTATTGTGTGTTTTGTATGAACGTCTGAACAAAGGGACCTGGTCAGAGACCATTGGATCACATAGGCTGGGGCGGACACATGGCTTGGAACTGCAGCATCAGGATATTTGCTCTGTGACCGGGGTGAGAGGGAGGGGAAGGAGGTATGTGTTGGTGGGAGCATGGGGGATGGGATGAGATGGGATGGGATAGGAGGAGAGGGGAGGAGAGGGAGGGAGAACGGTCTTGTGGATTAGTAGGATTGGTTTCAAAAACTGTGCTTTTGTACTAAAATTACAAGTTCCAAGGTACTACAATTACAAGTTCCAAGTGAAAGTGAGGAAAAGCTGACAGCTAAGCACTTACTGTGGCACTAGAGGAGCAAGCAGTGAACATGCCAGAGATGGGCACTTCCCAAAGGAAAGTGCAAAGCTTTGGCTCCTCTTGGCATATTGCATACCTCGTAATACAGACATGACGTGAGCAGCTGCATCGCCATTTCCAGTGCTGTCCAGAAACCAAACCACTGATGCAGTATTTCTAGTGTTTTCCACATTGCTCATGCTCTATGTAAGCATAATAAAGAGTTCTCTTGGACATGGGCATGAAGGACTTCAGAGTCTGAGTATCTGGGTTGTTCACAAATCGAGCCAGCAGCCCAGACAGGGCAAGAATATGGACCAGGAGTCCTCATGCAGTGCCTGAGCAGCATGGGAGAGGGTCAGGTATCATTCACATTGATGAGAGTCATTCATTCCTTTAAGGAAAGAGAAACATGGGTGTTCATTTGTGGTGGGCTGCCACCCTTCATGTTGCAAGGGGCTGATGGAAATAAACTGATCAGACTTTAGCTGGTAAGTCAAGTCCTCACACAATTGGTCTCAGTCCATTATCCAGCCTGTCCAGATGTCTCTGCAGAGCCTTCCTACCCTCCAGCAGATCAACATTTCAACCCAACTTACTGTCATCTGTGAACTTTCTGGGGGTGCCCTCAATCTCCTCAGCCAGATAATCAGTAAAGACATTAAACAGAACTGGCCCCAATCCTGAGCCCTGGGGAACACCACTAGTGACTTACCCCAACTGGATGTAACCCCATTTACCACCATTCTCCAGGCCCATCCCTTGGTTTCCTCCCCTGCTGTGGAAGAGATGGTATTAATTTTTTCTTCTTTTCCTTCCAAAATACCTTTCTGCAAAAATGAAAGGCATCTCAAATGTCAGCAAGATCTGCTTAAACTCTTACAGTCTAAGCAGAGCAGAACTCTCCTCTGTGCCAAGAAGAAAATTTGGGCACAAAGCCTTGAAAGGAAGGCTTGGAGCTGCCTGGTGAGCCAGTGTGTACCTAGAAAGAGGGAGCAGGGGCACTGAGCATTTGGTATTTGGCTCTGAGCAGTGTCTCCCTGGGGCTCTGCATCAAGGCATCTTCACAGTTTTCCCCCACAGCAAGACCCCCAGTGTGCAGCACACCACTGACACAGTTGTTCCTGCAGAGCCCCTGGCTCAGCCCCAGAGAGGATCTGTGCAGCCTCTTTCCAGCCCTGCCTTTGGTCTGTGCTACCCAGCAGGATGGAGGAGACATCCAGCCTCTTGCAAGGAAACTCTGTGCTAATCACTGGCAGCTCCAGGAGCTGGAGGTAAAGCATGGCTTGAAACAGCCTGGTTCACCTGAGCAGCTGTAGGACCCGTGCTTGTTCCTCCATATTCATTTGGTTCCTTTGCCATAGAAACCTCCCCGTGGAGAGCTGGCTGTGAATAAATACATGCAAATGCAAATGGTGAGGTCCTGGCCCAGGAGACTGCCACTGCTTCTTGGATGAACTCTGGTGGGCTGCAACGTAGCTGTGGAGAAACGATCCCCGCACACCCTGCTCGCTGCCAGCTCCTGACTGCACTGACAGCCCAAGGGCTCGGGAAGCACTTGGTGTGCATCCAGTTCCAGAGCTGGGAATTGCCCCAGTGCCCCCTACAGATGAGGTGCATGCTCGAGGAGCTCAAATCTGCAATTTTCGTAGAAGCTGAGTTCACAAACCAGAGAGAATGGCACAACCCAAATGAGTCTTTCTTTGCACTGAGTGAGAAAACTCAGGGCTCTTAAAGGGATGAGCTGCTAATTGAAGTCTCCCCACCGATACTCACAGGGACCAGCTTAGTTATGCTCCTAACCCAGGGGATACCTGCCCTGCAGTGAGCCTGTGCTACGTGACAGAGCAGGAGATTGATCCCTGCCATACTGAATACTCTCCTCAGTACACACTTGCTGGTGCAGGGCTGTAACCTCAGCTACTTAAAGCCATACGCCCCCCCTCAGTATCAAGATTCACACACCAGGCTCTCTCCATTTTCATTTTTCCAGTCTCCCTCTTCAGGATGCAGATGGTCAGACTGTGATGGGGCCTGTCACATAGCAGGAAGGAAACAGTAGCTGCACAGGTAACACCACATCCTCACCTCTGACCTCCCACCAGGTGATCAGTCTCACAATAGCTCTCCAAGTGAGATATTTAAGCATACCTTTCAAAAGCAGTCTGCTGGCAGGAGAGGTCAGGAGGTACAAGGCATCTCCCTTGAAGCTGCTGGTGAGCACTGTCAGCTGGGGCTGTGTGGGCTCAGGCAGGCAGAGAGCTCCAGCAGAACCAGCCTGCAAAGTCCAACCACAGGGACTGCACACACAGCTAATGAGGCCATTGGTGCGAGAGAGCAGAAGGAAGAAGAAACAGGACAGACACTTCTAGTTCAACAAAAAAGCTCTTGTTGCCTCCCTACCAAACTGGACAACATCTTCCTTGCTCCTCCATCCTGTATTTTACCTCAGCCTCTGACCACAAACCCCAGGAAAGCATCCTGGCATGCTCCAGGTAACAATACACTGAAGCACTGAAGCTGCCACAAGCCTCCCTCATTCCAGTGAGTATGTCTAAATAACTGGTAATCATTTTGTTGAGGTAAGGATGCAAAAAAAGCAGCTGGAAGCACAGGCTTGTCTGATCTGCTTTTTCTTTCACACACTTCAAAACATGTCAAGGCCTTTCTCTTCTGTACTGGCAAGGCTTTCTTCAACTTATAATTCATCACAAGCACTTGGAAGATAAAGGGCTTTGCTGTGTTTGGGGCAGGCTGACAGGCTCCTTAGTGGAGAGCTGCTGACAAAGATGTCAAAAATATAAATTGTTTCATCTTATGAAAACAAACACCAGAGGATTAAACATTGCTTTTAGAGATGACCCTGTCCCACACCAGATGACACGTTTCACAGCTCAGGGGAGGCAATGGTGTCTCAATACAAACTCTAGCACTGCACCACCCTGGCAGCACAGCAGGTGGAGGAGCCTTGCAGGGCAGCTGGCAGGGAGCCCAGCCACCCCAGCACCACGCAGCTGGGGACAATTCCACGGGCAAGAGAATGTGTTTTGCAGTTTGCTGGCACTGCAGTGCTCTCCAAGTAGATGCAGTAGCTGGTTTAAGGCTGTCAAGAGGTAGTGCACAAAACATAATAGGCCGGAACACTCTTAGCTGCAGGCAGTGCTCCGGGAAGCCATGACTGCATCTTGGTCTGCTTTGAGAAACCAAGTACTCGGCTGTGAACCTCTTCTGTTCCTCTCTGATTTGAGAGGATTTCAGTTCAGTGATGCTGATTCAAAACCAGAGTAGCCACAAAACACAAGAATCACACAGGAACTCCTCCTCAGCAGAAGAGCTCAGAGGAAAGTCAGATTTTCTTCCATGAGCATTTACACCTTTTCCCAAAGCTGGGCATTATCCCTGCTACCTCCAAACTGGCCTCAAAAGCAAGTGAGCCACAAAAACACTGACATTTCCTTCTACAGCATCAGGGTCATTCTGCTTGCATGCAGGGCGTGTCACAAGGGTGGAGGAGAGATACTTCCCTGCTTACTGATCAGCCAGTTCCTTTGCTCCTCCCAGTCCAGCATTCTCAATCTGCCCCATGTTGGATACAATGATGGGAAGCATTTGGAAAGCTATCAAAAACTGTATGGGTCTTGTTCAACCTGTGTAACTCCCCTGAAACACCTGGGGGCTCAACAAGCACAAACATGGCACAGAAAAGAGGAAAAGGTCCTTTTCTAGATTAGCAGCAGCAGCTGTCTTTGGGTGTCCATATCAGACTTCTGAGGAGAGCTTTGTTCCTGATCCCCTGAAATCTTTTGATTTACAGAGCCAACATCTGGATGTGTGCACCTTTGTCTAAACTCTGCTGCAATTGAAAAACTGAGTAAGTCAGAACCAAACTGCTCACCTTACCAACAGGTCTTTGGGATTTGCATTTTTCAGAAACTGCCAGTGAAAGAGGGCAAAATGGGGAGCACCAAAGGAGCAACTTTGACATGTAACCAGATAGACACAACATCCCAGAGGGTCTCTAGGTCCCCTTGCCTGGATCCCAGCTCAGACTGGCCCATCCCTCAGCTCCAGTATGAACTGGAGTGTTTCACAGTGTCACTGGCAGCCCCTGAGCCTCCTGCTAACACAGCACGAGCACAGAGGGAGCTGTCAGCCATTTCATCACTGGGAGGTCAGGAGCAGGAAAGGCAGCAGCATTGCCTCTGTTTTTGCACCACTAATGCCTGTTCTGTTGCTGTCCCTGATCAATATTTAGCTCACACTAAACCAGTGGCACTCGCTGACTTTTTTCTGACTTTGGCTGATTTTGTAAGACCACAAAAGAGACTCCCCTTTGGTAACATGCAAAGTACCCTCTTCAAGCAGGAGAGGGCAATGCCTGACCCCTCTGTGCCCTTCCTGCTGTCCCTCACTAGGCAGACGTAGGGCCAAGCCAGGCAAATGCAATCCCTGAGCACCAACCTCAGCCATCCCTCAGGAGAGAAGGCATTTTGCCATCCTGGCCAGGTGCTCTGGTGCTGTGCCTGCTCAGCTGCCCCAAGCAGGAAGGGAGGATGCTCTCCCAGAACTCCTTTAAGAGGTGCCAAGCTCACCCCCAGTGCCCAGGGGCTGCAGGGCTGCCACCAGGGCAGGGGTAATAGGTCCCACAAGAGCCCCACAGCACAGCTCCCGGGCTGCTGGCACCGCTGGGAAAACATCCTTAGGGTAGGGCAAAACACCACAGAGCAGTCAGGGGTGAGGGGGAGGAGGAGGAAGATGTGCTGCAGGCACAGAGCAGAGTCCCCTGCAGCACATGGGGTGACTGTGGTGGAACAGGGGAAAGGTGTGAGGAGGAAGGAGTAGCAGAGACAACCTGCCCTGGACTGACCACAGTCCCCATTCCCCAGTGCCATGGGGAGGGGAGGCAGAGGAGTTGGGCATGAAGGAGTGAAACTGAGCCTTGGGAAGATGGTGGGGGTGGGAAGGTGTCTTGATTTGTCTTTGTTTCTCTCTAGCCAAGCCTATTTTAACCTGCAATTAATTAATTCTTCCCTAGTCAGGTCTGTTTTGTCCATGACACTAATTGGTAAGTGATCATCTCCCTGTCTTCGTCTGGGCTCACCAGCATTTTAATCTTAGTTTCCCTCCCTGCCCTGCTGAGTAGGGGAGTGAGAGCAGTGGGGTGGGTGCCCTGTACCTGTCTGGGGAGACCCTCATGAAGTCAAAGGGTGGGAGCCACCCCTGGGCTTGGGATTCAGAGACAGAGAGCCAAGAGATAGAGCAGGACTGGGGGTCAGGGTGCTAGAGGAAGACTAAGGCTGGTACCAGAATTATCCTCAGTGTAACCCTTAGACTGGGGGATCAGTGTGTCCCATAGCATTAATGTCAGCCTAAGGGTAGGACTGTGTCCCAGAAGGAGGGAGCTGGAACACACAGTAATGGCAAGGCTCAAATGAGGCCACAGGGGTGAAGTGAGGGATGTAACATGGACCCTCTCAACAGCCTCCAGCCAGAGGCTTCAGCATGTCCCATGGTGTAAATCTCTGCCTAGGTTTAAGATTAGACTCATGTATTTGGAGTCAAATTTCTGACATGAAAAATCCCTAATGAGTTCCCTAGAGCTTCATCCACTTTTGTCCNGGGGGGGAACCACAACATTTGTAGTGAAAAGACAAAGCAAAGACAGCCAGTCCTTACAAATATGAAGAGAAAAGGAAGAAGCAACATTTCCTCTGTGTGCAATCACTCCTTTTCCCAAACCACAGCACTCCCTGCTGCTGTTTCCAAACTGCCCTCAAAAGCAAGAGGTGAAAATGACTGCAGGCAAATGACACAGTCCTGTCTGGTTCTGAGGATGCATCTGATGTGCACTTTGATATAGTGCTCTTCAAAGAGGAGCAACATTGACTTATGGCTGAGCTTTGCAAAAAAAGGCTTGCTGAGGAGCTGTTTCAGAGACATGAGACTCACGCAGAAAGGAGCTCATTCAACTGTGAAGCAACAAACAGCAACACCTTTTTGTTATAGGAGAGAAAAAGCCTCCACACTCCAGTTCTGTTTCTCAGATGGATATTGTGTCAGGGAAAAAAAAACCTTTTTCACCCTACAGTTTACTTGAGATTTTAGGAGACCAAAGATATAAACAAGAAACCTAAAGTGCCACCACACAGGTCAAGGCATCACATTCACAGCAAGTCTGCTGAGGGCCATCAGCTGCAGGGCTCCTAAACCTCTCCGAGGCTATGGGCACTTAACAGTTATGGCCTGACTTGTGCCTCTAATGGGGGACTGCCAACTTGCAAAAAAACTCACCCCTTCTTCCCCAAAAGCCCAAATGCAACATCCTGGACAGCTCCTACTTATAGACAAAAGATATATTGTTATTTATAGATGTAAATTGCACTCAACACATTTGAAATTGGCATACAAAGACAATGCATGTTTGAGTTGAAGAGGTCTGTTCTCTTCTGCCAAGTGGGGTGGAGAGAGTTCTACTCTGAAAACAGAACCAAGGCTCTGGAATGGGGATTACAAATAAGCTTAATCCTCTATTCATCACCTTCAGTTGCACCTGGATAGAGTGATATGCAAAGTATCACAGTAACCAAGATAATTTGATCAGTAATTTATCTTCCTCATATCCTTGAAAGGAAAGTGGAAGGATTATCCTGTTGAGCACTTTACCTGCAAATCTCCAGAGGAGGGGCAGAGACCGTAACTCTGCTCCAGACATGCAGTCTCATGCCTTTCTCTGAAAGCATTTCTCCATAAAGCCATTTTATTATTTGACCTATAGTCTGTAAATATGTTTGCCAGAAGCACAGGGTTCCACAGCAGGGTCTTACCTGCAGCTGCTATAAATTACAGTTAACTTACTCTCCAGAAGGTAATAACAGCTTATGTCCTTTAAGGATGAATTTATGGGAGGAATGAAGGAAGGAGGATGAAAGCAAATCAAAGTACCACAGATTCAGCAGTCCTTACTGGAATTGCCTAACAAGGAGGATTGATGTTTGTTGGAGGAGAGCAGAGAAATCAGGAAAGAGGGCACAAAACAGATACAACTGAAAAAAACAACCTTACTTTTTTGGATGCCACTGAGGAACTTACAGCAAAGCAGCCCTGAATATCCAAAGAACTATCCATCCAATAAGCCACCATGATGTGGGTTACTGCTCATCAGGAGACTGATGCAGGAGACAACGCTCACAGATCAGCACTCCTGGGATGATCCAGCAGTTAGAGCACTGGGCCTCTGGAAACTGCGTTCCTGAGCTCCAGGGACACTGTTAGGCCAGTCATTAAGGATAGGTATGGGAAAATACTTAGGTGCCTAAATCACTGGTTTCAGCAGGAGTTGTGGGCCTAAGCCTGTCTTCAAATCCTGGTCTGAACCTCTTCTTGGCTTCGCCTCCAACCCCCTTTATGAAAAGCCAGATATCAATGTCTTTATACCTTTGTAACCATTTTTTAAAGAAAAACACATGAGAGCAACAGTGAGGTATGATGCATCAGGGAGCCCTGAACATGCTAAAGGGACAGTTCCACATAACACACCACATCCCTGCAAATCCAGGCAGCTCCACTGCCTTTGAATCACCAGCCCAGTGCTGTTGATAAACCTGCCAAGTGCTTTGTCTCACCCATTCCCTGTTAACGTTTTAGGCACAGAGGGACAAAATGCAAGGAGTTGTTTTCTGTGGAGTGGATGTACCAGCATCTCTCCACTGAGCTGGAATTAGGGCAAACCCCCAACCACACAACAGACTTTGAGTCCCTAGGCAAGGGAAAATGAAGAACAAATTAAATGTTCACTGCAAGCAGTTCACCAAACAAAGGAACAATAATAGTGTTTTTCCGCAATTCTTTTCATTTCTCCCAGCATAACTACACATCTTCTGGATACAATCTGTTTCTTTGCCAGGGCTTAGGCATTCTCCCCTGAATTAATGATGCTGGAAAATCTCCACTTTTCATAGACTCTGATAGTCTCTGCTGAGTAGCAGAAGGCTGCACAATACTTGCTTATGCAATGACTGGTCCTGTGCCAGGAATAATAGCCTGTCTACTAGGAACAAACAACTCACACACAAAACTAAAATACTTTTCTCATTAAATTTCTGAACTAAGAGGCATAAAACCCACCCCAAACCTGCTACTCATACTGCACACTAATGTCAGCCTCCACAATGAGTTTAATAATCTCACACCCTAGTCTTTGAGGAAAAGTTAGTATGAGCAGGGCAGGCTGGCACTTCCTTATTCATCACCTTCAAAGTACTCCTGACCCTATCAAAAACTATTATTACAGATCCAGGCAACAACAGGACACCCAAAGCAGTTAAAATGCAGCTTGATCTGGCCAGTGCCTTTGTCAGGATGGCAACATCAAGGAGCCTTTTCTCCATTTTGACCCTTGGCTGAGAAGTGAGCAACCAAATAATTGACACTTTGTCATAGTCCTCAGAATTCCATCCACTGCCACATATCCAAATCACTGCTCCACTGGGATATCAGCCTTCCATCCTAGCTCACATTTTATTGGCAAGAGGAAATTGGGACACCTCTGTTTTAGAAGAATCTCACTGTGAAGCTTAAGGAGCAAAGAGATACAGACTGGACAGTTATCCCAACCACCAGGGCTAGAAATTCACGCTTCCTACTCCTTTCTGCCCTTCTGGAAGAGGTTTTCTGAAGGGCATTGAACAATGAGCTAAAGAAAAGAACATCTTAGGATCAAATATAAGTTAGACACACTTGGAGAGGAGCACTGCACATGTATGGGAGGAAAGCACCTGATCAGTGAGGAAAGGTCTTACGGTTCTGTGCAAAGCAGTTTTTTCAAGTGATATCTTCTTTAACCATTTAACCCTTCTCTGGTGTTACCCCCTTTTTTTGAACCAGAGCACAAGTTTGGTTGTGACTCTGGAAGACTGGGTGAAACTACCTGCACTTCTCCACACATGCATGGCTGCAGTGTAGGCTCTCTGTCCCACATGAATCCCTCAAAGGCACATACACTGATGTTATCAAAGGGGCAGATTCATGACAAAGCTTTAGGCCAGTACTTGTCCCTCTCTGTTAAAAGCAGAAAGATACAGAGAGCCCTGAACCCACTGAACAGGAAGAGATTTACAAGCCCACACACAAAGGGGATGGCAAAGAACAAGAAGAAATGCTGCATTATGTGACAAAAAAAAACAAAACAAACCAAACAAAAACAAAAAAGGTGACAACTAAGTGCAGATGTTAAAAAGAGACAGCTGCATCTACCCCTGGTATCTGCTGTCCCAGAGAAATGAGTAGTTGAAGTTACTGAGGTGTGTTTTCATGCTAGAGTTTGTAATAGCACTGAGTTTATGGATTTTATAGCAGAAACCACATTTCTCGCATTTTTCCCTCCCAGAGGGTTCTGGTTTCTCGAGCTTCATTCTCTTCCCGACAGAGCCATCTAGTGGGTCACACGTCGTTTGGCAGCAGGAAATTTTGATTTCTCACGCTGTAAGTATAACACACACATCACAGGGAGGATCTTCAAAGCAGCCTGTAACAAACTAGCGTTCCAGTTAGTCTAGGCAGAAATTGAGAGATGTTTGTCTTGGCTGGGACTTAAATTCCTACCAGTGTGAAACTTTAAAAAAATTAACAGTAAATTCACGGTATCTTTCTGAACAGCCTCAACCTGAAGTCATAATGCAAAGCTTTTTTATTTATGCAAAAGCCAGCATCTTATTCAAAGCTGATATGGATTAGAGATGTTACACGCTTTAAATAAAGCTTAAAAGCTAAGGCAAGACTAGCTGGGAAAAAAGTTTTAAATAAAGTTTCATTGCTGTGCACTCAGTGGACAGTGGCAAATACAGAAAGTGAGAAACAGCAGAAGGGACAGAACTTATAGCAGATACAGGGAAGAGTTTGTTCCAACAAATCTACTGAGGAGAGTTAGAGTTGCTCTTTGAAATTCGTGGTTGTCCCCTGCCCTCATTGCTGCTGAAAGATAAACCCCTCCCATTTCACAGGAGAGAATGACAGCTTTGCATTGCACAGCAGGGAGGCACAGGGACTTTAACACAGGTGAGCCAGTCATCATTAGGGAATATAGTCACAAGCCTGCAAATGCCACGCAGCATTAAAGTGCTTAAATAGCATTTAGCCACTGTACTGTTTAGGTGTGAAACACAACCTTTAGTCATTCCAGTACCTGCCTGTGGCCAAAATATGGTGCTACCTTCCCTTGCCCTCTGCAAAACCTTCCATCCATCCTTCAGGACAGGCTCCATGCCATTTAACAACCAAGAGGAAAGAGTGAGACACAAAACCAACGGGCCAGATTTGAAGCAGTGCCAAAATGCTGAATCTCTTCCAAAAAATACTTCAAGTCCATCTGTGGCTTACTTCCTTTTCCACGTATTAATAATTCTTTTTGGAGGCTTTACAGAAAAAGAAGCCAAGATCTGAGGGCTGGGAAATACCCAACAGTCCCAGCATGAAAAACTGCTGCAATTCTCACCATTAGTCTCCCTGAGAGCTTACAGGGAGACCCAACAGAGGCCAGACCCAAAGGAGTTCTGGCAAAGGTATTCCTCTGCTCAAACTACAAGTAGTGTCCTGTCCCTCCTGTTACTGAACATGGTTAAGTGTACCTTCCTGTGCCCCTCACTGTACATTAGCCATGGCCGGGATAACACCCTTTCAGCAGAACAGCTTGACAGCCCTCAGCAGGCACACACTCCATCCTATACCAGCTTATATTTAAAGCAGCATCCTACAAAATCTTGCAGCAGGTACGACTGAAGTCACACAGAAAGTAAATTTGTATCGTGTCACTCCATGTCAGCCTGTTAACACAATGTAACTCCACTGGATAAAACGACACCTTGATTAGCAACACAGTCACAAGCCTGAGTATTAAAAGCAGCAAAACTCAGTTAACAAACTGCAAATAAAAAACATCTATTTCAAAAAGCTATATTGCTGCTCTTTTATACCATTATACAGCAACAAGCGAAGGCAGGGATGTCAATAGAAACACCTGTTCTTACCACACCATTTTCAGAGATCCCAGACATCAGCACAGGACACCACACAGTCCGATTCTTACCATGAAACTCATGGTGCAGCAACAGAATGGAATCCTTTTCTTCTCTACGTGTGAAAAAATGTCAGTCTCAGAAGGCATCTAGTGTAGACACTCAGAAGATATTTTAGCTTCATGTTAAGATGGCCTTTCTTCAAAACAGTCTTGTGACATCCTGAAGCCTCTGCTTAGGCTCAGGGAGGAAATTCTGTGAGAATCTCTTCACATTTAGAGCTGAGTAACTGGTTGTTACAGAACTGCAAACAGAACTACTAGCAGTTAGAAAGGTTGTAGTTTGCATACAGACCAGTGCAGTTTTACAGTGAAATGACCTGATCAACTGGTATCACTCATGACTGAGTGACAGCTGATTTGAAGAATAACACATTTCCACAAGGAAGTGTTTAATATTATTACTAAAGCCCCAAATTGCTCGTTTTAAGTTGGAAATACCACCTCCAGGAAAGCATTAACAGTAAATAACTAAGAACCATGACTCACATGCCATGATTTGAAGCAGGGCTTTGTGAAAACTGTCTTGTCTTCTGGACACGTTCCCCAGGTGAGGCACTGTTGACACTACAATGCTTTTATAGTTAAGCTCAAGTATCCCTTCAACACACAGTAAGGACGTTTCCAATGCAAATATTTAGGATCACTACTACCAAGAACATCATGTAGCAGAATTTTTCCTACTGGTTTGAGACCAAATACAGCTTTATTTACACACAGTTCAACAAGTTAATACATTAATTCAACTTTCCTGTCTGCGCACAAGGGAGAGTCTTCACAGCATCAGAGCAGAAAAGCAAGACTAGCTCTTTTGCAAGTGTACAGACTGATGACTGATTGTAGACAAGTATTTGATTAGGAACAGAAGTGTTACATTTAAACATTTCAACCATTTAAGTCAGTAAGAACAACCACACTACACTTTAAGCAAAATAAAATGAACTTAAAACTACATTTTACTCCCTCCAGATCTATGACTGTGTACAGATGTTAAAATCTAAAGCTGATTGTGAGCTTTGTTCTAAACATTAGCATTTGTATTGAGATGTGTTTCACGGGTAACTATTTATAAGACTTTCCCCATACACCTGCACTACCTTTCAAATTTACAAAACATTTCAAATTTACCCTGAAAAATGTCCATTTTATATTCTGTCTTCTTTTCCCAGGCAGATGGAAAAACTGCTAAGAGAGTTTGAACAGGTTTTTTCACTGCAAGTATAGACTCAGGCTATCAAAGTTGTGTGTTCCTAATGAAAAATTCTCCTCATATCCAAAGAGAAAAATAAGAAATGCATGAATACAAGCTCAATATACAGATCTGAAAATGGACCTCTATCCAACTGTAGATCCATATCAAGCAAAAGAATACAGTGCTTTGCTTCTCAGGAAGCTGCCTCTGTTTTGCTGTATTTTCTATAAATGCATCTGCTAATAAGACTTGAAAGTGTATGACTTCAAAAATTCTTCATTAAGGATGCCTTCTAGCTCTTTTGAGAATAAATGACAACAGGACTAAACAAGAAAAAGGAAGCATAATGACCTTTAAAAGCCAATGCATCACACAGTGGTCAAACCTAGATACCAAGTTCACTGTTTTCCAGACAAAGATGGCTTAAGTTTGAAATTAACCTACACAGTGTATTTGCCCAAAAATTGTCCTGTCATGTAAGAGCAGACAAGTTTTCGTCAGAAACATTTATTAAACAAAACTGATACCAATGCACACAGAGTCAAGTTAACACCCCTAATAAAAAAAAACACGTTGGTCAAGACCAAAATTATCTTCGCTTCTGGAAGATGTTGCCACGGCCCATTCCACGGCCTCTTCCTCTTGCAGCCACTGAAGAAAGAAAACATCAGGGATGATATGAATTTGACATACCTGCACTATTTCTCTCAACAACTCACAAGAAAAAACTAAATAACAAAGTCTCTTGCTCAGAAGGAAGGAAACAAGGTTGTCCTTATGATGCTCAGAAAGTGATGTGACAGCACGAAGCCTTCTGTGAGAACCAGAACTAATGGTCCCAGTCTGGCTCCTTAGAACAGCTGCAGTGAACACTCATACAACTGATGCTCCTTCTAAGCTGACACACAAGAGATTGTGTTGCCCAAGAGATTTAAAACCCCACACTTCCAAAGTTTTGCAACAAAAGTCAGAATGTTTCAGGAGATGTTACTCCTCTATGTAACCTTACTGCATTTGCTAAACTTACCCAGAGACTTTGTGGCACATGATTGTTACTCAGCCTTTTTATTACTAGATCGTACCCCTGAGAAGGCTACAAGAGTGACTACAGAACCACTAATAATTACAGTTCCCCAGTAGTTTAAGTACCATCTTTATAACTGAAGTTGTTTTTCTACAAAAGCTTAACAAGAACACCTGAATCCTTCCCTAAGTACTCCAAACAGCTGGTGGCCACAGTTGCTGGAAAACAGAACAGTAAATTCAACACAAAGCCTTTGTTTAACAAGACCACTCACTACCTCTGAATTACTGCAGTATTAATATTGCACATTCAGGTTGTTGGGACAATTTGTCTTGACTCCCACCATAAGATTAAACACGCACAAAAACACTGTATGAACCAGTAATATTTCAGTTTCTTACGTCCCACATCTTCTCAGTGATGGAGATGAGTTTTCCAGTTCTACAGAAAAATGGGAGGAAGAACCACAAAGAGCACGTACCTTGAGCTTTGAGAATAGCTGCTTTTCCTCGCCCAGCCCCAGAACCCTGGTTTTTATTCTTCATGCTCTTTAGCATAGGAGCATTCTTCAACATATCTGGTAAGATGAGAAACCGTATCTTGCTCCCCCTGATGTACACCTGCTCGAGCTGTGCCACTCGGCCGTCTCTGTATGTCACTGTTATGTTGGACATCTGGAAGGTCAAAGCCAGTCAGTGCCCATAAAGGCCTCACCTGTGACATGAGGCACCCAACACCCTTTAAATGGACTCCACATCTGCTGCCCAGGACCTTCCCTTTCTCCCCATTTTACAAACCAGCTTTATCATCTCTGTTACTTCAGTCTTTCATATCCATTCAGTTTTATAAACTAGTAAAAAAGCATTTTGATTTCAGCAGTGACTTGGTAACATGCAATAAGTACGCTTCATTTTCTTAAATCAAGGTTTGTTTATTCTTATGCCTGGTGGCTCTTACTAAAGGACTCCAGAAAAACCCTGTTCACAGAACAGAATCCTAAAACCTTGATCTTACTGACAGGAATGCTCAAGCTGACTCTAAAACTAGAAAGAATAAGCTCTGGTGTCTTTGGAACACTCTATAATGCTGAGTCCATTTTTCTATTGTAAGAAGCAGCGGCACAGTTTTCTAAAAGCAACAGTCTTTCAATCAGACTGCCTTCCCTCCATCCCTGTGGAGCCTGTTTACCTGACAATTCATGTTGTCCTCAGCTTCAATGAGCTTGCCTCGGTAAACTTCTCCCGTGTTGGTCTCGCAGGTGACGATGTGGCCCTCGGCCTCGTGCAAGACTTTGATGGGCACTCCGATGGACATGGCTGCAGTGCTGTGGCTCCACACCTGCCACAGGGAGCAAACAAAAGCCTTTATGACACAGAGAGTTGTACTGGGTTTCCACAGCCTTCCCCAGTGATTTTCTCACTTGTCCAAACACACAGTACGCTTTGACCATGCGTTAATAAAACTCTCCTAGGGAGGCGACCTCGTAAGGAATACTTTAAATACGAAAAACCAGTCCTCCAGGTCACTTCCCAACCGCAAAATCCACTTTTAAGTACCAGACAGCGAACCACTGGTACCTCCAGATGGAGCAGTTCCGCGCGAAAATAGCCCCAGGCGCATCCCAAAAGGGCATGTCCAGAACGACCACCTGCGGGCCGTGAGGGGCCCGCATCGCCCGAGCACCGGGCCGGGCCGAGAAGGGGCCGAGCCCAGCCCACACACCCAGCCAGCACCGGGCCGGGACGTGAGGGGACTCAGCCGAGCCCACACACCCACACAGCACCGGGCCGTGAGGGGACTGAGTCGAACCCACACACCCAGCACCAGCCCAGACCCTGAGGGGGCCGAACCCACCCACACACCCACCTAGCACCGGACCGGGCCGTGAGGGGACTGAGCCCAACCCACACACTACCGGGCCGGGCCGTGAGCGGACCGAGTCGGTGCTGGGTAGGTGGGTAGGTGTGCTAGGGGAAAGGGAGATTCGGTTCGGTTCGGTTCGGCCCGGCCCGCTCGGACCCCGCAGGGGACGCGGCTCTGCAGGTCGCGGGGGCCGAAGAGGCCCCGTCGGGCCCGGAGCAGCGGCCTGTCCGCCCTCACCTCCCGCGCTGTCCCCAATGGCCTCCGCCGCCTCCCGCCCTGCCCTGCGCGCCGGAACCGGAACGCGCCGCTGGGGGCGGTGCAGCCGCGGTCCCATCCCCATCCCCGGCCCGCCCCCGCCGTGCCCGAGCCCGAGCCCAGGGCA
>VXAU01003849.1:307856-455003 GCA_013399695.1 Formicarius rufipectus | reverse complement strand
GAGGGCGGAGAGGGGCTCCTGCCGGTCCTAGCGGAGCCCGGAGCGGGAGGGGGATGCTCCGGGCAGGGCACAGTGGAGTGAAAGATCCCCGCGGACGGGCCGGGGAGGGCGGCTCGGGGTTCTTGCCGGTCCCGGAGAAGTCCCCGTGGCCGGTCTCGCCTGTAGCGGCGATGGGGAGCGGGAGGTGAAGGTGGATGCTCCGGGAAGGGCGGCTCGGGGGTCCCGGAGCTCCTGCCGGTCCCAGCGGAGCTCGGAGCGAGAGGTGAAGGTGGATGCTCCGGGCACGGCACAGCGGGGTCAGGGGTGTCCACGGACGGGGCGGCTCGAGGGTCCCGGCGGAGCGGGAGGGGAAAGGGGATGCTTCGGGCACGGCACAGCGGGGCTCGGAGCGGGAGGGGAAGGGGGATGCTCTGGGCACGGCACAGCGCAGGGTGACTGGGGTTCCAAGCAGCGGCTCGGGTCTGGTGTCGGGACAGCCCAGAGCCATCGCTCTGGGGAGGGTTCTGGGGCTGCTGGGAACAGGTGACTGGAAAAGCTGCGTATTGCTCCTTCGCGTAGAGGGCGTGGACCTCGCGGTTAATCTGGGATTTGACGGAGGCACCTGGTGTTAACAAAGAGGGGGCAAATTAATTCGTAACGTGCCAAGGAAAAATGGGGACAAAATACTTACCGGGTCCTGTTTGAGTAGCATCTGGGACTTGGGTTTTCATCTTTTTGTTTTCCTTAGGAAACTTAAGAGGACCTTGAACTACGTTAATTAAAAAGACTGAACATACCGATGGGTGTGCCGGTCTTCAAACTCATGATTAAACAGGGGCACAACTAGGAAAAAATATTTGGAAACAGTCCAGAATCTCTGCTTTGGCTCTTCCCTGCAGCAGGCTATAGCTTTGTTTAGTATCAGATTACAAATAACCTTATCTAAAAAGTTTTATAAATACAATTACATCAAAACCAGAGCAATCCATGTGATGTCATTGCGTTTTTATTCCCATCATAAAGTATAGCTGACCTTGTGTTAAGAAAACTTCTCAAAGGCCTTTCCTAGATCAAAGGTTACTGAGAATGCCCTTTATGATTAACTCTTGGTCGATGCTGAAGTAGCAGTGACAGGCACAACTCCTCATGCCTTTCCAGTGGCAAGGGTGTTCCTGAAACTGAAACCACCACCTTCCAGCTCCATAAAAATGAAAACTGAGGCAGAGGCATGGACCTACTTGTACTCTGGGGCTTTTTGGTCAAGATCATTCTTTTTTCCTCTCCACTGAATTTTTGAGGGAGTTGATACAAAAGGACAAGTGGATCCACTTGTGAGCTTTGTTAAAATTATTCAGATGAATTACAGCCCTGAGGAAAAAGACACCTGGAGAATGTGGGGCTTGCAAGAGATCCATGCCCAGGGATCTTGGTCATGTCTGTTTTCACAGTTTGGTTTAACTTTTGTGGCACAGAAGTACAGAACAAGAGAAAGGATGAACACCTGAGCCTTACCAGCTGTTATCCAGGAGGAGATACAGCTGCAGAGGACTGGCAGACATGTCACCCCACCAAAAAGAATAAAATTAAACTTCCCAAGGAAAAGGGGGTGGAAAGGCAGAACAATCCACTTATGGAACAATAAAAGAGTATGAGATTAAACCAAATGCTTAACTGTACAGAAAGACTAAGTGTACATCCCCCCAAGAAATAAAAAAAAAAAATACCTGCCCATCAGATAAAGTAAAAACATGTCCCTGAGTTTCTGTGACTACAGTGCTGAAATCAAGCTGACTTTTAATGGTCTGAAAAAACATTCCTGTAGGGCCTGACATCCTTTGTGTTTTGCTCACGCAGTTGACTGCATCCAGCTGAAAGTGCCAGTGATTCAGCAGCTGTACCACTGGGACTGCGGGCTGGCCTGCTCCAGGATGGTGCTGCAGTAAGTGGCTCTTTCTGTGGCAAATCCTATTCCCTGGGAAGGGGTAGCAGGAAGCAGCATCCAGGGAGAAGAAGTGTGTTGAACAGCTGTGAGTTTAACTGAGCCTTAGGAGAGCAACAGGTTCTGAGGTGCCCTTGGAGAGTGACTGCTGCTTGAGCCTGACACTGCTCTCCACCAGGAGCAAGGGAAAATACAAAGTGAGGTAAACTTCAGACCCTTCTGAGTAATTGCCTGCTTTGACAGATGCAGAATACCTAATGAGCTCTATGAACTTTGCAGGCTGGCATGCATAGGCTCAGACAAAGTGTTCCCTCTTTCCTGTTTTTACAATTCAGAACTGATCTCTAGCACAGTGATTGACCCAATTCCTTTCTGTTTTCAAGTGATGGGTAGGTGTATTCCATTTAATGAGTGTACTGTACCTATATTACCTCTGTCCTGCTGAGCCCCCAGCCTGTGGGATGAGTGTTTCTGTTCCAGGAGTAGTTTCAACTTCAAAACTGTGTTGCCCTTTGGTGTTTTGTTTTGGTTTTTTTTTTGGTTTAGTTTTGGTTTTACTTTTTTTGAACTAGTAGCTGTCCTGCTGAACTCCTCTTTCCTTCCACAGAGGAACATGAGCTTAGGTGCAGGAGAAATACCTATTTAGATGTCCACTTAGTAGATATGAAGCAGAAGATTTTCATTTCTCTCCATCCCTTCTGCCAAGACGTTAGTCCGTGTGCTGGTAATTTCCCATCTTGACTACTGTAACCTCTATTCCCTTTACCTCTCTGCCACTCCAGTCTGCCCAAAACTCAGCTTCCAAGATTAATCTTCTCACCCTGCTGATCTGACTTTGTTTGCCCTGCATTCTCAACTCCAGTCCTTTATTTTTTTTTCGTTTACTTCCATTTGTTTTCTTACTTTCAGAACTCTGTAACTGCCTCTCCCCACCCCTTTGCCACCTGTCCCAAGCTTCCTCCTGACTTCATCTCCCTTTTTGTCTTTTGTGTCATCAATGCCTAAGACAAGCTTCCTTTGAATATTTACTGAATTCCTTTATGGTTCCTCCTTTTGAAACCCATGTATTAAGTGAAGGAAGTTTTAGTCTTTAACACTTCTTCCTGTGTTGGCTCTAATACACTTGTACATTCAGACTGTAAACCCTTCAGGACAGAGTTCTATACCAGCTTGCCCCTGGTACAGCACCTGTACACTTCCAGTACTATAAAACAGTCAAGGTACCCACACATTTCCAATTTTAAAAAGTCAGCAGTAAATCCAGTTAAATATCCCCTACTCCCTTCCCTTAAATTTCTGGCTCCTTTGTGGGTTGTTTTTCTGTTTTAGTTATTTCTTAGCCAGGCCCATTGTTTCAGTTTTTATGTGCTGTGATGTGGAGACTTGGGTTACAGCACCCACTTTGCTTCTCCTAAGATCTGTGCTTCCCTTCCCCTGCCTTTCCTAATACCACAGGTACCTGAATCATTTGGACAATGATGAGTTTCAGAAAGCCATCCAAGAACTCCAGTTAACAAAGAGTATCTGGACTATTGACCTGGCCTACCTAATGCGGCACTTCGGTGTCAAGCATAAATTTTGCACCCAGACACTTGGAGTGGACAAGGGCTACAAAAACCAGGTTAGTATTCTCATCTACTGGGGGAGAGCAGGCAGCTTTCAAAGCCTTGAGTGTTGTGCTGGAAAAGCTCTGCTGTGCTACTGACAGTCAGCCACAATTAATTTGGCCTATTGCCAAAACTGGCACAAATCCATTCCAAAGGCATTGTGATCTCCCAGATTTTACATCTTTGATTCCATTGTAGGAATTTTTAAAGAACTTTTCAGGTAATGTTCATGAGAGGTTCCAGCCTATCTGACAGCCTTGGAGACTGAAGCCCTGCATTTATCTGCTGAACAGGTACAGCCTGTTCAGTACAGCAGCAGTGTTAGCTTCCACACTGGCCCCACTGTGCCTCAGCCCTGACCTGCAGGATCCATCTCTGGAGGTGACGGGGGAACTCAGCCTCCCATCCACTGGGAGCTTGGCCTCTGCAGGGCTGCTCAACTGTACCAGCTCCTGCCCAGCTTCCCCTGGCAAACTCATGTAGGCAGCTGGATGGAAACTGCAACAACAACTGACCAGGAGCAAACTTAAACCTGTAATTCAGAGCAGGAATCCTTGTCCTGGCACCACTGAACTGAGGGAGAGATCTTCTGTCCCATAGCCAGATATCCAGCTTCGGCAAGTCCTTGCTAGCAGGGACTGTAAGTGGTGGCTTACCCAAGATAAACATCATTCCATTTCAGAACTTCTGTTATCTCCACAGTCATTTTACAGGAAACACTTTGACACAGAGGAGAATCGAGTGAATCAGCTCTTTGCACAAGCCAAAGACTGCAAGGTGCTGGTGGAGAAGTGGTAAGCTTATTGTTTTGTTTCCTTTCTCTTTGTAGATTCTGTGGGCCCTATGCTTTTTTTGGAGGCAGCAAGCTAAACTGCTGAAAGAGACTGAACTTGAGCCCTGAGCCTTTTTTGTGACTTACAGAGACTCCCTACTATATCTATCGCAAAAAAACCTCAGGGACATCAAGAGCTAATAATGAAGTTTGAGGAAAAAGTCGTGATTCAGATTAAGCACTTTGAAAATGCTGACAGAAGATGATTATTTATGTTTTGAATTTGATTATCCATTACAATTAGTCAGTAAGGAATGCCTACAGCACTCTAATTGGCCATGCTGGAATTACAGAGAGTGCTATGTGGGCACAGAACCCATTGTTCCCAGAGCTATGCAAACATTATAGATCTCTGTTCCTAGACATGCAAAGTACAAGCTGGCATAACAGCTTGTCACTAAGCATGTGTGGTTCTGTTTCTGCAGCACAGTAAGTGTTCAAGACATCCAGAACCACCTGTCCCAGGGTCACATAGCCATCGTGCTGGTGAACGCAGTCCTGCTGCTCTGTGATCTTTGCTCAAGTCCTGTCAAATACTGCTGCTTCCTCCCCATTGGACAGAAGTGCTTCTGCAGGAGTCCTGACTACCAGGGCCATTTCATTGTGTTATGTGGCTACAACAAAGCCTCAGGGAGTATTTACTACAACAACCCTGCCTATGCTGACCGTGAGTAGCCTGTTCTTCTGCATTACTAATAGTGTGTAACACAGAGCCACACCTGGACCTCCCCTCATAGTGCACCTGCCATTTCAAGCATCACGACCCAATTTGCCAGAAGGGGTTTTGCCACATTCAGTACATCAGTGCTGCATTTTATGCTCTGATTTACTCAAGCCATTCAGATGGGCATTTAAGCAAGTGGCTTGCTGGGCTTTCAGATGCCTTAGCTAGAGAAGCTGAACTGTCCATGTGCAGAATGTAACAGAACGGCCAATTTAGTACCTATTTGCAGCATGACTTTAGGCAGCACTTTGAGGTGAAAAGATCTACCTGAGTAAAGCTGTAACCTAAGCTGCTAGGTCTAGTCTGTCTACTGGCTATTTTGTTTGTGGAGGCCACTAGACCCAGTGTAAGAGCCTTTCACTGGCAAATCTGAACTTTTCATAAGTTTTTTTCCTCCTTAACAGGAACGTGCTGCACCAGCATCAGCAACTTTGAGGAAGCCAGGACAAGTTATGGCACTGATGAAGATATTCTGTTCATCTACACAGACAGCTGACAGCCCCGTGAGAAGTCTGCTCCTTCCTGCACAGCCTGCAGGGCAGCTGGCTGCTCATCTCAGGACTCCCCTGCACACACCTCGCTCCTCACCTGCAGCTGGACCTTAACCAAGGGAGGCTTTGTAGAACCTTAGAGACATTGACAGGACTACATTGCAATGCTGTCTTTATCTTTTCTTTTCCCCCTGATGATGGATGATTTTACAGTGTATGTCTGTTTTTCTGTTGTTCGGTTTCTTTTTTTTTCTTTTTTGTAATTTTCAACATTGCACATTTATCAGCAGTTCTAAAATACAGGCTGAGAGCCTGTTCACTTTAAGTTTATTCTGAAATTAAGCATGTAAGGAAAAAGCGCCAAATTTATGAATTTTAACACTTGGTAATACATGTATAGGTTTAGGTAAAGAAAGGAAAAAAAATAGAAAATTCCTGTTTCTCTCTGTGTCAAAGCATCAAGGACTGATCTTCATCCTAAATCTAGGGATATGAAGTTCAGCAGAAGGAAAAAATACTAACAAGCCACTTTCAAGTAAGGAAAAAATGCCTTTCTAGCTCTTCAGCATTATCTGCATTGCAGGAATGAAACATATCTACTCAAGGAAACGTCCCATGTACTGAATTCAACTTAGACAGATTGGGCATTTTGCAACTGCATTAAATTTTGAGTTGTAGTTAGTGGCATTGTTCTAGTGGCATTGTTCCCTTGCACCACAAACTCCATCTCTTTTGGCTAAATCCTCTTGGTGGCTGCTTAGAACTCCCAAAGTTTAAATGAACAGGTTTTATTTCCACCTAGAAGTCTTGATTGCTCTCTGCACAAAACCCTCTGAATGTTATGCCACCTGCACCTGCCAGTTTCTGCAGAATCCATTCTAAACTTATTAAACAAACAGAAAGTTACCATTGGCACTAATGGCAAGTGTTTGGTGTGTAAATATCTGACAGCATCTACTGCATTGTAACTAAAATGCTGAACCATAGAGCCAAATTTTGCTATCAGTATTAGTTCAGTGACTTTCTAAGATTTGAAAATCGATTAAGAGGAAATACATCTCTGCTACATATAAAGGCAGGAACTCACATTTTTCTAGCTCGTATTCTACAGCTGTATTTGGATTAAGCTGGAGTTACTGTATTCAGACATTAAGTGAAATTGGTAGCAGCCCATTCATAACCCTATCCTCTATTACCTATGTTTAATTAGTTTGCTGAGGAGCACTCTGAAGTGTAAGAAATAGCCACCTCTGTCAGCTTCATCCATCACAATTTCCTACAAGTCTCATCTTCAGTTCTGCCTATGTGGACATGGGTAGGAAAGTAAGAACTGATGTAAAACTAGGAAAATTTTAGTTTGCACTTAAGACAGAGATCCCACAACTTTGGCATAGCTTTAGGAAAAAAACCCGTTCAAGTTCTGGAACTGCGTGGAATAACAGTAGAAGGATATTACTATTATTTAGTGGTGGATATAATAAATAGGAGTCTACTTTCAGCATGGTAAACTTTTAAGATAAACATTTTATCAGTTGTTGACTTACTGAAAAGTATATATTAAGTGTTCGCTAGGTACAGAGTCGAGTGCTCCTGTGTACAAAGGCTAAACATAGTAACAGATACCTAAAATGTGGTACCCTTAAAACATTCCAAACAAAAAGTACATGACAAGAAATTACTTATTGGTGAAGTTGAAATACCTTCTGGCACTGTCCTTATAAAATTAGTAAAAGATAGGCTGTGTTTTACATAAAACCACTACATTAATGCTACCAGCAGAATCCCTGCAAAAGGTACAACACCTGTTGTAGGTACTGCCTTTCAACTCCCCAGAGTAAGTCACCAGACAGTTCCTGATCTGGGAATTTTTATGTCCAGGTCCAAAATCATGATGTTTGATTTAGAGAGATTATATTAGTTCTGTTAATAATTAACAGGTATGTGAACTACAGGCTGTTAGAGTACTTCCTTAACCCGTGCATTTTGAGGTAGGTAGTTCATTCAATACCATTAAACTGCCACAGGATTTATCTTAGAGCAGGCTTGGTTAGTTAAATAAAAATTCTTACAAAAGGCTTGTAATTAACATTTAGCATATTACTGGTTCAGCTAACAAAAGTGAATCTTGAGCATATAGATAAAACATGAACTTAAGGGCAAGCTAAGTGTTCTGAAGTGCACAGACAGGTGTAATAATATTGACTGGTGTGTGGCACCCAGGGTTTAAATGCTTCAACAAAAGCGAAAGATAAACAAAGCTGTCTAAGCTAGTGCAGAAAAAAGGAGAGCTCCACTACTGCAACAGGATCTTGCACAACTGCTAAAAGGAAGACAGCTACGAGAGATGTGAACACAAAGAAGCAGCAAAAGCCAAGTGAAAAGACTAAGTACATGATACAAATTCAGATGAAAAAGCAGCTCACTGCACAAACATTTAGAAGATCTGCATTTTCTGTAACTTTGTTTCCCATTACAGGACTGTCTATCCAAATACCCATTCTGAAAACGTTCTGTTGCTTTGTTTCTGTCAGACCATCAATAGCAGAGGAAGGGGATTTTACATGCAGGGATTTTATACATAAATATATTTTTATTTGTAATTAAGCCATTCTCAATAAAGGTTTAAACTCATAGATAACCCTGTAACATAATGTAGCAAGTGCCTTTATTAACCAGCTTACTAGGAAAATCTTTTGTGGATGTGTTATGGATTTAACTGGAAATGTCACAGCTGATATTTGGATAAACAAGAATTCAAATATTTATTACAGCTATAAATTCTTATTTACAGGGCTGTATTCAGTCTGCATTGCCTGAGCACCTGCTGCATCATCTCAATCACACAGCGAAATTTCAGAATACCTATGTTGAGAATAGCAAAGGTATCATTATTACCTATATTCCACAGCTGCTTTGTGTAGTCCACAACCAGAGAACATCCTTCTGGAGTGCAGCCCCAGGGAAGGAGTTTTGCTTACCCATCCTGATCCCCAGTAGCAGCTCCATGGCTTTCTGTTCACAGGGAAAAGTATGCAACTGCCTGAGCTTTAGCCAGGGTTCCTACTTCTGCCTCCCAATACGTCACTGAGCTTCAGAAAATACTAAAAGCACTTGTCTCAAAATGCCTTCTGCAGCTTGAAGGAGCCCATCAGAGACACCAGTCTGCCTGTGGTTGTGGTGTAAAGGGAAACAGAACCAAGGCAGTCTTGCTTTTCAGCACCCACAGATCTTCAAACAACTAGGATGTGTCTAGGACATTACTCAGCTCTATCAGAACTGCATCAAATAGCTTGTAGTTAGGGAAAAAAAAAAAAAAACAAAACCAGATGGTAACAGTTTATGCCTCTTTTCTCCCTAAAGTACACATTTGACTATAAAGAGTAAAAACTAGAAAGCAGAAGTAAACAGAGGCACAATGCAAAGATTATGTAAAAATTTTTATGTCCTGTGAACTCATCATCAAACTACTTCACAGTATACTGTATTGAATAAATTTCATTATCATTTTGTATCAGTGTGTTCCTACTGGATGTATTTCTAGTAAGAAACAAAACCTTGCATTCATTAGTGTAAATAACAAACCAAACACTCCAGCCATTTTCAATTCTTTTACTTAACACAGCTTTGAATCCTATTATTTAAAATTGGTTACAGGAAATTAAACTGACGACATTAAAACAACAACTTATGATCCACAGGACAGCTATAATTCAACAATACCTTTTCATTTTCTTGGAACATTTGAGTGTAATAAGATGCTCTCCCTTACTCTTTGATGATATTTGGTATAAAGTAAGGCTGGATTGCTTCAGCGAGCTTTTCTGCATACATGTCATATCTACCAGTCATCTGCAAAAGAAAAATCAAAGCTGCAGTTCTTTCAGGGAGCTCCAAAAGTACTTCAGTACAAAGTATTTCTATTCAACGGGGTTCTCTTTACCACAGCATAGGATTTAATTGTCCCAAACAGCAAAATCAGAATTCACTCAGAATTCAAGACCTGCAGTGCCTTAGCACAAACTAACACACTTTTTTATAAAAGAACTTACACTGTGTTGCCTAAAACAATATTTCTACCCCAAAAAAGATGTAATTTCTACCCTAAATAGTCAAAGTTTTAAATAAACAGCTCTCTCTCTACACCTGTCCTTCACTGACAGTCATGTCTGCTGACTGATTACTTGAGGCTATTTTGGTTATTCTGGATTGCTGGAAGTTGAATGTGAAAGGTGGACTTCCCTGCTTGTGCACTAACAATTTTTTAAGTAGTTATGTCAATGAAGGCATGAGAGTGTATCTGTAGTTATGGCCTCATGTCGTGTCTTTGCCAACCAATGGACCCTGCTGCCAGCAGTACATTTGCACATGTGCCACTGACAGTAGCTGGGCTGCTCTTACTTTATGCTTTAATAATATGAAATAATGTGAAATACTATTAATGGTTTGGGCAATAAGACTGAGTGCTGAAAGTGCTGAAATGCAGCACTTGATGTAGTGCTGTCACCCTCTTCTGAAGTGCACAGACCACAGCATTGGCTCTGGGAGGGGCCAATTACTTCTTTGTTACCAGAGTGTAATGTAGATAATTTTTTAACTCCTTTGCTGCTGTTAAATTTTAGCAAAGACATTGTACTCAGTGTCCCTTGCAGGCACCACTGGATGCAAACCACAGACAGCAGAGTTAAGTTAAACAGGTTCCTACTTGCTCTCAAGGGTTTTCTGCAGTGGGTAAGTGCTGACTTCACACTTCCTCATCCTCCTCATCAAGAACTACCTCTGTCTTGACCACAAATGAGAGGAAAAGGAAACAGCCATGCCTGCCACATAAACAAAACCACAGCTGTGCCTCATGTGCCAAAAGACCAACAACAGGAGTCCACACTATCAACATAATACTAAGGTGCTGAAATCACAAGACTTGGAGACAACAAAAAATACACAATTCTACATAAAACAGCCAAAGGTCAGTATTTTGCTTTTACTGTTTGTTTTTCCTAATCAATGCAACTGCTGTTGTTCAGATACCCCTACTAAGCCCTTACAAGCAATGCTCCATGTGCTTTCTGACAAGCATCTCTGCTTGCTGGAAGTGCATTGGATTTTGGCAGCAAAGCATAACTAAATGTCTGCCCAATTCAAAACAATGGGAAACTCTCAGCACAATTTAATTCCACTGTGGCTACAACCAGATACCTATCACAGGCATCTGTGAAATAACAAATGCAACTTTGTCCAGAAGATCACCTGAAATTACTTTGTGTGTTTTGTCCCTATATATGGACTAGCCACACTAGCAAGGAAATTAAGCTCCAGCTAAGAAATTACTGCATTTTCATTAAAAAGCTTATTCAGCATTTCAAATCCACAGAAAATTTACCTTTTCACATCAAACTGAAATCAAAACACGTTAGATACTGCAACATATTGTAATGTACAGGGTGCAAATAAATGAGCTTTATGAAACAAATGTCTCCCTGCAGAAACATGATGTTCAAAAACTGACACTCCTTGCCAATGATTACTAATTTTAAATACCAGGTGATCACTGAAGAACCTACATACATTGCAACAGTTGCTAGCCTGGAGTCCTGACCTACTTTGTTAGGATTCAAATCATGCTGATCTTAAGAGTGGATAGGAAAAAGTTCTAGTCTCTAGCAGTACTGAACACTAAAATAAGTCTCCACAGAAGTAAGCAAGATATTTTACTCATCAACAAAGCCTACTTCAGAAGTTGCTACCTCTTCTTTTGCTTGTCTTCTTTCTTGTTTCAACAGGGGCCTCTTGTAAACTTGGTCAGTTAAAAAAAAGAACTACATTGTCATTTGTTTAAAAAAACAAAAAATCTGGTCACCCACTAAATCAGTATATAATACTGGCATATATAACATGCCACACAGCTTGTACTGGCTCAGCTGAAGGGTTAGCAAGCTGCTGTGCTGAGGCAGCCACTTCTTCAGCCAGCACTGCTGCTGGACACATAAAATCAAATTATACCCTCAGGAAAGATGATCCAAATTAGCTTTATCTCAGAATACAAAAAAATACTAATAAATAAGTTTGTTAAAGCCACGTGGAGTGGCTTGCAGCCATCTTAATCTGATTTAGATAAATTCAAAAGTGTGTTAGGATGCTTCAGAGATGAATGCACACAGTACTTTCTTTGTAGCTTCAACATATCCACAAATTCAGAGATTTAGCCCTGCAAGAAGTCTGCATTCAGAACTCAGAAGCTTAGGGATTTGGGTTTTCAATAAATTTGACCCAAACTGACAATCAAGGCCTCTAAGAATATATACTATTACCATTTAGATGAGATCAAAAGCCCATCTCAGTCAGACACAAATGCCTATGTACACTGCACAAGGAAAGCACAGACACCTCTCCAGCAGTCCTCAAGAGCTCTTGGCAATCCACACTTAGGGTCCAGAGGCTAAGGTTTTCATTTGAAAGCTACTGGCCTAGTTTCCCTGAATGTGGCTACTCCTTTTCTGAATGTACTTATGTCTTTGGCCTCCAGAACATCCTGTTAAATTAGTTCAACAATTTAAGCTCTGGACTGCTACAAAAAAAACCAAAAAAGCTGCCCTTTAACTGTTGTAAGATCAGAGAATCATTATCAAAGCTTGTTTTCCCTAATATATTTTCTTATTATATTATAATCAGGCTTACCTTGAAGTTCCATTTGTCACCGACTTGCCTGCAAAGGTTTAGATCCATCTCTACCACGAGCAGCCCATCCCGAGTGCGAGACAGCCCTGGGGTCCTGCTGCCATCTGGTGCTGCCACGTAACTGGAGCCATAGAAGTGGCCCAGCTCATGGTGTGCTTAAAGAAATGTTAAAAAAGCATGTAACACCATCTGCAAATAAGTATGTGATTTAACATGCAGTGTCCCATAAAACCCAGCTCAATTTCTTGTGGTTGCTCACTCACTGTCCTTTAGGCTAGATATCATCCTGCAGAGTCCCAGCACGACCCTAAAGGAACTGCAGTTTTGGCCAGTAATTACCTTCATGCACTGTACACCACCAAAGTAACAGGAAAAGCTCACTGCACTGCCCTTTAAATAATGCATGATTAGGCTTTCCCATTATTAAGTCTCTGAACTAAAGACTTTGCTTTCATTGTTTTTTTATTCAGCATTTAAATTAATTCTAATTGTCAAATCATACATTTCTAAAACAGCTGACAGAGATTCACTTGTTTGATTTGCAATACAAGGTCAGAGGTGAAAAGACTGGGATTTCAGCACAGAAAAGAGAGCATTTCATATTGCATAACTCTTTGGTTGTGCCAAAAATCAACCGCATCTGTTGTACTACTAAGCAAGGGATATCACTGATATTTTTCATGCAGCTGCTAAAAATACTTAGCTCCAAAACTGGCTAAAAAAAGGCTCAGGCCCACTCCAGATGAAGCCAGAAGCAGCCATGGTTGTCACCGGTCAAATGACAGTGTTTCAACATACAAGTAGATACAAGTATATCTCAGGGTCTTTTTTCATCATTAACTCCAGCAAATCCTGGCCACTGGACAAAATGGCATGGCTGGAGGTTCAGGCCAGGGCTGTTACTGTTCATGGAATCATAGAATGGTTTGCTTTGGAAGGGACCCTAAAGGTCATCTTCTTCCAACTCCCTGCCATGGGTAGGAGCACCTTCCACTAGACAAGGTAGCACAGAGTCCTGTCCAACCTGGCTTTAAACACTTCCAGGGCTGTGGAATAACTCTTAATAATCTTAAAACTGGAAATAAAGTGTCATGCATGCAGTGACAACACTGGCTAATTTGTGGGATTTGTGTCTTCCAGCCCTGCAATACTGCAGTGACTCTGAAAGTCCTCTGCAAGTGTAGAAAAACCCTAGGTATCACTCTGGTGAGGCCATACCATGGTACTCCACCATGACTAGGAACACTCCTTGTCTCCAGCTCACAAACAGCAGAGTTAAGTGAGGCAGTCACTGGGCACTCCAGCTGCCACGGGACAGACACTTGCAGGACAGCTAACCTAGCTAAGTAACAATTATTAGCAACCACCGAACGTAATTTCTGAACATACCTTTTCCACCATCTCCAGAAGTAAAGGCATTTTGGTAGTATTCCTGTGAAATAAGAGGAATCCATAGGTGGCGGTATAATTCCATTTCATTCAAAACATCATTGCTAGTCTATCGTATTTAGTTTGGAAGTTTGTATAAATCTATGAAGCTTTTTTTCTGGCACACTATCAGCACTGTCTAAAGGGAGTTATCAGAGGGGTCTGGTTTCCACGATGGACAGGACAGAACACAAGGTCTTTTATCACTGCCCGTTGCTCATACACTTGGGGAACATGCCTTGTAATGGTTTCACAAGCTTAAAAAGGAGGCAAAGTAGGATATATTTAACCAAATACATCTTTTTGGATTGCAAAAGAAGGCAGATGTATTCACATAACAGCACGAACAAGTCTGGATTTTTGCAAGGAACCTTATTAAAAAAACACAAAAGTAGAGTATTTGCACTAATCTGAAGGTGAGAATGTCCACTTGTGTGCAATGTTAATTTTCATTACAGAATTTTACACTCCAGAAAGAGATAGTATCTGTACAACAGCCACCAGACGTGTACTACTGACTCGAGGATATATTTAATTTTCAGTCATGTTGGCTAAAAGAATACTGATTTCACCACAGAAACTAGGAAAGCTAGCAAAAGGGCGGGTGCCTATTATAAAGAATCAATTCAAGAACAGGAAGCAGCTGCAACCAAACAGCAGGCTGCCAGTAACGAGGCAGCTCTCAATCTCTTTATCACTGTCCATCCTCAAATCATATCACACACCCCAGCAGCGTAGTTACACAGTAATGGACTCATTCTCCACCACCTAACCCATGAAAAGAGATGACACTCACCGTTCCCACTCTGTTGATGGGGCACGTGAAGCAGTGATTAGCTATGGCAGCGTTTCTGGCTTCGATGGGCCACAGCGACTCACTGCAAAACAGAGAGGCAGCAGGGACTCACCACTGGGGCCCTCCCGTGCTGGATTTACCTTCTGGCTCACGCTGTGCAGCGTCTGTCAGGCCAAAGTCAGCTCCTGAGGCTGATCTGGCTGTTACAGTCAAAATATCCCCAGATACAGCGAAGCACTGTATTTATTTTCTGTGAAGTCATAGGCATAAACAACTCTATTTGATAAATGCGTTTTTGTCATGGAAAAACAAACAAACAAAAACATACTAACACATCTCACTAGTTCCAAACCAATAAAAGTGTAAAATATTTTACTTTTTCAATTATGCAAAAACTTTGCACTCATGCTAACACACTCCACTAACTTTCACAGACCATCATTCTGCAAAAAAGCTACAAGGGATTCATACAAGTTGCCTCCTTTTTTCCCCAGAGTGGTCCAGGAGAAGCTTTTGCAGCAGTGAATGAAAAAGAAATTATTATTTTTCAATACTAAAAAGAAATTAAAGACAAATATATTCCACCAAAATGTCCTACTTCTGTTATTGCAACCACAGTTTTCATGTCACTTTTCAGAAAGTCATTTTCTCACAGTGGGTTGATAGAAAAGAAAGTATTTTTAGCAAAATCATCCTGGTAACTTCCCAGTAATCATTTAGTAAACCAGTCACCAAATTTCCATAAAATCTAAAACTGAGAAATGAGGAATAAAAAAATTCCTTCTAACAAGCCTCTATCTCTTTTCCAAAGGAAATTCCAATTCTGACAAATGTTTAAAACTGAAATAGTCTTCTTTTTATTAAATAGTTTGATACGCATGGATCAGACAAGTTAACAGGAGGTCTGGAAGTACTCAGAGCTTCAAAACAAAGGTGATACAATTTGTACACTCCTGTGACAGCAAGTACCTGCCAGATTTAGAATACTAAAACAAGGCTGCAACCATCCAACTCATTAATCTGCCAGTCAGACTTAAGAATCTTCAGAGATGGTCACTGATTGAAAGGACTTTGTTTATTGCCTCTTTTCTCAATTGCTTTAAGTCTGGCACTCAACTCTTCTAAGAAAAAGAGATTTTACCGAAAAGCTCCAGCAAATTACAATTTCACAGAAGAGGAGAGACAGGAAGAAAAGGCTACATCCAAGAAGAGACCCCAGAGTTAGATAAGAAGTGTATTTTCTTAGCCCCCCAAGCTGGTTTTCATTTTTCTTTTAGAAAATCAAGTCAGGAGGGTGCAATCAATATCAATCTGCCAAAGATTAACTTCAAGGGAAAATTTACACTGGTTCTGTCTGGTTCAAGAGGTCTGATAATCAAAAAATTGCCAACAGTTCTAAAAAGATGTTTCTGAGAAGAGGGTTTCTCAGCTTGGCTCTGAAAACTACAATTTGATGCCATGCTCCTATATGAACAACACAAGCTGGCATGATAAGCCTGGATCTAAATGACTGTTGTCTATCATAAAGCAAAAATACTACATAAATAATCTAAGTAAACTCTCACTAGCTTTCAGAACACCAGCAGGATGCTGGGCAACAGTGTCCCAAAGGCAGAAGACCTGCAGATGTACAATAAAGTTTTGAATTGGCGACTAGAAGCAGCCCAAAACTCCAGGTGGAGAAGAATGCTCATTTGTGAGGCACAACAAGGAGGTTACACCTTCAGTTCCAAGATCTCAGAAGGTGTCCCTGAGGCCCCAGTGAGGGGGTCAGAGGTCAGTCAACCCAGAAAGCAAGCAATAAATCAGTCTGTATTTTACCTGAGTGTCCCAATAGTGGCTGAAGGGTTAAAGATGATCTCTGCTCCATTCATGCTATACATGAGCCAGTTCAGAGGGTGATGGCGCCCGTAGCAAATATTCACAGCAATTGCTCCAAACTGTGTCTGAAACACTGGGTGTCCTGTATTTCCTTCCATATAGTAAGTAGACTACAAAAAAGCAAAACAGAAGGAAAACAGTACAAAGGCAGACTTCTCAAAAGAGTGGAAAGTATCACCAACATGGCTTTGACACCTCCCAGTTTCTGATAACAAGCTTGTGATCATGAGCGAGGACACCTTTCATTCAGCACACAGTGCACTCTAATGAGTGTACAGCACAAAGTGACTCTTGGGTTACTGAGATCAAATTCAAGCCCCTTTCTGTTTCCTCTCACTCATACTACACCAAAGTACTGTGACCATGACTAACTCTTCTATCAATGCCAGAAATTCCTACAGAAGCTTAGGACAGATCCACAAACCACCAAGCTTCAGGCACCTCTCTTAGAACATTCACCATACAAAAAAAATTTCCCTCATGATCCATTTATTTTGATTCTGTTGATTGAATATATTTCCATTTTTTCTTCTACTCTGTTTTCTTTAGTACAACAGGAGAAGAAAAACAAGAATGATGTTGCTTTGGGGAATTCATCAGTTCTTATGCCTTTATTCCTCAGCAGAACCATCTCCACAGCAACAAAGTGTGATGTCTCAAGAAGGACTGAGTTTTATTTATGTGCCCTCCCACACAGGGCTGAATAGGCCACAGACCAATCTTTCCCTTTCCGTTTAGTTCTCACCCATTCAATGGGCATGACTTTAACAAGGCCCCTTTCCCTATCTGCTCTACAGAGGCAATCCACAAGAAATACTTTCAAATTCAACATTTCCTTGAGGTTTAACTTTGTTGATAAAGAAAACATTAAAGTAACCCAGATGAACATAATCCTTTCCTGTAATCTGGGTGGTTTCTAAAGTTGCTCTATCAGAATTGCTTGGCTCAGGAGAATGGATTTAATGCTCTGGTAACAAAACCAGCTAAAGATAGTGCTGCTTTGGACAAACACCACTTGATTCTATAACAAGGTGGGCACAAGAAGAAATGTCAAATCGTTATAGTACACCTGCAAGCTATAAACAGATTGCAGTAATTCTGGCATTCAGGATTCCAAGAACTACCTTTTTTTCCACAACTATGTGAAACTCTTAATGAAACTATTTATACTTGACATGAAAAAGTAAAAGTATTTTCTTGTTAGGTGCCCTTCATTACAGTTTCATAGATGGAAACAACAAGTTCCTTGGAATCTGCTGATCCTCCACAAAACCCTGTCTGAAAAACTGAAAGACACATTTTAGCACAAGCAACAGGAATTTATTTTTTGTTGGATTAACTAAGGAACAAATTAAAAAATGTGGAAGGTAACTAATGGGTTTGCTAGTCACTACTTTGCTAGTTAAAGGACAGACTTGATAAAATAAGTATTAAAATTGTTAAAAATAGAAGGTAACACTGGTGACTGACAGGCCTGTGCCAGAAGTTCATTGTGTAGAATCCTTAACAGCTCCTCCTCAGAAGAAATACAAACCAGTCTGATCAGCTTTGGAATCCCAGGTCAAAACTTCCAGAGGTCTTTGAACATGAGTTTCAAGACTCAAAAGTACTTTTTAAATTAATAAAAAAGCAGTTTAGGCTCTGAAGCCTCAGTTTGGTGACTGAAGCGTTTGGACAGGGAACAAAAGCAACTGTAGGTACAGAGCAGCCCTCAGTGCTTAGAACAAATGCCTCTGTTAATTACTCACTTTAGCTGACAAGGAGAGATTTAGTAAGGTAAGACAATGTATTTTTAGGCTTTGGTTAATTTTTAATCCTGATCTTTCTAGTGTGATAATTCTATAGATGGGTAAACACATTTCAGATCTGGCAGTTTTCTTCTGACATTGCTGCCACTGAAACCCCCAGCAGGTTTTAGGCTGACCTCCAGAATCAGCTTCAGAGACTGAATTGGCAGTAAAGGCACTGTGATTAGTAAACAGAAGATGCCATAAACCAGGATTCAGTCAGAATGGTAATGAATTCAGGGACTCTGCTCAAAGAAACACAAGCAAAAGAACTGTCATTTCCAAGACAACCTCATAGAGAAACAAAGGAAGATCAGAATGTTCACATTTGAACCATGCAACAACTGCCCTGCAAATTAAAGTTAGTTCAACACGCACACATGAAAAAGCTACCCAAGCCAAACATGCACAACATAACACAGCTGTGAATTAAACTTTTTAAAGATTCTCTATACTTTAGTAGTTTCCACCAGGCCAAGAAAGATTACATGACAAACATTAGTCTTTTAAGACTCATCAATCTCACAACAATTATTAATTCTTGAGAAATTAACTTAGTATAATCTCATCTGAGGAAAACTGATTTGACAGTAAGTGAACGACATTTTCTAGAAACACATTACATTTCCTGCCAGTATGACTCTGACACAACACACGGTGGCATAAACAAGAGCTGCAAAGTAAGACTTGATAGCCACAATATTGCATCTTACCTCATTGAAATCTCCAACTCTTGGAATGTGATTTTTCCTACTTTTGCCAAGGACAGCCCCAGAATTAGAAACGACCACTGCAGTATTCCACAGAATTCCACCATGTATTTCATCTCGCTCCAGAATTGGAGATATCACAACCATGTTGTATTTCTTTGCCAGCTGTACAAATGAACACAATTCCTCTATTAAACACAAGCCTGCAGCACCCCAGACTGAGAGACACCACAGCTCACTGAAAACGGTTATTTGATCCCAAAAAAGAGTAAAACAGCATTACATGTATAAGTGTTGAATGTCATAGGTATGAGTGAGAAATACAGCAACTTCTGCCAGTTTACTAGAACATTGTCTTTTCCTGCAAATCACTTCTATTTCTCCAAACTTCCACAGTGTCATTAATTCCACAATGAGAAGCAGCATGTTCTTGCCCTAGATCAGATTAGAGATATTAAGCTGGCCACAAAAGCTTAATAGCTCAGTGCATATCTGGGAAAATTTGACATCAAAACAGTCTTTTGTTGTTTCAATCACTTGTAAAAGAAAATAACTGAAATTCCTTATTTAAAAAAAAAAAAAAAGTTGTCAGAAAACAAAAAAAAACTCTGTCACCCTTCTAATCAACAGTCTCAGGAAAAACAAGAGCCAGAAACCAACAAACCTCCTTGGGTCCATAAAAAGTCCCCTACCTTTGTGTCACTCCAGAGGGACAAGCAACCAGTTGTGCAAGTGTTCCCTCTTCAGGAAAGGCTACTTTTCTCCTCACACTTTCATACAAACATCATTTAATGATTGACTGTTTTAGGCAAGAAGCACCATTTAAATAGAAATTAAAAATATTTGTATCCAGAAACATTCCTCCCTTGTCAAACTGAGGAATAGTCAAACAGGCACCTTCATTTGATTTTCATAGTAAAAGACAGTCTTTAAATGCAAAGGACTTTAAAAAATAAATATTGAGCATGGACAGCTGTCCATTTCTACTTCAACTCATTATGGTAGTATTTGTCAAGCAAGTTGAAAATTTATTTTTTATTATTTCAGCTTTCTCAGTCATACCAGAAGGGTACATAAGGAAATCCATGGCAGTCAGTGGTAGTTATGGGCTGGAGGACAGATGTGGATTTGGATTTTTTGGCTTGTTTGTTTTTTTTACCTCCTGACAGAATTTTGTTGTTGGCCCATCCTCTGCTGACTCAGCAAATTCAGTCCAAGGAAGTTTCTCTCTTGTACAAAAAGCAAAGGGCATGGCTGGAAAACACCAGAGCAAGACAAAACTCACAAGAATGCTCATGCTGCTTAAGAAATACATACTATTTGTAATATATAGATTTTAAAATTAAACAATTAAGAATGATTCAACTGCTTTTTGTGTTTAAAGGCAAAAGCTACTTAAAAATATTTTTAGCAAGGGCAAGCAGTTTTGGGCCCATACAGAACAAAGAAGAAGAGAATAAATGCACTTAGTGAAGTCTCAGCAGGGGTAAAAATACAAAATACAACCCAGTCACTAGTGTACACTGCCTGTGAATAACCTGTTTTCACAAACATTTCACAGGCCTTCTTTATTTTGGGGTTTGCTTCTATTAATCCTCAAACACCCTATGTTAGTTAAAAACAGATTTTTAAATTTTAATACCTGCCTAGAAAAAACCCTAAAGTTTAGGGGAAAAAATATAAGGAAAGAATCATGAAGGATGCCACAAAAGAGCTTCAAAATCACTGCTGCAGCACATGCCAGTCTTCAATAGACTCACATACATCTCCCATAGTTCTGCTAACTAAGCCTCTTTGGTTTTTTCCTTTAGGAAGCAAATCGATAAAGTTAATTGTTGTATCTTGGAAGATTTCTGCTGCTTACTAACAAGATGTATTTCTAGTACAGGACACCTATTAAAATAGAAGGAACCTGACACCTGACAACCCAGAAGGACTCACAGAAAATACTCACTCCAAGCCTCCTGGAAACACACAATGTTGACCCCACACATGGCAGCTACTCCCACAATCTCCTCAATGCGTCTGTGCAGAGCAGCCACCTGATGGTGAGAAACAGCACTCTATAAAAACCTGCATCTTCTAACTCACTTCTCTATTAACAGCCTGGTTTTACAACCTTTGTTCACACTGCGTTTATCTTGTTCTATACCTAGTGCCATTGCTTTCAGGGGGAGTAACTCAAGTTATCATTCCTGAACACTGATAATGGAGTCAGATATAGATTTTTAAAAGCATTTAGATGCTGAAAATAGAGAAAGCATTCCAAAGGGATTCTAATTCCATGGCTGCAACATTTTATATATGGTAACTCATTGCTGATTGACTTGCAAAAAGCTGAAAGCCTTAACAGAATCAGCAAAAAAATCCTAATTTTGCTGCTCACTGTGAACAACCTACCAAACAATGTTAAGTAAATGGGAATTTAAAGTCAAGTACTTGGAATCTAAAAATATGAGGCAAGAACATCTATTTCCTTAGTTATCTCCAAATCCTGCTGGTACATGTGGATCTTGGACAATTTCTAGAAGTCATTAAGTTCAAACTATTTTCCAAAGCCCTCTGTCCAAAGAGCTAAATAGATTATTACCAACAAAAAACCCATCAAAATGTTTATTAGTTAGTCTTACAGAGCATTCTACTTAAAGATAAGCACAGGTACAGCACTTTGCATTGCTATTTTCAGGTGTCAATAAAAAAAAGGCCTCAATAGAAGACTGCAGTGACCTATGAACTCAGCAACTGTATACTGATTCACAGAAATAGTTATCTAGTTATTTATAAGGTAAAATCATTAATATAACTGGTATTTTCTTCAGCAACTGCTGTGAAGAATCCACAAACTTGATCCATTTACTGAATTAATGACTTGCATCTGTGACAGATAAATCTTTCCAAAACAAATTACTTCAGAAATGTTCTGTCCTGTAACTGTACAAAACTAGTACTCCAGGAGATTTTATAAATATGTTTTCCTTCCCATTTTTAAAGCTGCTCTTAAGAGGCTATTTCTATACGTATGTGTCACCTCAATGCTTTTGTGTCCAAGACACTGAGATGATGGTCACAAGAACCACTAAGGTTGGAAAAGACCTCTAAGATCATCAAGTCCAACCATTAACCCAGCACTGCTAAGTCACCACTAAACCATGTAATAAGATTTCACTGGCTCCTGTAGAAAGAATAATGAACACAGCTTTATTAATCTGTGTTTACTCTAATGGATTTTCCTATAATGGAACATTTCTCAATTAAAACAAGAATTGCACCTGTGGTTTCCACTGGTTGCCATCCCTTTTGATTTTGTGTAAATAATATTATGTCTCATGTTAGAGGCAAAGGATTTTCATGTACAAAATGAGTCACTAAATATTTAGCTTCGGAAAAACTGCAAGCAGCTTAGGCCTTTGCTAAGCAAACACAAGAGATGTTTCTGAGAAACAGTAAAACCAAACGTGTCATCCAAATTTCTTACAGATCCTACGCTGCCATAACAATGGGCCCTATACTGCCAGACAATCATTAGACACTTCATGATGAAATTTCTAAAGTCAGCACCTGTACTGTGTTATTTCTCAATCCAGCAGAAAAGGAATCACAAACAGCCCCAGTCCCAGTTTGTGTACCTGGACTGCCACTGGTGTGTCTGTGGGAAGAGGAATTTTATTCTGCACCAACCCCACTCGAACAATACGGGGCCTTCTCAGTTGCTCCAGAGCAGCTTCAAATCCATAGCCCTGGAGCTCAAAATCTCTATCCTGAGCTGCTGACCATGCAGCACTTGGCAAATCAAGTTTTCTGTATTGAACAGGAAACAAAGACACTTCAGGACGCGATGTTCTCCGTTTCTGCTCTGAATACACTGGACCCAAGGATCACAAACACTGTCTAACCCTGCAGAGACACCCAAGCCCCCACTATTCATCTATCAGCCAAGGAACAGTGTGCAGGTCTCACTGCCCACCTCCATGGCACCACCCTCCCGGTGCCCTCTTCTTATTTGTCCTTCCCACACACTAACACCCTGCTGCAGAGACCAAGGAGCACATACATACAAACCTCCACCTGCCATCCCTGGATTTTAAACACTTCCCCATCAATGTATTTTTCCTCACGTCTGACCCTAACTTTTCCAGCTTACTCAACCCTCATGTCCCAACCTCCCAGTGCCCCCTCACAGCTACCCTCCTCGGGCCTTTCATCCCTGCCAGTCATCTTCTCGCACCGCCATGCTCCCCACACCTGGATCACCTCCGAACTGCCCCAGCCACCTCAGCAGAGCACCACAAACCCCACTGCCGCCCCTCCTGCCCCTCAGCCCGGCCCTGTGCCCGGCACCCCCGCCCTGCCCATGGCCGCGGGAGGCCGGGCGGCTCAGCACAGCCTCAGGTCTCACGACAGACCTGGCCTCGCCCCCGTAGAGGATCCGCTTCACCTCGGCGAGGTCCTCGGGCGGGATGTGCCGCTCCAGACACGACTCCACCGACTCCAGGGTGGCCGCCATGCCCTCAGCCGCTCGCTGCCCCTCAGGCTCGCTCTGCCCCCTCAGCCGCTCGCGTTCCTTCTCCCCCTCAGACTCCCGCTACCGCCTCAGCCCCTCTCTCTCTCCCCCTCAGCCACTCTCAGCCCTCCAGGCTCTCACTTCCCCCCGTCCTTTGCCCCTCAGGCTCTNNTCAGCCTCTCTCAGACCCTCACCGCCCCCTCAGCCCCTCTCTGCCCCCCTCAGGTTCCCTCGGCCACTCAGCCCCTCTCTGTGCCCCCTCCGGCTCCCTCGGCCACTCAGTCCCCCTCACCCCCCTCTCCGGCTCCCGCCGCCCCCCGCCCTTTGCCCGGCCAGGCGGGGACACGCCCCGTTCCCCTCGGCGGGCTCGGCCCTCTCGGCCGCGCTGCCCTTTCTGGCCCTGGCGTGCCCCAAGTGGGGCGTCCCACGCTTGAAGGGAGCCCCCCGGGGTCGTGAGGGCCCGTGGAATAAAAGAGCGTGGCAGTCTGAGGGCCACTAAACGAAAAACACCTCACGAAGTGTTATTGGTAGGTGGTGTGCTTGGCATGCAAGTTGGCGAGTTAGGCTGTGACCTACCATATGAACACACAGCAATGGGTTTGGGATAAAGGGGTAAGATAGAAAGGAAGAGAGAAAGAAAAGAATGGATTAAAGAGGGGGAAAGAAGAGAAAGGAAGGCAAGGCAAGGCAAAAGCAAGACAAGGTTGGACATAGGAGCTCATAAAATGGCAATGGTTTTCACAGATATGTGTGTGTCCATTTAAGTTGTAGTAAGACTGAACAGGAGCCAGCAATAAATAGCTTTGATTTTTAACATGGATTTGAGGTACAATATAATAGGAAATCTATCCCAATGTCAGACAAAGGACTGAATCGATTAAGACCTTGACTGGGACAAAACTAAAAGCACATCTAATAAGGAACATTTCCTTCAGCAGGTACCAGGGTTTAAACCCAGATTATTCTCACTGAACCACTGGCTGTGCCTTCTGCTTCAAAACACACAGAAGTTCGCAGCATAGCAACTAGTTTTCACATTCAAGTGAAGCACGAAGTCCAGGGATGGCTACACATGTCTAAATATATCCCACCGAGTTCAAGCGCTGCTTTACGTATCTGCTGGAGGATGTAACAACGTTCAGCACTTAACATTTGCAGTTGTTAGGTATTTTGAGTTAAATATTAAGCCTTTTAGACTAAATAAAAAAAGAATGTCAGGGAGAGAGCGTCTAATATTTAACTTTAAGCAGAAAGTGTCCAGGGATAGTCTGGTTTCATCAAGGCATTTGGAGATATGTGATTCTTTCTCTCTAATTCACCCTTTGTAGCCCCAAAAGTTGCAGTGATGCTTGGCCTGCCAAGTGCACCAGGGCAGACATGCTGCTCTGGGGCTTTGTTAGAGGCAGCAGCTCTTTGGAATAACTCCTAGAGGGCAGGCCAACTCCTTTAAGCAGAAAATTCCCCACCCCTTTCATCTTTGGGGAAATTTTCAAGATAATCAAAACATACAGATGATGGTATGCTATAAAGTGAAAAATGTTGAATAATGAGGAGTACAAAACCCCCATCATTTGAAAGGAAAGAACTCTTTAGTCTGGATAGTTACTACGCTGTGTAAGTATTTGCCCTTTGCTCAGTAGTGTAGCATCTTGTTCATGACCAAAGGCCTAAAAACCTCTTAGCCATTATTTTTCTTTCCCAAACCTATTTCTGAAAGGCAATAATAAGCAGTGACTGATACATGTGTGTTATTTTTCATCTGATGGTCCTAATTTGCTGTAATGGCCAATTTTAAAGGTACCTCTCAGTAACATTTTGTTTCATTCATGGCTGGCAGATCTTTAAACATTGCAGAAGGGAAGATCAATACAAAAATCAGCTGACGATACAGGAGGGAAATGAGAAGGCCAAGAAAGTTCATTTCCATATCAGCATACCCAGGATGTCAACAGATAAAGCATTTCTGGAGGACTTGTAGGAACAAACAGAAGGACTTGGGTTTCTCTGGGAACTGTTCAATTTCTTTTCTGCCTGGACTGCAAATTAAAGGGAAAATAGCAGGTCTATTTTGTATCCAGCTCCTGAAGAAGGTCACATAACTGAACTTTTCTCTTCAAGCTTCTATTCTTAGTGTGAACTTTCACTGACTTCTCTATTGGTGCCTTGTTTATTTGTAATTTAGTAAATTGTACTACATGTAGGAAATGGACTTCATGGCAATAAAACTGAAGCCCCTGAAAAAAAATACTCAGGAACAGTTGAGACCTGAAAAAACAGAACATTTCCTGTGCACCGTATCAACCATCCTGCAACCACGCAGTGAGGTCCAGACTGCATGGATAGGAAATTACAAGCCTAAAATTACTAATAATGATGAAAGGAGACCAGGCTATTCCATAGGGACTATGTGTATATGAAGGTATAACTCCAGCCAACACAATAAACCTTCAAAGCACGAAATGTTAATGTTGAACAAGAAAATAACCTAATAAAGGAAGATGTCTTCCATATACCAGACAAAGCATATTAGAGGGCTTGGATTTAAGTCTGAATGTTCCACCTCAGTCACTGCAATTATCTCTTAAGTAGGATGCTTGAATCCAGATCCCAGTTCTGGTTTTGACCTCTTCAAACCTCTGTATTTAAACTTCTTCCCAGTTCTGCATTACCTGGACCAAGTAATTGTTTTGGGAAATAGCTGAATCTCTTGGAATGAGCCCAGGCTATAATAACTAGTTATGGCCATTTACCCTTACACTAGTTTAGAGGAAAATAAGTGTTTTATGGAACAAAAGTTCTCTAAAAACAGGGAAAATTCCTGCAAATCAGTTCTGAAGTGCACATGCTTTTCATGTCTGTTGCCCTCAGGGTGGTCCAGAGAGTTGGATTTAGAAGTCAGGACCACACAGTGTAATCGGTACAGAAAGCAGTTCTCGTGTGCTGAAACCCTGCGTTGCACAGATACCATCACAGAGCTAAAACTGGGCTTTGGTAATGCTGGTCCACACACTCTGTGCTGCAAGGCTGTTCCCAAGAGTTCCTGTAAAACCCCACAATAGCACCCTGGCATTAGTCAGAAGCACCCTGGAGATTGAATTTAAGAGCCAAATATCTAGAGTTCAGGCTAAAATTGGGAAAGACCCAAGAAAAGATTTAAACAAACAAACAAAGTCTTTCCACTGTAGCCCAAGATAGGAGCAAAGGCTGAACAGCATCACGTATCAGAGCTAGTAGGCAGGATTAGTGGCAGCATTTCTCTCTGTCCTTCCTAAGTTAGTATATATATATACTCCCTCTGAAACACCCAGCTTCTTACAAACCTTGCTGTTATCATGTGAATCATGTCTCCTGATGCTTTCTTCTACTGTCAGTCCCTAAAATGGGTCACACACAGTTCCCCAGAGCAGATAAATAAATTAATAACTCGTGTCCCTAGTGCAGTAACTGTCTCAGATCACCCACAGGGTCATGCTGCTGGTTATTAGTGTCTGTCAAGGGATTTGAGTGAACATGGACCCAGATGTCTCTGTCAAGGCCACATGATACTCATGCTCTATCTAAACGTGCTTTCTAGATGCTGCAACAGCTTCTAAAACGACCTTCTACAATGTCCTTTTCCAGTGGCCACAAAATAAAGTACTGAATTGTACTGCAAAAGAGATCACTGAAATAGGTCTTTACATTGATTCAGCTCAAATACAAATTCCTCTGCTTCATTTGGAAATATAAAACAATTACCTTGGAACGCACCTGATTCAAAACATTTCAAGTGTAAGAGACAGGCAGTGAAGGCAAATTAGCATATTAAAAGTGTAGAGAGAGGAGACAGCTCTAAAATACAGAGGGAAGATAAAACACTAGCTTCATGCTCCTTAATACACAGCTAAAAAAGGAAGTCTGTTGGTAACCTTCCTGTCTGTCCTGCTTTGGTTTAAGAGTGCTGTGATGTAGGGAAGCCAACATTCTCTGGTTTAAAGTCACTCCTTTGTTTCGTGACCTCTTGCTAATAATGCCTAACTTTGGGGGGGGTTGAGAGGTTTTTTGCCTTTACACCGGTTACAGACAAAACTCACTTCCTAATTCTACTGAAATCCTTACAGTCCCTCCTACCAGTTTTAGAAATGGGTCTGTATGTTAACTTAAGACAAAGAGAAGTTGAGAATTTTCATACAGATGAGAAATTTCAGCCTACATTTAGATTCCTTACCCTTCCCATGGACTCTGCAAAAGCCACAGGTACAATCACCTGTAGAGTAGGAGAGCCAAATTATAAACTTCTTCTAGCTGGTTTTGTGTCATCTGCTTTTGGCTTCCTGCTGTTCTGAAGGCTGGGTGAGGGGAAGTGGCTGAAAACTGAGGAAGTTTATTGTTGACAATACATTTTGTCTGCTCTCAGGCATGCCTGGGACCAAAGCAGTCCCTGAGCAGGCCCAGATCTGGGGAGTGAAGTGTAAGTTTTCAGTCACCTTCCCCTCCCTCCCACAGGAAAAGCCCAACTCACAGTTTTCCTAGAGTTAAGGTGTGTTTGTAAGAGCCCTTCTGTTGTTTCCACTATTGTCTTTCTAGCTAGAAACATTCTCCTTGATTGCTTTGACTAAATCACACCTGAAAATGCATCTTTAAAGCAGAAGAGATTCACAAATTGGCCACTTTCGCCAATTAAAAACTTCATTCTTCCCTGGAATATTGCTGTCTCCCTGGTGCACAGGAAGTGCATTAAAGAAGTAATAAACCCTCATAAAACACATTTAGTAATCTAACATTTAAGAGCATAGTTCTTGTTCATTACTGTAACTTTCTGCTAAATTACCACCAATGAGATTGCTCATGGGCTCAAAAGGTCAGTGTTATTTTTGCAGTTGAAATCGTGGAGTCTGGGAAACAACTGTGTGTAAATTGCTGATAAACTGGAACAAAGACAGAAGAGAAAAACACTGAACATGTAAGAATGCAAGTAAACCAGCAGGAAAGGAGGGGAGGGGAAGAATCTCACGGACAGTTTATTAAAAGAACAAAAGAATAAAATCTGGCGCATTTGTTTTCCACGGGCTCAGGAAGCCCGGTCTTTAAGCACCTACTATAAATAGGGTGTTCTAATCCTTCATCAAAGCAGGTCATAGGCTATACCAAAATGAATGAATTTTAGGTATAATCTGGGAAGAGGAAGATGTCCCTCCCCTCATAGTAGAAAGATCTTTTGTTTCAATCCTTGCAGAATTTAGATATTTCAAAGTGTAAGAGCTGAAGAAAGGCAGTCTGGAACATGTTTCTATACTGCCAAACTCCTGGCAAGAATGTAGCTAGAGAATGGAATTAGCAAACATCCAATTTGGAACTGAATAATCTGATTTTGAGAAAGACAGACTTGAATTTATCACAGGGTTAACTTCAAAATCCTCAAGGAGTTCTCCTCTGAGTGGAAGCTCTATGTGAATTCAATGAACTCTGGAAAATAATTTGATAGGGTTGATAAGTAATGGGAACTTATTTGGAATTCTAAGAAGGACAGTTTTCAGTCATTTGTTGTTGGCTAGACTTCGTGAACGAAGATTTTGGGATAAGCCAGCACAATGGATTTTTTAGGAGAGGCCCAGTGTGCGCGGAACTGGCCCCACCTCCTTTACTCCTGAGGTTCATTTTGCCACGGCCGAGCAGCTCGGACGGTGACAGCGAGTTCCTCGGGATTCAAACCAGCGTCCTCAGAGGAGGAGCCAGCTCCAGAGGCAGCGACTTACACCATTCGGCCAACGCCCGCCGCCCATTTCAGATTAACATTAAAGAAAACCACAGCAAACAGAAAAGCAATAATGTCAGGTTGTTGAGCAATCCTGAGAGCCCAGGTGGGTCAGAGCACCAGGGGAAGACCTCGCCTTATCCTCTCTGCCACCGAATGACACAAACGTGGCACTGCAGCCACACCTGCAAAATGAGCTGGGGCAGGTTTCAGTCATTTAACCCTCTGTAAAAGACCTGATTGTAAGGTTATCCTGAACAGCCACTGCAGAGACATCCAAGTTAAAACCAAATGCAGATTACAAGAGCCCTACATTGCCCTTAAGGGAAAAGAAAGTCACTGAAAAATTAATTAATCAAAACAACTGCAAATTATTCCCAGTGACCTTATTAGATGTCCCCAAACCCATGGCTTTCTAGATGAGAGCTTTGGCTAATGGCTTTGCCAGGGACAAAGCGGTATTAAATGAATCCACACACCACTCTGGCTCTGAATTGTATTCTTTGGGGTATGACAGAAACTCAACCAGAAGCTCGAAGAGGTCTGTTTCCATAGGTTGCTCACTGAATGCCTAATGGGTAACTTTTAGGATAGGCACTAAATATTCTTCAGGCAGGTTAAAACCTGCAAGCAGCAGTCAATAATGGGATACATTAATCTTTAGTTTTACACTTGACACAGCACAAAAGAAACAGCAACATACACTAACAATCAACACCTCGCTTTTCTGGGAAGGCATTCAAGCAGAGAATGAGGAAATTATAATAAGGTTTGTCTCTCACAAAGGATGAGACCCTTCCCACCACTAGAATTATTATGGAAAACCTGCTAGATCTCTCATACAGGCATTGTATGAAGGACTTCCAGCACAGATTGCACAGGCTGGCCCAAGGACAGGACATTCTCCATATTCAAATGCTTCCCCACTAGTCTCAGCAAAGCCTTCCAACTCACAGCTCCTGCTGACTAGTGGGAACTAGGGCTGCACAGTGGTTTGGGTGGTAGGGAAGGGAATTAAAAAAGGAGCATCTGTGGGATTCCTCTGCTGCACATGATGTGGGAGCATAGCTTTGTGCTAAGAAGTGCGAAAGGGGCTTCAGCACTTGGACTGAATTTGTGCAGTGAGTTGATCCATGCCCCCAGACACTCAGGAACAGTCTCTCAGGATGTCAGGCACTCAGGGGTTTTATACACAGGGACTTATGTTGATACCCAGCCTGGAAACTTCTGCTTCAAAATAACTTGATCTGCTTTAGAATTTATATTTGAGTAACATGCTTTTAATTCCACAGTGGGAATATCCTCACAGGGAGATAACCAGAAGTAATACCTCACTTGAACTGCAGACTCCACTGCTAAGCCCAAATCAGTGGTTCAGTGTAAACAAGGCCTTTTTTCAGGGACATCTTTTAAGGACAGCTCATGGGAGGGATGCTGTGAGGCCTCAATGGCACGTTTGTGTAGTGAAGGCCAGTATCTCTGGCTCACAGTGACATGTGAATTTGGGCAGACAGTTGCAGCTGCACTTGGCAAACAAACAGTAGTAACCTAAGCTTGACACTAGAAATGATGGTTATTTGAACGAGTGTCTTCATGAACAGGCTAGATGCTGGCAAAAGGGCATGAAGAAGACAAAACAGAAGTTTAATTAACTTAACAGGAAAGGAAGAATCTCCTAGATAAAAGGAAAAGAGCCATTTCTGAGCCAAGTATTTAAAGGGTTCTCAGACCTTCCCAGGCCAAAGAGTGTCTGTGTGTAATGCTGACTTCCTTCCAGCTCTGTCTGTGCCAGAAATAACTCGTCAATGGAGTATATCTCATTAGTGTACCTTTTATCAAAGCCATTTCTGCACAGGAAAGTGATACTTGCTGCTGACGTGCTGCTGGCAAACAAGGAAGAAGGAAACTGCATTTATGAAGAGTGTAACACATTCTACTATCCTTCCTGAGCCCATACAAATGCCTGTGGACCTGTGATGGCACGAGCTGAAGACTTCCAAAAGAGACAGAGAGAGAGCACAGGTGTGTCAGGGCAAGAGGGATCTGCAAGGGCAGAAGGGGAGGCTTGATTGGCCTCTTCGAGTTTTAGCATCTTCAGCTCTTTCAAAGGCTCATTAGCAGTTTACCATCACTGATACTTTCAATTGTGTTATGTTGCTCTTAGCCACAGCAGAAGGAACCCAGAGGGAGGACTATGGTGGTCACACAACACAGGGAAATCTGGCCAGTCAGGTCATACACACAGAACAGACTCACATGTTGCCTGAAGATACATGAAACTCTTGGCTTAAGTGACATCAAGAAAGAATGAAATAATCATATTGCCTACATGGTTAAACATTCATGCACCAACTGGCTGTGGTTTGCCTGATGTGCTCCAGTTCAGGATCTGAGCTTTCATCTATCAAGAAAAGTGTATTCCTATTTTTCCCATTTTCAAAGAAAATATTTCACATGTGAACAGAATGGAGCAGCTGAAATAGCACCTGCTGATGTCCACAGAGAGCCTGAAATCAAAGCCCTGAGAAGAATAATTACCTTCCACCCAAGTATCTCACTGGGCAGAAAAACAGGAAAACTGGCTTTATGAAGAAGAAAAAAAAAGAGCAATAAAAAGTCCATGTGAACTAATTGATTGCTGGCCAGCAGTCTATAGAGACTGGAATTGAAACCCATTGAGAGAGATGAGAAGACAGGACGGGATAGAAACACAAAGTCAGCAGAAAGGAGGAAGGGAAGAGATTGTGGATGACCTACTGGTGGAGATAATTTTCCTGCTGAGCAATAGTTTCCATACCAGCAATTTCTGAGCAAATTTCTAACAGTAACTGTAGGAAGGGGGGTTTTTTGTTTGGTTTGGGGGATTTTTCTGTTTACCCACTGGACTCCATACTGGACCTTTGGTCCAACCTCACAGTGCAGAGTTCTGTGGGTCCAGAGGATATGACAGTACTGAATTTATAGGCCAAATGTGATTAAGGATGGAATGTAGTCCTTTCCAGGAATGAGTGAGACACTCTTCCTGCAGCCCAAGAGAGGGGCTTTTATCTTTTCCCTTTTACACACAGGCACACTCCTGCCCCCCCAGTGCACTGCATGCATATAGCCATTTCCTGAAACATTTCAAATTTGTTTTCCTTAGGTTATTTGTGTCTGCAGCCACCAGATGGTCTGTGTCAAAGCTGATATGTTCAACATATTATTCCATTATCCTATTAGGTTGAACATGTCTTTCCTCCCATGAGAGCTGTTAAGATATCACCCTTACAGAAAAGAGGCAGCTTTAGTCCCACTGTCACCTCCTTTCTCCTTCTGAATCACACACTCTCCTCAGCACATAGCTAACATTTTAGCCTATCTGGATATTCTGTGTTCATACTTGCAGGTAATGATATCTGGCCATTTAATATCCAGCTCTCTCGCTTAACAGGCTGCACACATGTATCAAGTGCAATTAAAAAAAGAAACAAACCTCCAAAGGTTTGAAAAAGACAGCGATGATGCTTTCTTCTTTTCAAATAACAATTTCCTATATTGTTTTATAGGTGTCTATAATTTGAAATGATCCTCATCAAGATACCAGTCATATTTCCAAAACTGCCCTCTTGATCTTAAAAAGTCTTGGAAAACATCTGCAGTTCAGGTCAACGACATTTAAACTGAGGAAATGGTCACCTTTGGTTTTGCTCTGAAGGCTCCTCATGCCCCTGGGAATGGGAGAACAGAAATTCCTGGCTGGTTTCCATGACCCCAAGGACTGAACATTCTTTTCTTGAGGAGCCTTCCCAACCTCTGCAGCAGCTACAACTAAGGCAGCTTGTGTCAACAAAGATTATTCAAAAGATGCCGTTTCAAGTTGGTAGGGGTGGAAGGAGATGGGAGAAGAGAGCGAGGGAGGCAGGGGAAGCACCACTGGCAGGGATGGAGGCAGCCAGCACACAAATGAATGAGCCTACATTAAAGATATGTAGGATCTTCTGGGAGAATACTTCATCACTAGCAACAGTATGAGCTCTAGCTCTTGCTTTTCTCCAAAAAGCAAGTCTGGGTGAGAAAGACCATGAACAAAGGACCCGTCCTTTAACACAGCAGAAAAAGATGCTTTTGTAAAGAATATGTAGCCCCCTTCATTTGCATGTCTGGAGATTTCCACTTACCCTACACTCTACATTTTCACAGGATTTGTGGGAGAACAGACATTCCCAGAGTCATGAACAGGAGGAAAACATAGCACATGTTTCCTGGATGGATCATCTGCAAGACATGGGTCACCCACAGATGTGAGAGGAGCTCGGGAATGAGTGAGTGTGGCAGGGGCATCTGGTGGATAACTGGGGCATGCAGGGATAAGGAGCTGGGACACCACTTGGCCCATAAACAGCCAGCCCAGATCAAATCTCTAACTGATCACACAGGCTCTTCACAGCACTCAGGGACAATTACCTATCAGTAACAGCAGAAGAAAAGGCAGTACTTGGCAAAGGACACATCTTCCCCCAACACACACTCTACCTGAGTCAGTCTCCAGGGCACAAGGAAGCCTCCAGAAGTTTCATATCCATGTTTTACTATCTGCTCGCTCACCTGTTACATCCTTTGTTCCTCAGTGGGAAGCAGTCACAAGTGTGTCACTCACAAACATGTTGATGCCCAACTCAGTTCTGCCTGGTCCAAACATAATGAAAATCACCAGCATCAGATCAGTTCCAGGAACTGAATAAAACGAAGTATTTTTTAAAGCCTCCTTCAAGTCAGGCTGTGCCCTGGAAGCCTCCTTCTGTGTTAATCAGAAAGATCAGTCAAGAACATGTGCTCGCTTACCTTCCCCTCCTCACCCTGACTCTGCAGAGCATTACCAGGCACTTCAAGAAGAGGTGAAGATGCATGACCAGAATCTGTATAGCTCTTACAAGAGGCACCAAAATTCATAGTTGTCCCAGGAAGAGGCCATGTTCACCTCAATTACTGCAGCATCCCTCCATCTATAGAGTTTTTATGATCCTGTAACACACAAGTTGTACTTTCTTCAGAGGTGGGCAGTGGTAGGTGAAAGTTAACAGACATGCACCTAAACCACAGAAAGTTAATGAATAAACTGATATTAGGGGGAGATGGTAGAGGTGAATCTCAGTAATTCCCACCAAGAGTGGGATGGATCACCATTTACAGATGATGGCAAAGGGGCCTTGAGAGATGTTTTTGCTGAGGAGCTGTCGCTGTGAGCAGCGGTTCCCAACAGTGGAGAGCAGCAGTGGTCCTGTTACTGTGGAATGGGACAGTGGGGGGAAGCCAGAGAGCCTCTCACATGTGCTGTGACTCAGACCATATCCAGTCTCTCCTCTAATCCACAGGGGTACCATTTCTCATGCCCTTCCTTGCTGGATTGCTCTTGTCACCATAAATCCAGATGTTCAGGCTTTAGGAGGGAAGAAGCAATTACACCAAAGGGCTGCTCAGCATTGCAAAACAACATCCAGTCAGGCTGAGATCCTGAGGAGTTGCAACACTTTGGAGATTCAGTGAGACCCTTCATTCAGTGTACAAAAAAACATGATACCATAACTATCCCATCTGCTGGTCACGTTATGGGCTTAATTTCATGTTAACTATTGCAGGTCTTCAAAGTTTCCTTCTAACATAGTGTAATTTTCCACTGTAAGCAAGATCTCTTCAGAAACAAACCACTATCAAACTACCTGGGAAGTTTTGTGCAACAAAGCTGTCCTTTTCAGACTGCAAGTTCTCCCCAAGGCTAGAAGCAAAATCTTAGTGGAAAGATTCCTCACTTCTTACACCTACAAAGAACCATTCTCTAGTAATGGTGAGTAACAAGACCTCGAATTACCAGTCCTAGAAGAATGCTTACTTACAACACAGTGATTTAGCCAAATAATAGAAAACAAAGGTGAGAGAAGCAGCAGCATAAAAATACCTTTCCACTGACCACAGTTTCAAAATGTGCCCAGCCCCTGGAGCCACGGATTACTGACAGAGGCTGGGAACAGCAATAAGAGCTGCCTGCAAATGATATTCCTAAAGATTGTGCAATTTAACCCAGCTATTATGAAGATGGATGAATGCAGCATGCACATGTATTGCTGCCTGCTCCACACAATGGCTAAAATTGGGCAGAGGGAGAAATGACAAAGTGCAATTTGCAAATAACTAATATGCCTGTGGCCTTTCTTCACCTTTCCACCTCCTTATGCATTAGAGAAGATATTCATGTCCCAGGCAATAACCCTTCCTTGTTCAGACCTCTGCATCTCCCTCCTTCCTCCTGTCTCTGATTTGCCAGTGATTCAGCTTCCCCCATCCACCTAGGCTTGGGCTATAAGTATGTTCTCACATTCATAAACTTAAAGAAAACTTCTAAAATTACTACAATTTTTTTTCTCAGCTGCCTGCTTAAAAGTCACACCTTCCACATGGTCTGGATGAACTCAGAGACATGATCAAATTGGTGCTTGCTTCTGTTATTCCTCTGTGTAATTTTTTTTACACTGTATTCTTTTTTAGCTTGTGTCATGTATACATCTGCTAGCAAAGTAAGGGCCAAACTTAACAACAACAACAATGACAAAAAAATAAAAGTAATTTCCCTCTTAAATGTAGGTAGCTCAATTGAACCCCCAGAAAGTCTCTTTGATGGTTCAGCATCAAGCGGGCACAGGAAAGCACCAGGGCAGCTCTTCTTGTACCTTTGAAGAGAACTGGAACGCAGTGTTTTCCCTTCATGCCACATCATCTCACTGTCTGGTCCTTGACAAACAGAGGGAAGCATTGAAAACTAATGCCCAGCCTCTGAGGATGACCTACCTTGTTTAACAGTGAGCCCTTTGGGTCTGTTGAGCCTCTGCATCTCGTGCATGCAGGGACGTGTTTAGCACTTTAACAGAGGTGAAGCAAAATGGCACTTTTATGATTTTCCAGGGCAGTGAACAATCACAGCCAGAAAATCTTGTTGCTCTTGACCACAGTTTCTCATCCTTCAGGGGCACCTGAACTGACTGAAATAGCCTAACACAGGATTGGTTGTGTTACAGCAGAGAAACACAGGAATGTCTTCCTGAGCACAATTCCAGAATGTGGGCTGCACAGAGACAGTGCTGGGGCAAAAAAACAACACAATGCAAGCAAGCAAAGGAGAAGACCCTCTAAAATAAAAAAGAGGCCTCATAAACATTGAGTGAGAGGCCACACAAGTCCAATGCAAAGGGAAGAGTTGCTGGTGGCAGCACCCTGGCAAGGCACTGTCCAGTTCAATTGGCCAGAGTGTTCTCAGGCTATACCAAAACAAAAATGGATCCGGCCAATAAACTTAATAAACCCAACATTCAAGTAATCTAGAGCCACTTTTCCTCTTAAGTTGCTTAACTGCTTTTAAAAATCCTTTGTGGTTGCCCCATTCCCACTCAACTTCTTGGCACCACCCTGAGCCTTCATCTTGATTCTGAGTCAAGTTGTGTGTCCTGGTGAAGATAAATGAGTTGTCTCCCTTAAGAGTGGAGAAACCTGTCTGAAGTGAATGACCTGAGATTTCTACTCAAAACTGAACAAGATGTAATTTCCTCCAGCATCCCACAGGATGACACATCACAGGTGTTACCTCATCAGGAAAGGTGACTTGTGTGAGTGTCCCCCAGTCCAGTCCCCACTGTCATCTCCAGCCTGGCAAAAAAATTAACCTGAGTGGGGAACCTGAAAACCCACCGACAGCAGAGGGAGCACTCACTGCTCCTGTCCTCCTGCTCGAGCATCCTGTCCAACAACCAAAAACAAAAGTAAAAGTGACCCTCAGTGGCAAACCTGGGAAAATGGAGGTACAACTGTACACACACGGCACTTGCAGTTCATGTGCTGCTGAGCTGTAACACCCAGGTAATGCCCAAATCTGGTACCTAAGAAGGGCTGTGTTTGGAAGGTTGTTTCCACTGCTGCGCTGCACCAAGAACAAAAGGCACAAAACACAGCAGGCACAGCACATGTTTAATCCACATTCTGGTTTGAATGTAGAGTTTCTGTGGAGATGTGGAGATGGAAGTGAAGCCTGGGCTGGACTGACGGAGCCACAGTTTTGGTCCCACCTTTCCTGCAGTGCTGCTGGAAGTTCCCATGAAGGCTCCATCCCATCACTGCACCATGACAGCCTCCAGTTGTTGACCCTGGGGACAACACTGAGCTCCCCCGTGAAGTGTGGAGACTTCTCATGGCAGTCACTGGAGATGAGACAGCCCTTTAGTGAGCTGAATCCTGTCAGCTTAGTGGCTGAAACATTTCTGTAAGTACCCAAGGTGAAGGAGCTAAAGCCAGAACCAGGCAGAGGTGAAATGTCAAGTTTACACTCTTGAAAGGCAGGGCAGATGCTTCCTTGTATGTTTACTGGCACATTATTGGTGGGTTGTTGTCTGCAGTTCTGTCAATGCAAGGTTTCTAGATCTGTGAGGAAAAACCCAAATCCCCGGGTTCCAGAAGTTGCCTTTTCCCCACCATGTGCTTCCCACTCTACTCTGCAAATCAAACTTGCTCAGAAGAAAACCCAGTCCCTTTAGATGACCCTTTCTGCTCCCCCAGCAAGCAAAAGGAAAGGCTGTAAATAAGTGGAAAGGCTCAGTGCTGCCACTATTTCCTGACTCCCAGCACCAAATGAGAGCAGAGGGGTCTGTGATGAAGGAGAATATTCCTGAACAGAAACTATCTGCAGCCTCTTGAAAATTTCTTATCAAAAGGGCCCTGCTTGTCTGCACACCCCCTCTTCATCCAGCTTCTCAGGCTCTGACCTGGCTTCTCCCAGTGATGCTATTCTTTGCTCCCTCTTCCCTTCTTGCTCCTGTATGGCTCTCTCAAAGAAATATCAGGGACTCAGCGAGCATATCCTTGGCTGCTGTGTGGGGAGGTATGGGCAGCCTCAGGGCCTCTGCCTCACACATAGCATGCAGCTTTTCAGGAAGTAGGAGAACATGGGGCAGAGGAGAAGAAACCAGCAAAGAAACAAAAAGCAGAAAACGAAAGGAAGTGCAGAACAGATTCACAAGATGAAATGGAGAAAACCACCCCTTTCAAGTGAGAAGGAGGGGAAGAGTGCAGCCATCTTCAAAACACAGCTCAGGGAGAACCTGGGGAGCATAAACAGACACAACACACTTGAATGTATGGAACAAAAGGGTTTTCTTCCATTCCTTCCATGATTTCTGCCAGCAGCTCTACCCTGTTGCCCGGCCCCCACCCATGCAAATTCACTTTCAATTACCCTACCTCGGGAACATTCATTACAGGAAGATGCCCTGTGTGTATCAAATTAGTGCCCTAAGAAAGTCCATTCAGGAAACATCTCCATGATCCTTATTCAGTTAGGGGAGGGGATGGAGTGGGGATGCCTGCTGAGAAGGGGGGTTTGTGCAAACACAAGAGTGATCACTGGCTGTGCAGGCACAATGCAGAGGGACCATGTCCTGCCTGCTCTGAATATTGGTGCAGCCTCAAGATTGCCTTTGTGCACCAAACCCATTGTCTTTCAGAGGTGAAAAATTGCTAATCCTGGATGAAAAGTGCTGGGATGAACAACAGGGCCCAGAGGTATCCTCAAGGGACATCATTTAATCTGCATGAGACGCCAAGGGTGATGAGCCTCAGATACCTTTGGAGGGTGTTTAAACCTTGGAGTTTTGGTGTGAACTTGTGGCATTGGAACAAGCAGCCAAATCACTTGGAGCAATAAAATTGTAGCGCTCCAAAATGTTTCCCTGTATCTGGGGTTGGGAATAGGTGAGATTTCCATGTGCAGTACACAGATGTCTTGGATGCTGCAAAATCTACTGGTCAGCTATTGAAACAGCCCCTGACACACTGGTGCAAGTCTTCAGCACATTTCCTAAAGTGCTGTACACAGATCTCAGAGGACACAGCCACAGACTAATACCTCATCTCACAGAAATACCCCATTCTCTTGTTTGTGTTGCCCCAGGGAAACGGGATGTAACACCGCCAACAGCTGTGAGCAAACAAGATTGTCCACACGGCAGCTGTAAGGCGAATGGGCCTGAGGAGAGATAAATTTCTGTCTCTGACAAGAGCTAATGGGCTCCAGGCAGACTGGCAGCTGCAAAGTACCCAGTTCCCCGCTCTGGCTCTGCTGACCAGGCACCTCTGGGGCTGTACTTTGAGCTGAAGAAAAGGGGCAGAGCAAGTTTCCTTCCATCTATTTTTATACTGCAGATCCATCTGCTGCTCTCCACAGCTGGCAAGGCCTGGAGCTCAGTTTAGATCCTCCCAACAAAAGCCTCTTTATGAGGCATAGGAATCCCCCAGCACTATCAACACCATGTGGATTGGATTGCCCAGGCAGAGGCTATTTTGGGCACCACAGGTGGCTTCTCCATCTCACTGAGCACAGGGATGGAGCAGCAGATGCCTCACCACGATGCCACTCAGCCATAGCACCAGGGATAAACAGAGCAGTGTGGGGGCTCTGATAGACCTGTGGGGTCTGGGGGCAAGGGACACAAAGGGGCCACTTCAGGGAATGGGTTTCGCAGGTGAGACGGAGCAGAACTTCCATCAACACACAGACCCTCAGAACTTTTTTTTTAGAGACACAAAAACAGAGATAATCAGTCTCTGCCCTGAGCAAAGCACAAACTCACCCCAGACCTAGACTCATGATCTTCATTCTGCAGACCCTGTACCTTAGAGAGCAACTCCTGCTCTGTCTGGGCAAAGCAGAAACCTCCTTTTCTCTCCTTTCCTCCCTGTCATGGCAGTTACCCCTTTCTTTGTGCTGAGATTCAACATCTGCTTGCTCCTGTTGGAGAGAGCTCTGGCACACAGGCAGCAGAAAGTTCTCCCAGCCTCTTCTTTCTCTGTTCTCTCACTGCATGGATGCTATTTCCTGTGTTTATTTTGCTTGTCTCCCTAGCTGGCCTAGAGGGTCTCACCTGCTGGAAAACTGCCATTACTTCTCCATCTGCAACACTGACCAAGGGTTAACAAAAAAAAAAGAGCTTCAGGTCACTTCTAGTTTCCTTGGGATGCCTGACTACCAGCTGAGGCCAAAGGCCACAGATGCTGAGGGAGAGCAGGTTCCTGTGTGTCTTACCTGGAAGCTGACAGCAGCAGATGCAGCTCTTAAGGAAAGGAACAGGGACACATGTTCCACAACATTGGGATTCATCCAGCAGAGAGAAAACACAGCCACCTGGAAAACACTGAATTCATGGTCACATCCTCAAGGGCCTCCCTTCAGAGAGTGTGAACGTGTCTGTGCAGCAGGCACAGCTCAGCCTCTTCCAAGACCTGAGTGACACACAGACCTCGGCGTTCAGTGTCACCCCCCTGTCACTGACACCCTGACCCCGGGATGCAGCCTCGTCCCTTGGATGGGAAGGAGGCATTAAACTGTCCCTGGGAGGACTGTATGTCCCACACTGCACTCCCAAACCAAACCCCAATGGAACAACCCTCCTGCAAGGGAGTCAGAGACTGCTGTTAGCACAGAGAGCACGTCCCTCCCTCCAGCCACAGGGAAAACCTGCAGGGACATGGTTGCTGCAGTCCCTTTGGAAGTCCAGGGAGTGCTGAACCCTGGAAAGGCACAGACAGCCCCTGCATCTTGGAGAAACTGCTTGTGCTACAGGTCTGGCGTGTGGCAGATGGGAGGGAACTTGCATGGGAAGCAAGTGCTGGGTGAAAGCAAGCTGTAAGTGTTTCTGATAAAAGCCTTGATTCCCCAGTTGGCTCGATCCATAAGGAATAGGGGATCTTGGGTTTAATTTAGTTGCAGATGAATGTTAGCTGGGTTAGTTCTGCAGAGTGGAAGGCCTCAGTGCAAGTGAGGGATATTACTGTGTATTTCCTCTGGAAGGAAATCAAAATGCTGTTTCTCATGACTTCAGAAGGGATGCAGCTGTAGAACAAGCAGCTGATTCTCAGCTTTACTTGTGGCATTGAGTTACCGATGGTGGGAGAAAAGACTATTTCTGTTTTTCCAGTGCAACCTTTAGCATTTTGATCCTTCTGGAATTAGAGGAGGACCTTGAGGAGGGTCTGAGATTTTGTTTGTCTCCACCCTACTCTGCTTTTGGCATGAATATAAAGAAAGGCAGGAAACACTTGGAATACTGGACTGCTCCCAAATGGCAGGCACCTCAGAAACAAGGGAGCCAGTTGTCCTTTAAGGTGCTGGTTGCTCATGTAGCTCAACACCCCAGTGCTGGTGCTGGGTGCTCTCCTCTGGAGACTCTGCCTTTGAATCAGCCACAATCCTTGTGACTTAACTGCAGCCCCGCCCCAGTTGCCTCTCCAGGACTGGGAATGCAGACATTAGCCCTCTTCTCCCTGGTGTCTTTTGACCCTGCAGAATAACTTCACAATTGGATGTTACCAGCTTCAAACCAGAGCACGATCCCCAGTTGCCCGCAAAGGAGGCCTGTGTACCACAGGGCTGGCTCAGGAAACCTGTGATTGCTCACAACCCCCATTAACAGTGGAGATGGGATGGCAGGGAGTCACTCAGCAGCAGGCACGTCTCAGAGCTTGTTACCTGTGAAATCAGTGCCATTCTCTGGATGATGGAATGGTTTAATATCACAGGATCAATGTGCATGGCAGGGCTGCTCAAGACATTAACACAGGAAGCAATAATGTTCAGTGTCAACTTGACTGCCTGACAGGTTATGCAGAAACATGAAAGGATGGGAGCCCCCTTGGCCCCAAGGCTCACACTCCTGCAAGACACTTCTTTTCTTTCTATGGGGTGATAAAAGGTTGTATCAGCATGGATTCAAAATGACCTTCATCCCACCTGGCTCAGCGTGGCCAGAGATGCCAGGACCAGCACACCTGCCCTGCTGAAGGCTCCAGCATCTGCCACTGTTCAGCACACCTCCAAAACAGGAACTTGGCAAACAAAGCTAACAGAGTGCATTGCTAAGCAGAACATTCTGCCGAGTCCCAACACCAGGACTGCATGTTATAGGGCATTTGCCAGTTCCTGAGTCAACTTTATTTATTTTACACTAGAAAGGTCATGGCGAATCTCAAAAGATAAAATCTGTGTCTGTCAAGCCACCTTCCTTATTTTCATTGGCCCGGACCCTCACGTTCCACACCAACAATAACAGGACATGGGTTCAAGAGGCACCATGAGTGCAGCTTACCCTGAGATGGCCCAGGCTTGTTTTGCATTCTTCACAGAACTGATCTGGGCTGCTCAGTTCTCTTTATTAGGAGGTGGGTTTTTTCCTGCATGCAGTCACCACACTGCACAAGAGCCCTGCATCCATGGGAACCCCAAAGCACAGGCAGAAGCCTTCACAGCCCAGATGATGCCAAGTACCCAAATGATGCAGCTGCAAGTTCTCCAGCAACGTGAAGCACCCAGCTGAGATAGGCTTAACTCCCAATTAGAAGTAACACCATGGACTAATACCAACCCAAAAGACATCCCCGTGACCTCATCAACAGCTGAGACAGAGATATCCCGTGCACATGAATTTTCTTCATTGTCATTATGAGCTGTTATCTAATCTCCTTACTTTAGGTAAGGCAGAAGATCAGAGCTGCCAGGGCTCTGGGTAATCCCTGGCAAACAAAGTCTGAGCCATTGCAGCTCCAGCCCTATCAGTGTCCAAGCCAGCAGGTTTAAAGGCTTCCCTGGGCTCTGTAGAAATTGCAGTCACCTCTCTGGACTGTAGCAGGACTCTCCCAAAAACCACAGTCTCAGACCACACAGTGTGGATCTGCACTACACATAACCTCATCTTGACACAGTTTACTCTGAACTTGCAGATTGAAAGCTCTTTTCCTAGTCCTTGCCTTTCACCCGGTGAAAAGTCACCACGCTACTCTCAGCCCCAAACTTGGCTTGGATTGCTTTCTTTGACCTGTTGCAAAGACTTCAATTCTGGAACTGAAATGCTGATTTTCTGAGATCTGGACAGTCCTTTCCTGCTACTCTGCAGGATGTCAGCAGTGACTCTGCAGTCACACGGCAGAGAAATGTTGGTGCATCTCACAGCTAAGACCCCTCCAACAATCACATCCACTGGGTCATTTCTGAGGAAACATCTCCAACATCCAGAAGTGCCCTCTTTTCTTCTCAGAACATCACTGGAGAAGAGATTGGGAAGTCAGAGAGAAATACAGCTCCATTTACTATTCAGTGAGACTCCAACCTGCAGTGAGTCACATCATCTAACCTGAGGGGCTTATTTGTGGGATCAGAGAGGTGGATTCCTCCCAGCATCACTGCAAGCTGGCAGAAGTCTGTCTCCTTCCTCTGAACGAGCACACAGGGAATCTCACTCCTCATGTGGTCTTTTCAGTCAAATGCAAGACTGGGGGAATCTTTCCTGTGTAAGCATTGTGAGGTCCACTAGGCCTGAGAAAAGGTGCTCAAAGCTTTTTAACTTCCTGACACTTCTTGAAACACATGCAGGCTCTTGTGTGTCCAACATGTAGCAGCAAAGGGTTCCTGTTTGGGGGCAGAAGTGACAAGGAAGATCCTGCTGCTTTAAACACTATGAAAAGCTTTTTAGCCAAAACCATTGTCTCCCATTAGCAGGGAAAGCCCCCCCTCCACAGCCCCATCCCACTTCACCCTCCAGAAATGCCAGCAGTTCCCCAGTGCTGCAGTCAGCTCTCCTCCACAGCAACAGCCCTGCACAGTCTGGTTGCTCTGGGCGGCTGAGCCAAGGTGTGGATCTCTGAGCAGAGACTTCCAGATCAGGCCAATTGTGTTGTTGAGCTGGGAGCTCTCTCTGTTCTTCCAAGTTCTCTTTCTCGGGGACGAGCATTGTTCCCGCTGGGCTCCTGCAGACGCCCATTGTTCCCCCAGCGCTCGGCCTTTGATGCTGTGGAACAAAATGCACAGTGTTTGTGAAAGGAGGGAAAAATCAAAAAGCTTTTCAATTACACAGTTGGGTGAGCAGCTCGGGCACAGCTGGCTGCAGAGCACCAGGGTGCCAGCACTTCTCCACAAACTGGGGCCTCCAGCTCAGCTGCAAAGTGACTCAAAAGAGGGAATGACGAGTAGTTGATGGTTAATTTCATAACCTCACTGGGTGCTCCTGGGTTGTACAGACTTTCACTGACCTCTTCAGACACACATTTAGGAGCTGCCAGCTGCAAAAAGCTGGCAAGTATTCTGGCTTCATCCTTGTCAGCATTGCTCAGGTTTGACTGGAGAGACACCACAGTGGTATCTGGATTCCCTACCTCCATTTCCAGACTAATTTGGCTGGTGCCAGGCTGGGGCAACCTCATCCTGAGCAGCACTGGCAGAGCAGGGCAGAGGTCTGACGTGGTCATGGTCTGAGCTGCAGCAGCAGGGCCACAGGGAAGGAGAAGCCAGCAGGGTGGGATGGCTCAGCCACAGCTGGCAACGCTGTTTCATGGTCCAGTTATGGAGCCCCCAGGTCCTGCTGTGGGACACACCATTCCTGTCAGGGCAGTGGTTTGAGAGGATACAGCTCTGCCTCCAGTTCCATAAGCAGCTGTGAATGGTTTCCCTGACTGTCACAATGACAGATCCCAGGATGTTGGAGATGGGAGGGGTCTTCTAGTCCATTTGAGTCTGGCACCTTAGTCCATGCTAATCTCTTCTGCAAAGGCACAGAGAGCTCTCCGGAAGGAGCAGTCTATGGAAAAAACTAATAAAATAATAAGAAAATACTTGCACACAAAAGGCCCAGCCAGCCGGATCTGCCTCGGACAGAGGTGCTCACACTCTCTTTTACAAATATATTTTTATTATTTTAATGCTTATTAAGAAATGTAACCAAGACAGACTCCGCAGCACCAGCGGCTCCTCACTGCCCAGCAGTCTGATGACTTCACAGATATGAAAACNAGGTAACTGACAAAGAGAGGGAAAACAACACCTATATCATAAAACATTTAAATTAAAAGAGTAATTGTTTCATAGTGACAGCGTGTGCAGCAGGGTGTTCGTAGTGTCATGGTTGTCAGGCCACAGAGAACTGCTCCACAGGACAGGGCAGGAACACCAGCTCCTGAGACAGTGGGGGTAGCAAGGGATGGTCTCAGATCAACAAGGTTCCAGGCTTGATTTTAACACAGCCTTGTGTGAACGGTCCCAGCAGGCAAGTAAGATGGGCAGTTCCACACAACATTGCCCCAGTTTTGGGGTTCTCAGTCTGTCATGGTTATCCACCCCTCATGCAAGTGAGGAACTGGTGTGATTTTAGTTACTCTTGATGTGTTTTACCGTAAACAAGGCCAAAAGCTCAGAGCTAGAAAGTAAAATCTCTTAATATGACTCAGTGCAGTTTGATGCCCAAAACAAATTGGGAGAGAACTGACTTGTAGGCAGCTGAACTTTGAGCAAACACCACTAGAAAGTAGTCTATGTAGCTTTGATGCATTGCAGCACCTTTGCAGCATGTTTGTCCTTCCACAGAGCGTGGCTGGCTGGATTTGGTTCTAGGCAGGACCTGTGCTCATGAAGCAGAAGGGGTTCTGTTACACCTGGATGTGCTCATGAAATGGGACAATGTATCTGGACAATCCATAAGAACCATCTCTGCCTTGGTCAATATGGACCATACAGAGCCATCCCTCCACACACACCAGGCAGTGCTGATCTTCTGCAGTGACCACAGGAAAGCTGTCAGGCTGTACAGCCCTTCCAAAATCTTTCCTCAGTAAGGCACACCTTGGTCTCAAGCCAGCACCATCTGTGCACTCCCCAGCACATTCCTGCTCCCCTGAAATCCTCCCAAACACCTACCCCCAAATCCTCCTTCACCACCAGGAGTTCCCACCCATCCTGACCCTCCAGGCTCCCACACCTTAGGTACTTCTCTATATCCACCAGTATCCCCTGGAGTCTCTTCTCAAAGAATGATCAAAGGCACAGACTATTCCATGTCACTCCAAGTCCACCTGCACCATAAGCTTCCTAGCACCAACTGGCATCAATGGGAAACCCTTTCTGTCTGCAGTAACCCCAGCTGTCCCATCATGCCCAACTGCTCCTCAGTTCAAGGGCTGCAGGTCAAGCTTGCACTGAGCTTTGAAATATCACTGATCCCAAAGGAAATCTGCAGGACACAGCTGTAAGTGCATTTATTTGCACATACAAAAAGCAGTGCCCTGTTGAGGAGAGGGCCCCGAGAACTCTTGATAAAAGTACTCCTGGCAACTGATCAAACTTTGCTTTATAGCATTTTGGAGAAAGCAAATAAACCCTGGAGCCTAAGAGTCTTCAGGGAATGGTGAAATTCATGGAATGCCCTCACATCAAATGAGCCACCACATCTCTCTTAAGTGTCTTCAGACTTTTTTAGTAAGAAGTTCCAGTTGAATGAAATTAAGCTCTTCTTACCCCAGCTCTTTCTCTCTGGACTGACTGTACCTTGGATTCCCAAGAAGGTCTTCTGAAGCCTCTCCTGATAGTCACCCCATTCTTTGTCTTGGTACCATATTTGTTTATTCAAGACAGCTGTATTTCATCAGCTAAACTTTCTCCAGCTGGAAGAAGAGTGTGGGTAGGAGTGGTCCTATGCAGCTTGGAAGGCAGGTACTTGAGAGTGGAGAGCTGCTAGAAATAAAGAGCACGCTTCATTGATGGGACATGCTACTTTTTTTAAAAAAAAAAAAAGCAAACCAAACCCTAAAAGCAGGAAGCCTTAAAATCATAATCCCTAGGAAACAAGAAAGAAGAATTCCAAAATTCCATTCAAAAGGCTCATGCTCTCCCTAACAACTGCTTCAGAAACATCTTCTGAAGGTCCATCGCAGCCATGTGTTTGCCAGAAGGCTCACAGCATGTGGTGAATTGCTATCCCTTCCTTCTTGTGGCTACAGACTTCCATGGGAACCGCACTGCCCTTCCTCCTGCACACATCCCCTGACCCCTTCACACACCCTTTTCATGTCTGGATCACTGATATTGGAAGGGACTGGACACACTTGGGGGGCAGCTCAAGCAGCAACACAAGAGCTAATTTCAAGACCTCTGGAAACTCAATAAACTCGTGTGGTGATCCAGTTGGGCAGGAAAGTTTTCCAGAGCAACAATCCTGTTTGTCCATCAACACAGATCAGCTTGATTTCTGTGGCAACCAAGCAAGAAGCTGCCATAACAGAGTGTGAAGATGCCCAGGAAACAATAGAAAGCAACCAACCCACATCAGCTGAAAGTCTGATCCAATGTGGTAAAAACCACTCCATTACAAAGCTCAACAGGAGACACTTCTGCACTCGTGTGTGTTCCAGCATGAGCAGTGCTGGTATTTTCCCACACTTCTTTCCCTGCTCCGCTTCTTTGTGGACCTAATTGTTATTGCCATGAATGCCGGATGTAGTCTTGTGTTATTCTTAGAAACATTTCAGCTCCCAACCGAGGCCTGAAGAGAACAGCCCCCCGTTTTCCCGAGTTCCTCTGCCCCAGGAGGTCAGAGCAGCCATCACACAAATAACCTACAGAGATATTCCATCAAGAAAGACCAAGAGTAACGAGATCCCGAGTCACCCCGTGGAGGAACCAGCCGTGACGCCAGTGACGGGGGAATGGCTCGGTGGTGGTGGCTGGTGCTGCAGTGATAACCCGCTCCTCTGACGTCAGACGACGCTGGAAGAGCTGTGCCAAGAAAGCAGCAATTCAATTAAACTGTGAACTCCATTGTTTTACAAACTGGCCTTTCTGCTCAGGGCTGTGGTGGCAGCCACATCTTTCTGTCCATCTCACAGCAAGCCTGGTGCTAGCCCAGAGCAGCTACGTGCTCAAACACATTCAGCATCGTAAGCCTGTGTGGAGGGAGACTGGGGGAAGGACAATTCTCCTCAAATAAAACTGATTTTTCATTTTAATTGCTCACAATGCATAAAATAAACATGGAATAAAAACACACAGTCATAACCTGCTCTTCCTAAAGTATGAAAATTCTGTTTTCCTTGGCTTCTGAAATGTTAGTGGACAGACATGAGGAGGAGCCACATTTGGGGGATGATATTTTGGGGAATATTTGTGGATATTTAGGGAATAAGGTTGAGATCCCTAGAGCTGCCAGACTTTTAGTATTCCAGTAGGACCACTACTGCCTGGCTCTCCAGAAGGCTGGTGGTATTGGGCACAGATTATTTGTCTGAAAACCAAAAACTAGACAATCCTCAGGTGGAATTCAAGCTGATGTGGGTTTCTGCTGTCCTTGAGCTGCCAGGCTTCCTGTTAACACAGAAGGTTATCAAACTGCCATGAAACACCCCTACAACAAACCACATCACTGTGTACACTTGCTGCAGCACAGATTTGCCTGTTCTCTTTCAGACAACTGCAGTTTCTAAGCTGAGGTCCAACACTGCTGACACCTTTCAGCTTCTCTGAGTAGGAGCATCTTCTAACCAGAGCTCTGTTGGCCTCTGCAGCACAGGGATACATCAGGGTTCACAGTAAAGCACATCAGGAAAAGACTGAAATTACAGGAGAAAAGGTGTTTATGTCAAGATCATTGGAATTCCAAAAATAAGTGGTAGGTGTGTGGGTTCCTCCCTATCCGGAGAAGGAAGAAAAAGATACCACAGCCTTTTGAGTGAGGATGAAAATGACAAAAATGGAATATTAGCTCCCCTCACACACATTTGGGGCCATGGAAGGAATTTGCATTCTAGGAGTTTAGGAGGACAACCACAGAGACAGGGGAAAAGCAGGCAGTGCACCAACCTACAGACACCTGCCAGGTCTCCACAGTCCCACCTGGGACACAGCCCAAGGCCTGGCCTGCTGCTCTGCTACTGCAGCACCAAGTCCTGCTGACAGCCCTTTTGCCAAGGGAAATCCATGTTACACACCCTTCTTTTGAGATCTGTGGGACAAAGTGGAGAGCTCAGAGGCTGTATTTGCCTTGTGCATCTGGAACATTGAGTGCTCAGGGAATGGATATAAGTTCTTGCCCATCTTTTTTAACTTAACACAAAGTAACCTTGTTGAGACATAGAAAAAACTGCATTCGAGCAACCTGTTGCAGTACAAGCTTTAAAAACATGAACTGAAAGACAAAATGCCATGGTTGAAGGTACCCAGAGTTTCCATCTTGCAAGTTCCTTTTCTCTACAAGCAGCTCCTGGCATCCTTGCTGACCAGTGGATGTTGCTATCCCTCCTTCTGCTTTTTGCAGGGCCACAGTACTAAAAGAGCCCATTCCCTGTTGCTCTTTGCCATGCAGGGAATACTTCCAGCCATGCTTCTGTTGGTGAGGACAGCAACACTGACACAGCCACAGGCACACAGTACAGCAGAATGTCCCAATGTCCCTGCAGCAGCAAGGTCTCCCAGTGCTGACCTTGGAATGCCCTCCTTGCCCTTGGCACTGCTCTTGGTGACAGGTCATTGATGGGTAACGTGTCCCTCCTTCCTTAGTCCACTTCAAGGGTCTCTTGGCTTTTCTCCAGTCTAGTATTTAGGATCATCCCAGCAGTCCTGGATAGGGACCCCTTTCTCCACAACGATCGGAATACACAGCGCTCCCCCCGCCCCCCAACCTCCCTTTCTGCCATGGCAGAGGTCACCAATGGAAAAAAAGCAATTCTACCAGGAAGACCTCAAAAGTCTCATCAGGAAACATCAGCTGCCACGAAGGCTGCTCTTTCCAGATCTGAGTAAGACACGTGGGCATCGATTAGCTCTTCACTGTGAAGCTCCCTGTTGAGGCGTGCATCAGAGAGAATCCCGTTTTTGCAGGAGTGTGGGAGATGCCCATTTGTCTCCAGGTCCAGAGCATTTCCGTTCTGGTGCCATTCCAAGCCAGCTTTGCATTTGTTTAAGTCCTGCTTTTCAGGATCCCTGTGGATCTGTCCGTTGGTGTACACCTCTAGGGCGTACTCACTGATGCGTATGCTGGCGTTCTCTGCGTCCCCGCCATGGGTGGAAGTCCTGGAGCTGCCTGTCCCTGCCTGCAGTGGCTCCTTCCGGCCCAGGATGTGCTGGCTGATGATTTTACGGAAGGTGTATCGGAACTCCCTGATCCGGTAGGCATAAATTAGGGGGTTTACAACGGAGTTGGCGTGAGACAGGATAATGGCCAGGTACATCAGCCAGAGGGGAGCGTGGGCACAGCCTGGGCAAAAGAGGGTAAAGCAGTTAATAATATGTAGTGGGAGCCAGCAGACTGCAAACAGCCCAACAATGATGGCTAAAGACTTGGCTGCATGGACTTCCTTCTGCAACGTGGAGCGAGAACGTTCCCCGTGTACCATCTTGTTCTCCATCTGCTTGAGCTGCCGCCGGGCTGCCATGAAGATCTTCAAGTAGATACCAAACATGAGGAGGAGGGGCAAGAGCACACAGGCAAAGAAGTTGTAGTAGACCATGTACTCCATGGTGACCACAGCCTCAAAGAGACAGGCCACCATACTGTTGCTGCAGTTGATGGGAGAGGACCAGTTGGAACCCAGCTCCTCGATCTGGGCGCGGTTGTGCCACCCCAGCATGGGGGTCAGGCCGATGATGAAGGACAACACCCAGCAGATGGCAATGATCCCTTTGGCTCGAGAGCCAGTCACCAAGCCATTGTACCTGTAGAGCAGAGGACACGGGAGTTACATCAGTGTTATTCCACAAGCCCCTGGCACCCACACAACCTCCCCGTGGCCCGGTGTTCCAGATGATGGCGAGAAAGGCACCTGCTGTGCAGAACCCACGCAGCACAGCAGGGACTCCATGGTGACACTGACTGCTGCCTGTTTCCCACCCCTTTCCTTCAGGCAGTGAATAGTTGACAGAAAAGCAGGGAAATTGGTACAGTTTTCATCTGTCTTCCTTCACTCCATTGGTCCACTTAGTCATGTACATAGATCTTGAATGCTGGATAATCAACAGCACTGCTCTGACCCTGGGTGATGAAGACCACTGTGGGTCTCCTGCCAAAGGCTGAGGCAGTGTCTCCTCTGTGGCACAGGAGCAGCCTTTTAGCATGGGATTGCCAGGTCTGTCTTGCAGTAGGTCTGTAAACCAAATAGCACAAAAGAACTCAGAGGCACAGTGCCACTGGCCCCATGTCCATGTTCTGGTGTGCTCCAGGGAAATCCTGCTGGCTCAGCTGCAGCAGCCAGGCTGGCATTGCCTTGCACAGCACCTCACTCTGCTCCACCACAGCACTTTGAGGAAGACCAGCACCACCAACCTTCCTGCAATAACAGACAGGTCAGCAGCTTTCCTCACCAGCCTTGCAAAGCTGCCCCCATGTCTTGCTCAGAAGGGATGAATTTCAGCTGAGGACAGTGCTCTGACTACAGCTGTGGCTGCACTGCACCCACCAAAGGGACCTCAGGGGTGGAGGTATTGCTATGCCTGGCTGAAGGCAGTGCTCTAACAGCAAATTCTCCAAGATCTGTTGAAAGGAACAATAATCAGCATGGTAAGAATCTGACAGTGCAGAGGGGACATCATTTTGTTTGAAATATCAGCCAGTTCCCAAGGCCTCACAGGTTACTGCGAGTCCTGAGCTGACTCCACCAGTTCTTCCCTCTGAAAATGTAAATTAGGGCAGCAGTTTAACATTTCAATGCAATTTCCTTCCCCTGGTAATGCTCAGCATGGGAAGTAGATGGCTGCATTCCCACATTGTCCAGTGTGTGTCCCACACTGTACTTGACCCTGTGTGTCTGTGATCAGACAAGGGTAGTGCTGGGCTCCCAGTGTTTACCCAGTGCTCCTGCTCCCTCTGGCCCAGGATTCTCTCAGAAAACAAACACTGAAAGAAATAATACAACAAGCCACAGAAATCTTTCCATCTTCCAATGAGATGTTACTCCCACAGGTTTGTGCTCCTCTCCCAACACAAGTTCAAGACAGAGGAGAAGAGAGGCTGCATTTGCTGGGCACAGCACAGAATGGAGATCCTACACGTGCTTTAAATCCCTGCTGATGGGCCTTGGGAAAACCTGGCTCCAAGTGGGACGTGTCAGACTTGAGTCTCCCTTCCTTAGCTGCATTTCAATATCAGAAAAGAGAGAGCAAGTGAGGGAGCCATCCACATAATTCCCAGTACCCAAAATACAACAACAACAACAAAAAAATCCTCCTTCCAGAAATGAGGGAGGAATTTGGCTATTCTCAGAGAGAAAAAGGATTTTTCCAGCAATTAGTGGATCCTGCTCAGTGTTTAGGGGGATGCTAAGGGCACAGCATGGATGGTAGCAGGGAGCTGCTCACACTCAGGTCTCATCAACACAGCAAAACTGCATCTGTGCTTTGAAACGTACACTCGGGGAACAAGAGAGTGGCTGAAAGCTCTTGAAGCCTGGAAAAACAAAAAACAAAACTAAACAAAAAACCCTCAAAATCCTGCAGCCCTGGAATTAGCTACATCTTGTCAGAGGAATTTTGAAATTGTGCAGCTGTTATCCCACGACTAGAGATGTCCCTTCCCTTCCACTAAAAATATATATCATTACTGCTCTGGACAAACACCCCCCTCAATTCTCCCTCCCTCTTACCCTCTGGGGATTCCCATGCAAGGAACTTTACAAGGCTTCAGAACAGCACTTAACCCAAGCAGTTTCCAGCTGCAGTGTATTGTGCTGGAGTGAATGTCCATCATGCCTTGCTCAGGATCTCCAAGAGTTAAGAGAGAAAGCTCGTGGTGTCTGGTGACAAAGTCCATGGCCCTGTGTTGGCCACGTACCCCCTGAGAAGTGCTGATTTGTTTAGGAGAGCCTAATTTCTAGGATCCACATGGGACACCTCTGGTTGATTTAGGATCATAATCCAAGCAGACTTTCCTGGACTCCTTCCTTTTATCCACTTAGAGATGCCACCAAGCTGGCACTGAAGACTTTGTGTGCATCTTTGGGTGCTTTGCTTCAGCATCTTTCCAGGCTCACAGGAGCCAGGCCAAAGCCACTCTTTGTGTCCCCAGTGCTGTAGAGCTCTACAGGGTAAGTCCAGGGCATCTCCTGTATTGCTGGTACTGTGCAGGAGACACAGCTGAAAGGAGCTGGTCACACGTGCAGCCCACGTTCTGCACAGCTGATGGGTGACTGCAGCAGGGCTGGTGTGTCCAGACAGTGCTGGGTTGTCTGTGCACAAGCACTTCTCCTGCTTCCTGGAAATAAAGAACTTGCTACACAAATGACAAGTTCTCCTTGTGAAATTACAGACACAAAGACCATTAGTGCAGAGCACAGGGACACTCACTGGGTGTAGGGAGGGGTCACCTTCCTCCTCTAGGAAACAAACCCTTTTGCAGACACATGAACATCACAGAATGGTTTCCACTGGAAGGCACATTAAAGACCATCTTGTTCCAACCCCCACTATAGGCAGGGACACCTTCCACTATCCCAGGTTGCTCAGAGCCCCATCCAACCTGGCCTTGAACACTTCCAGGAATGGAGCAGCCACAGGTTCTCTGGGCAGCCCCTGCCACGGCCTCACCACCCTCAGAGTAAAGATGTGGTTTTCCCCAAAACGCTCTCCCCTGCCCTGCTGCTCTCCCAGTCACCTGACTGCAGGAGAACAGCTGTCCTTGTGAATGTACAACTCCTCTGGGCTCCCTGAAGTAACTGGGCTGTGGGTGTGATGCTTCTGGGTCCTTGGGCTAAGATCTATAATTGAGACAATGATTCCTGCACCATATCTATAAAGCTGTGCAGAAGACAGAGCTGGTGTGAGAACCAAAGGGCCCTCAGGTCAAAGTTAAAAGCTTTCCATACCTTGCATGAGATGTAGCTGGTCTAACTCACCCTCAACCATCCTGCTCCTTGTCTTCCAAACCTTCCTCTGGTGGACAGCACTGACATCCTGGCCAGATGGCTCTGCCATGCATGGAGCAGGTCTCAGACACCTTTACTGCATCCCCCCAGAAAGCCTGTGCTCAGCCTTGAGGGCTTTCCTGTGAATTCCAGCAGTGCTCAGTGGTGTTTAACAAATCACTACAAAACCCTGCTCACTGAACACACCCACTCAAAGCCCACACCTCAGGCAGCTGCCCCCTCAGGGACAGCACCAAGGAGGATATTCTATCCCTGTTACAGGCATCTGGAAATGAGAGACACTGACAAGCCCAGATCATCCAGGAAGTCTGTGGCAGGGCAAGAAATCAAACCTAGACCTTCTCATGCACCACCCAAACGACCCTTTCCCAAAACTCTCAGTCAGGAATCCTTCTCCCCTATTGCCAGGTGCCACCCGGAACCAGTGCTCATCCATGCTATGGAGACAGGGTGGGGTGGGAGTCCACAGGTGCCCACCACTATTTCTTCTGGTCTAACAGAAGAAGCAGTCACAGTGGGCAGACAGTTGTACTGCTCATCACACAATCAGCTTCCAGATTAAAATCTCGGTAACAGCAGTTGTGCTGCAGCCCATGAAGTCACAGACAACAGGCACTGCTTTCAAAGCCATGCCCATGTTCAAAGGAGGAGGGAAATTACTCTTCTCTCTTATTAGGCTGAATCTGCCCATAATCTATTCAACACCAACACAAGCACACGTAGCAAATGCCTGCCATAAAAGGTTTATGGTGAGCAGGGAAAGAAAAAAGTCCACATATGGCTCAAGGTGACTACAAAACATTAAATCCCCGATTCACCGGTGCAGATGCTCATGTATGAGCACTTCAGAAGGCAACCCTAGAAAACTAAAGCAACTGCTGAAACAGACTGTTCTCAGCACAAAGGTCCCTTCCACATCCTGTGCTTTACTCAGGGTTGCTGTTTATCTCCCCTGTTCTTCCCACCTCACACTCTGAGAAGCCAGTTCTTCATGTCCTCTGGCAGAAAAACATCCCAATACCACCTCAGAGCCACGGTGTAAATCCCCACCCCATGGGATCAATCAGTCCCAATATTCCACAAGTCAGGGGCTGTTTCCCCAGAGCCACCCCAGTGGCAAAAGCAGCTTCAGCAAAGGACAAGGGCCGAGGTCCAGCACGTTGCTGCAGCTGGCGCTGTGTGCCCTGCACGTCTCACACCTGGACCCAGCACGGGGGGCAGGCAGGGACCTCGGGCAGCAAGGACAGAGTCCTGCCCTCCTCCTGGTGCCTCGAGGTGCCTGTCCTGCCCCGGGAGTACCTTGAATAAATTCTGTGCAATGTTTTAACCAGTTGAAAGGCAGAACCCGTAAGACACTCATAGATTAGTTTTTACCTGTTGTCTTTCCTCACTGCAAACTTTGAAAGACGGTCTTTTCTCCATAGAAAAATAATTCCAAAGGACATTACATACTGAGGGATTCAAAACCAAGAAGTGTCAGAAATCCCACTTTTCTGTCCCCTTAGTACTGGCAGCCTATTTGCGTGGGAATACACATCCACATATGTGGTTACCTTCATCAGGACAAATCAGACATGCAATAGTTAAAAAGAAACAAGAAGGAAAAATAGGTTTCACCCCTTTTTGATTTCACTAGAGTGAAGAAGTCTGATTTATTAAAGAGCATTCATCTAAGAAACATTAGGAATACCTGGTGTTATCTTCCAGGTCCTCTGTGAAGGGGTTTTACCAGCTATTAAAGGATGGGGTGAAAACAACACACCTTTAGTGGCAGAACTGTCCTTCAACATCTTTGACACATTTTTGAGGCAAAAAGATATTAGAAGAATTTAAAAAAATGTGGATGTGAGCAGCCTGAATCATATCACATTTCCCTCTTCAAATAATCAGCTTTCACTTTCTCCACATGTCTGAGGCCATAAATCCAATGTTTATTCATCCATAAATTCTTAAGGGGAAACAGAATTGACAAATTCATCACTCCTAGTGTGAAAGGGCAAACCAGCAGAGGACACAGAGGTGGAGGAACCCATGGATTTACCTGTGGGTTTCTGCATCCAATCAGCCCCTGTGTTCCTGGGGCGGAAGAGGGTGTGCTCTGTTTTTTCAAAAACAAGATAATGAAACCAGTACCATGCCCAGCACTGAGGAAGCCTGGTTTTTTCTGAGACTCTTTACCTTGGCGGTTCCAGGAAATTGTATTTTCAAGACAATATAGTTACAGTGATAGCCCAAAAAATGGGCAGAAATCCAGATTTTTTAAATCCTTTTCCTGGCAAGTCATCTTCTAGCAATAAGAGTGCTTAAAATCATCAGCAAAAGTCCTCAGAGTCAGCTCATGAGAGATGAATTCAAGACATCAGCCCTTCCCCAAATCATTTCAGAGGCTGCTCCCGAGGGTTACTCTACATATTTCCTTGTACCATTGACCATAATTTTGCTTTATAAACTGAAACTACCTATAGTGGGACTGTAGAAAAGTGGACACAGCCCAATTAATAGGTAAGTGATATCAAGAGAGTTTTCTCTGCAATGGGCTGCAGTAGGTACTCTTTACGACTACATCAGAACTAGAGGCTGAACAGGTGTGACTAAGGGGGTTTGGAAACCACCAATTACTGGTAACAACATTAGAACAGCACAAACTTGCTGAGGAAAGGCTTCAGGACAGACTTTGCTGCACTGGCCCACATGGAAAGGCAACCTCCAGAGCTCCCTTTCTGGTTTTGAATGGGAAGTTTGTGCCAATTGACATATGTGCTGCATGACCAAAGTATTCAGAAGAGACAAAAGTAGATTGCACAGGTCAACACAAGTGATTTAAGCTCAGGACGAGCAAGGATGTCCAAAAACTCAAACTCGAGAGCACAAAAATCAGAGATTTGTTCCTTTTTTGCATCCACATTTGTTGCTCAGGAGAGGAAATCAGTCTGTCTATTCCTGAGAGCATGCTGCATCCTCTTAAAGACAAGGCAGGAAGGAAGGAGACTCCTACACTTCTCCTGCACCAGCCTCTCCAGGGGCTTCCTCTCCATCTCTGGAGCTCGGTGAATGGCTCAGAAGCATTGTCACAGAAATGCAAAGCTGCTTCACACCCACGCTCAGACACAGCCCATCACAACAACCTGCTCCTAGAAAACTGAACTGAGGAGCAGCCCCCGTGTGTGTGGCAGAACTTCCCCTCGTCCCAGGTCACCTCCCTGGCTGCACACCAAGCAGCAGCCAGGCACAGTCAGCTTTCGTGCTCGAATATTGAAATATCCTTTTCTTCCTTTAAACTCCAGAGACCACAGAACCACCACCTACAGGTCTGGGCTGGGACAAGCCTCTGCCTTGACCTAATACGTGCTTTGCTTCCAGAGGCAGTGCCTGAGTTGGTACAGACCTTCCTAAGGCCCATTTCTTCATAGCCTGCTGCTTCCTCTCCTCATTTAATGGACCCCTGAGAGAACCCCCCACCCTCACTCCCCCAGGCCTGCTGCTACAGCTGCAGGCAGGCCCCCTCATCCTCCCCACGGGGAAGGAGACAAGCCCTGACCTCACGCCCTTTCTGCCCTCCACCATCTATTGCGTTGGCTGCACCTTCCCCCAGCAATCCTTCTGCAGCTCAGGGCACAGGTTACCGATGCTACTGCAGGATCCTGTCTCAGAAGGGAACAGCAGCTCCCCGGCAGCAGTGCTGCAGAGCCATGGACATGCACGTGGACGTGGACACGTGAGGGCAGAGAGCTGGAAAACACAGTGACCAGAAAACACAGCAGCCAAGGCAGCCTTTGAGACCTAGAAAAGTCTTTTTCAAGATACCAAGAGAAAAAGTGCCGATCCTCATTCAACTTTTCCTTCCTTGATTCATCTCCAGGTCTGCTGTTGTTAGGGATGTTCAGCCCTCACCACTCCCACCCCTGACCCCCCAGCCCAGCCCGTTCTTACCGGAGGGGAATCCGGATGGCAATGATCCTGTCGATGGCGATGGCAAGGAGGCTGAAGATGGAACTCTGAGTCAAGACCAGGACGAAGCAGGCAATGAAAAGGCAGCCATAGAAGAAGGCACAAAAGCCAGTGCTGATGGTGATGGCGAAGGGGATGGCCAGCACGCCCACGGCGATGTCCGCGGCCGCCAGCGACACCACGAAATAGTTGGTGACGTTCTGCAAGTTGCTGTTCAGGTAGACGGCCCAGCAGACCAGGATGTTGCCCAGGATGGCCAGCACGGCGATGATGAGCTCCAGGATGATGTAGGCTATGTCTGAGAGGAAGTCGTCTTTCCCATGTACTAGCATGGTGAGGGCAGCCGGGCCGGTGCGGGAACGTGCCGGGAAAGCTCAGCGTTCATATCTGCGGAGCACTGAGCAGCCACGACACCTCGAAGCTGCCTGGAGCACCCACTGCCGGCCCCTGAAGGCCCCTCACACACACACTGCCCTCCCCATTGCTGCTCAAGGGCTTCACAGTAGCAGGTGGCAAGAAAAAAAGCCCAGGGCTCGCCAGCTCCAGCAAAGTGGATGGAGCAGGTGCAGAACAATTCAAAGTCCGGCAGACAAACGGACAGGAGAGTCGCTCCTGTGGACAGACACTGCTCCCCAGGCCACAGGGAGCAGCAGGCAACACAGCACAGCCAGAGCACTGAAAAGCAGCGTCACATCAGCTGCGATGCTCCGCTTCCTGTTGACAGTCACACCGCTAGTCATGGCTTCCTGTCATGTTCATACCTACTAGCAACATCCTCCACTTCTCTTTTCCACCTTTTCCCACTAGGACTTGAGAAATATTCTCTTGAGCTGAAGCAAACATTGAACTTCTTCACTTGTAGTTTCCTTTAAAAGAAAACACAAAACAACACCCAACCACACACAGTAAGTAATCAGCTCTATGGAGGAGATGGAGAAAGCAAAATCTCATTAAAGTGGCACATTAAATTGATAACGGATATTAAAAAGACCTAGAAGAATACATCATTGGCAACATTCTCACATTTTGTCTACCCTGAAAGCTGCAGGGCCCAGCCCAAGTTCAGGAAGGCAGCGTTTCACAGTGGTGATGAGAAACAAGGGACGTTTTGTTTTCGAGGCTACCAACTGAGCTGGCACTTCAGCAGCTGCTCAGTAGTCTGCCCTGAAACACGAGAGCCCCACTAATTATGCCTTGGCAAGTGCTGAGGCTGCACAGAGGAAAGGTGGAGGAGCCTTTTCCCATACACCTGTCTCCCTCTGAGAGCAAACACCAGACTCGAGCCAGCACGGGCTTTGCCCCAAGAGCAGGCTGCCCCAAACTGCTGCTCTGCAGGGGCAGGAACCCTCACAGAGGGGGGCTATGCTGCTGGCATGTGTGGTCACCCCTCTGTGGCCATACCCAGAGGTGTGGGTGTGCACAGACACTGGAATGTGGTCTGTGGCAGGGGGAAGAGCTGGAGGTGGGTCAGACGGTGACACCTTTGAGGACATTCCCCCTGACCGTGAACACTCTTGGTGAGGGTCTCTGCAGGCTCCCTTCCTGCAACACCAGCAATTTTGGTTCATGTAAGTCTGTATCCTATAAGCAAACCATTTATTCATCATACCTGCACTGTCCATAGTCTTTGTTGCATCCACACATCCAGGTCAGCATCACTCCTCATCTACAGCCAACCAGAAACACATCCACCAAAATACACCTCTCCCAGAAACACACACAGGGGCACAAAGCCAATGTCATCTCCCAGGGATACATGTGAGTTCCTGCAGTGTCATGCATGCAAACCTGGGGCTAAAGCTGGTGCTGCTTGCAAGGAAACAGTCCTGCAGCTGCATTTCCCAGGAGCTGGCACACGTGGCTGGCACACTCACACCCCTCATGCTCATCCCACAGCTCACCTGCCCTCTGCTTCAGAGAAGGGTGCACCTCCCCACAGTCTCAGCTCAAAATACAGCTCCCTGAGCTTTGTGCCACAGTCAAGAGATAATTGCTTGCTGTCCTCGCCTGTCACTTGCAGAGTGGGTTGTAAACCTTATTTAGCAAGCTTAAGCAGTGATATTTTCTCATTAATTTGAGAAACAGCCACTTGGAACATCAGAGGGCTTGGAGAGAGCGAAACACCAAACTAACTGATAAATCACTTGAGCTCAGTTTTGGCTGCAACATGAACCTCCAAAACACGAGATTTTTGGGACCCATCCACAGGTGATCTGGCATGGTCTCACCCAGCAGGGCTTGATGCCTTCACAGTTGACTCTGTTTTCAAGTCAGAAACCTAATTTCTCAGGATAAAATAAAAGGGTAAAGACAGTGATAATAAAAGAAAATATGATTAACTTGTGATTCACATCTGATCTCAGGAATATAATCTAATTTTAGGCCTTTCATTGATTTAGAGCTCTATTGCTAATGCTGCATTTGAAAGGAAAGTGAATGATTCTTGGTGGTTTGGACATGCTTCAAAAACCTTGCTTTTCTCCACCTTCAGCAATCTTGTTTCTGTGTTTTGTTTGGTTTGAGTGGAAGAAATCAACAGAAGAGATTATTGAGTGATCTAGCTGTTAAGGGGAAGATAAGGATCATCCATTTAATCTTTTTTAAAGAAGAAAAACCCCAAAAGCCTCTATATTGTCTATCTTTCTACAGCAAAAACTCCCATTTTCCACTGACTTCCTAAAGATTGCTTCGACTCTCTTGAATTTCAGGGATGTCAGTGATATGCCCTTACATCACTCTGGGAGCATCTGGTTGTCCATTACAAATCCCAACAGGTTTGTTTCAAAGCAGTGATATTGAAACCTCCCCCCTCAGCCCACCTTCCAGGGAAGGGGATTAGAATTAGTATAAGACAGAAATAAAGAAAATCTGGAGGGAGAAAAAACAGAAAAGGCAGGATGGGAAATCAACAATGCTTTGTGTATGTGTGTGAGCAAGAAAGGGGGGGGAAAAGGCAGGAAAAAGCTGGTGGGAGAAAAAAGCCCAACCAAACAAGGGGAGCAGAGGCCAAAATGTGGCCCTAAGAGGAAGGGAGGGGGGTGCCTGTCAAAAGCAGTCCCTGAAAGCCCCAAAGTGGGAACAAGCTCCTGTGTCCCTCAGCACCAGAGCAGCAGGGATGGGGATGGGGAACAGTCTGGCCATGGAGCAGGGAGCACACACCTCCCACGAGCTCATGGCTTTCCAAGCTCACAACTGAACTCTGGTGTCAGGACAAGCCTAGAAAATATTAACAAATTACTCTGACATACCTGGGCCAAAACTGCTGCTGTGGAAATAAACCCACCACAACCCCCCCACGAGCTCCTCTGAGATGGAGCTGAAGGAGCTGCTCTTTGAAAGGAGCCTGTCAGAGAACTGGGCACGTTCATCCAGATGCTGGGAGCATTTAGCTGAAGTCCTGCTGTGTTGCTCTTGCCCTCATGTTCACAGCACATACACCTCGGTGAAGAGGATCCAAGCAAAATTACTGGGACATTCTTCCCCATTCGAGAGCTTCCTTTAGGAGGATTACAGATCCGTATTAATGCCAGGTGCATGTTGTTTGACCTGACTCTTTTGATGGCTCCTCTCAAACTCATTTTCCAACAGGACATGGAGGGAAGTTACAGACCTACTGTGGAGGTCCCACACATGCTGATTGCTCAGCACAAAGACAGCTGGAATTGCCTACAGCTCTGCACGCATCCTAAAAAAGCACAATGCTGGATCTGAAGTTTAATGACCACATCACGCACTGTTTTCTGACACAATAGAGCTTTTAACCTTCTGCTTCGACTGTTTGTTTCATGGTCTGATGTTAAATTTGAATTTTTTATCTCTCAATTTGCTTAGCCCTTTGCTTCCCTCCCATCCCCCTTCCCAAACAGTGGCCTGATTCTCCATCCCAAACCCTAGTCATTTATTCCAAAGCAATTAGCATGTTGTGTCCCGAAGAGGACAACATGTCCTTCCACCCTCTGCTCTCAGACGGGCCAGAAAACACGGAGTTCTGCCGAGCCAGCACATCTCAGAAGAGCAGCGAGCGGGGCGAGCAGGTGTCCCTGCCACAGCACAACAACACTGTGTTTGCTTCAGCAACGCTGCTCCTGAGCAGCCACTGCCAGGAGAAAAACCAATCCCTGGTCACACCACCCCAGCACACGAGGGGCCTCACCTGCTGCTGACAGAACGTGCCCCAGCCTGGCAGGGCTCGTGTGGAGCCCCAGCTCGCCCCGTCCCCCTCGCAGGGTCAGCTCACCTGGCACGGGGGCACATCTCAGCTCTGGGAGCATTTGCAACTTGCTTTAAAACAAGAACAGGCTCAGTCTTTCTGCTGATACGACTAGAAATTCACTGTACAGGGACAAAACAAAATCCAGACCACCTAGAGAAGACAACATATTTCCTGAGGGAACATGGAATTTATCATAGAATCGTCTGCTTCATGCAAGACCCCAAGGCTCAGCAACCAGGTCTAACAAGACAGAATTAATTAACAATCTGCTTTACTCACTGGGGAAGTGTATATTTAACATCTCAGGCCCTTGAGGGAACAGCTTCTTGAAACTTAAGGGAAATAACCTGTATCACCCAACAGGCTGGACAGCTACAATTAGTATTTCTTCCTAAACCTGTGTTTTATTTTGTTAATTCCTTCTTGATACCCCGGGCTATGTTCCGGCCTTTCCCCCATTATTAAATAAACCTTTTTTGTCATTCACAAACCTGTAAAGCTGGTGCTCTGTTCATTTTTAGTGACTTGGAACACTCTGTTCTCTCTCATATTTCACCCCCCCAATGAAAAACTGCTCCTTGAAAATTCAATAAAGCATCTGAACAGCACGTTCCCATGAAGCAATTCACCACCAGAGCCTAAGCAAGCTTTTGCTTGGCATCTCCAGTAGGCTTTGGACTAAGATGTTGCCCCTTTTATCTCCTGAGTACTGAAATCATCAAAATGAGCCCTTGGCCGGTGCTTGGTTTAAATCACCCACCTCAAACAAGCTCTTGGTCCCTTTAGGCTGAGTTCATCCCGGCTCTGGACACCCCCACTTTGTCATGCTGGTACAGAGCAGACGCACCCTCTGTGCCTGTGCCGGGCTGACAATGTCTGTGACACTTCAGTTTGACAGCTACTCTCATATTAGCAAAATCTCCAGACCATCAGCAGCCCTTGGGGCACCCAAGACTGTCTGTGGGCACGTAGGTGACCGGCTGCAGCTTCCCTGGGCTCCAGAGGGAATTGGTTTCTCCCTGTCTGCTCTAGAATGGGGCAAGAGAGGCAGCTCACAGGGGCCATGGGGTGTGCTCATCAAGGCTCCTTCCACAGATCACAATCTAGCGTCTCCTTTGGACAACATGACCCTTCCCAGGTACCAGCCACATGTAGATTACTTCATTCCCTTAGGGAAAACCCCGGAATTCACACAGGGCTGTAAGCAGAAAAATTGGTGCTGCTAAATCATTTGTTTCCCACTTTCCAAAGCCTGGAGGGGGTGATGCTTGTCAGTTTTTATCCTCTCTTTGAAGCCCCTTCAGCTCAAAGAGAATCTCCCTTATCTTTTCAATCAAAGACTCCAAGAAATCTTATCTCTCCCCATCACTTCAGGGGATCAAGTCACAATAAATGAGCCCATGTGCTCACAGGCAGTACACAAATTTGCAAAACAACCGGGGCTGTAAAACATAATGAAAACAAGTGTCCTTTGGGGAGCACCACAGGGAAGGCAGCAGGAGAACTTCTCTGTGTTGCTCAAGGGTTTCCTTTCTGAAGTTCGGTATTTTTATGAACATTCACAAAGAGCAGCTTCCCCGTGGCCCTGAGTGCTCACCCACACTCCACAGAGTGCCTGGAGCTGTCAGAGAGCACCCGCATCCCTGCCTCCCTTCCAGGGAGTTGTGGCTGGGTGGGGCAGGAAAGAGGAGGCAGGAGGCATCACCCATCTAACCAAGACATACATTTTCTGATTCCCCTATTTGCTTTATTATTGGCTGCTGGCTAAATGATCTTTTAGGTCATCTGCTTACAGTAATAGGAGGAAATTAAATATTAATAATAGACTATTTCCCTCTAGACTGCTCTTTGTTAACAAAGGATACAAGTGAAACAAAGCAGGCAAAATCATCAGCACACCATGGTCGTGGTTTTCAGGTACCTGGAGCACCTGCACTTTCCCTCAGCCTTCCCTGGAGCTGCAGGTGCCCAAGGCCCTTCCATGCCTGCCCGTGTGGACACTCACACAGGTGAAGAACACAGGGATGTGTGGAAATGCCTGTTCTATCAAGGGGCTCTGCACGGCAGTCTGACCTTTCCAGATGACTGTGTCAGACTTTATCCAAAATATCATCTGAGCCACTGATGCTCTGACTGCAAAAATGCAGGGCCAAGAGTTTTTGGAAGCACAGAGCTTGTCTCCACTTGGAAACTGAGGTCTTCCTCCAGTGTAAACCCTGCAGTGGGATAAGAAGCTTTCTGGATGGGCTTTGCAAATTCCTCTGAAATACTGAGTACAGTGAGGGCTTGAGCTTTGCTAAACTCGGTGTAATCCCCTCTTACTGGAAAGTAACAGCTCTCCAAGACTTAGACCCTTCCCTCCACCTACTTGTGAAAGGCCGTAGAAATGGCTCTTCAGAGATCTGCACTGCCTCTGATCTTTGCCTGCCAGTTCAGAAAGGGGGTGGAGGGGCAACAGTTCTGCTTTACATTTCCATCCCAGCTGCAGTGCAGGCTGCAGGAGGCTGCACTCCCAGCAGGAACGTGCCCTGTGAATCCAGGTGTGAAGTCCTGCCTGACTGGGGCATTACTGGAGACAGCCCTACTGCTGCACCAGGGACAGCAACAAAATCAGTAGTAAAATCACACCCTGCCAGCCTGTCCTGCGTCTCCCTCCTTCTCCTGTTTATGCCCTGTAAAAAAAATAAAGAAGAAAAATCCCCCAAAAGAGAAGCCCCACTGGACAAGACACAAAGGTCATCACATCGACGGGCTGGCTGACAGGACTGGCTAATCCAAACCCAACACTGCAGCTTCGCCTCCTGCCCTCCAAGTGCTACAAGTGGATTCATTTTCATTGCAGCAGCGGAAGACTAGAACAGAATGCATTTGACCATTTTTTTCCTAAGTGGATGTTATAAATGTTTAAAAGCAAGAAAAAAACCTCACAGTAATTATTCCCATTCTAATGGTCACAAAAAGCCAAGGAGGGCAAAACTAAGTCAGTCTGAATGACCAGCAGTTAAATAAGCCAGATCAAACAAACAAACAGAAGGGAAAATGCTCCCCTGTGCTCACTGAAGTCTCACTGGGCAGCAGACATCATAATCTGTTGCCAAAAGGCACCAAAACATGTTGGATTTTGAGCAAGCTATTTTTATTCAGGACTGCTGATGTTGATTTACCTATAGTGGCATTTGTAAAATGGAAAAAAAAAAAAAAAGCCACATTTGGATAAGCTTTCATAAGACAGGAAAGTAAAAAAAAAGCATAATTAAAACCATGTACCATGACCAGAAACACGTTATTACTGCCAACAGCATCCACAATGTCTCTGAGGAGCCAGTTTTCCTTTCCTGTGTGAGGGAAGAACTCAAAAGCAAACTTGGCCTCCCCATAGCCCACTCTCACCCAGGCCAGCTGTGTTCCTACATAAGGAGCATTTCCTTCAAGGACAAAGTAAGAGAAATGAGGAAACAGAACATCAAGAAGAGGTGACCCACTGAGGAACACAGGCAAGGGAAGAGTTTATTCTGAAAATATTTATTGTATTGCTAATGCATCCATTCTGGTTTATTTTAAAATAATGGACTTCTCTCCAGATGTGACTTTGCCTCTCATTTCTATGTAGAGTTGCCAGAAAGGCAGTTGAGAATTGGGTACATCTGTTAATTTGCCTGCGTTTTTATCCCGTTGTTCCCACACTCCATTTGCCTCCTCTAATTCCAGGTTTGTCTCCCCCAGGCCCTGTGACCCCTCTCTGCAGCACTGTCCTTCTGCAGGTTGCCCGTACTGTTTGCATAAACTCTGATAGTGAAACAAAACCTCTCCCCAGTGCAGGGTGAGCTGTTGTACCGGCCCAGCCAACATCCCGCCTTCTACAGCAGGAGGAAGGGAACTCTTTCCCATCTCTCTCCGTGCAACTTAAAATGACTCCCCAGCTGTCCTCCCCTGTCCTCATGAAGGCACTGTACAAGTTGAACAAAAAAGGAGTGAGTTCCACGTGCCCCTGAGCCAAAGCTAAGCTGTCTCACTGCATGGGCTCCCCCAGGGCTCCCCCACTGACCCCTCCGAGCAGGGGCTGCTCCTGAGGACTCACCTTGGAGCTCCCACTGCCACCCCAGTGGTTTCACTCACACCCACCCCCAGGAGGAAAAGCAGTCAGGCGTCCACTGGGCTGCTCACACAGCTCATCCCATCCTTCCTCCCCGACTTGCTGCCTTCTTTGCTCAGTTGAAGCAGAGGCACTGCTGAGCCTGAGCTCCACTAAGCCCGTCCTGCTGGCACCGGGCAGAGCCAGCCCAACACCCTCTGCCTGCCCCTCACTGCCGGCTGTTTCAGTGCTGGCTCAGTCACAGAGCTCCTCTGCTCCTGTGCCTTGCCAAACAGGCTGATCTGCAGCCAGCACAAGAACCTCCCGTGTGCCGGGGGTGTCCTGCCCCCTGCACCCCCAGGCCGGGCACCAGCGCCATTTACAAGCTCCCTTCACCTGAGTTTGTCAATCAGCGGCCAGCGAGAAAGCACTTGGACAGTGACAGTGCTGGTGCTGTGTGTGCTCATCCCCAAAGCAGGCAAAAGCCACAATAACACATTTTCTGCCTCCTTGGTTTGTTTCCAGCAACATTCCCTCTTCCATTTTTTCAGGTATTTATCCTGACTTGCTCACGGTTATTTGCTCAGTGTCACACCTCATCATTCTGCCAGTTCTTCTGTCTCAGTCTCACAACTATTCAAGACGTTTTCAGGACTCTGCCACCCTCTGTGGATAAGGAGGAGTTGATGCTCCGACGATGCCTGGAGGCCACATGCCCTTACTGTGCCACTCCCCCCTGTCTCTGCGGTAACTCGCACCACACCGCTGTCACTGCCGGAGGGTGACTTGCACTTTCACTGTCCCAGCCAGCCACACCAACAGAGAGAGGCCTTTCTAGAGGAACTCACAGGGCCTCTTTCTTTCCCCAAGTCCTCGAGTATAGTCCGATTTATTAACAACTCCCCAGTGTCACTGCTTAGTGATCCCGGAGCCTCAGTGCTCGGCCGGCGCTCTTGAGGACTGGAAGCCCTTTCTTCATTTCCCGAGTCCCCTGCGCTGTGGGGAGGGCACGTCCTTTTCAGGGACAGGCTGCCACCTCTCCCTGCTTCCTGCTCCGGCTGGGAAACGGCACTGGGGTCTCCTCCTACATCAAAACACCACACTCAGAACCAGTGCCCACTGATAAATCACTTTACTGGGTTTGCCAGCTGTCTATGAGCTGCTGTGCTCGTCCAGGGGAAGCAGTGAGGTGAGGTGAGGTGAGGGGAACATACCCTGCTGCAGCAGAGACACCTCCACCACCCCTGGGGCGCAGCCCTTCTGTGCTATGAAAACTTCAAGATATCTCACAGTTTCTGCACAACAAGACATCACAAACGAGCTCCAGCTGTAAAGAAACCTGCAATCCTTTCTCAAATGCATGACAACCACGATCCTCACACCTTGCCAGACAAGGATAAGCCAACACAGACTCCCAAGGCAGATTCCTCAGGGGCTGTGGCATTTGGCTCCAAAGTCAAAAGATGTCAGTCAAGCAGAGATGGATCCCAGGGAGATGCACAGAACGGTTTCTCCCAAGTGGACTGTGTCCACCTCTTATCTGCTGTAATCACACAGCTGGGCTGTACTGGGGCTATGTGGAGAAAGATTTCCCTTTAGGAATGGGGTAGGAAAGTTAAAAAAACTGTCAATGAATCCTCCTTCCAGCCCTCAGCTCATGAATACAGCTTCTTACCTTCCATATCCTGCAAGTGCTGACACCATTCAATTATATCAGAGAAAAGGGATCACATAACTCCACTAAATCCCTGGAATCCTCCATGTCTACCCATGTTATAACCCTAAATGAATCATAATGGCCAAGCAGAGTTTGGATCAACATTCTGCAGGACACAGGATAACATAAAAGAAAACATCCTTGTTTTTTAGGTGTTTGACAAAGTTTGGTGCCTCAGTTTTACCAGGTTCAGCTACAGGGGCCTGATATTTGGGACTATCAGAAGCAGTCCCAGACTCCCCCTGACTAGGTAGCCATTAGCACAGGTAATTTTCTGCCAAAATCCAGGCTGCAGAACATCTTAGGAACATTTTTAAAGTGAGCATGCTTCCCCAGAGGTGCTGCAGGACCTGTACGGTGCTGGTGCCAGCCCAGGTCAGTCTGATGTGATTTTCCATGGTCCCATTGAAGCTGAGCACTGATCTGTGGATCAGACGTATGTGGAAACTCTAATTATTCAAATCCATTTCAATCACGTGCCTCTCTTCTGAAGATTGTATTAAAAAGCCACATACCTCTTAGCTGTCTTTTATCCTGGGGAATGTTTCCTATGGAAAATCCCAGTCTGTGCCCAAGTATATGGGTCTCATACTGAAACCAAAGCTGTTATCACCACAGAACATGGTATTTAACAACCCACTCCCCTTAACTCCTTAACCTCAACAACTGACTCCTATCAGGATCTGACAATCCTGTTCTGGGGAAAACTCAATAGACAAAATGGTAAGTCAGTTTGCAGAGGACTTTCCCACTACAAGAAGGAGGATTTGGGTATCAGACCAGCATTACAGAACAGGTCAAGAGAGCAGAGACACTTATGCTGCTCTGGTAAGAAAAAAAAAGGGAGACAAGAAGCAAAAGGAGAACACAACAGTGTAAACTCAAACCGAGATATCTCCAACAAATCAAAACCAGGAGGAGAATGGAGGAGACTGAGGTCTTGGAGAGCTGCTGAACGAGGGACCACGGTGATGCTGTGAGCATCACCTGGGACAAACACAGGGGACAGGGAGACAGGGAATGCCGGGGACAGGGAATGCCGGGGACAGGGAATGCCGGGGACAGGGAATGCCGTATCTCAGCCTGCCGGCAGATAAAACAATCCGGTCTGCAAGGACTAGAATGCCTGAGTGCCTTTCCCCCTGGAACTGAGTGCAATCACAATGCTAATCAACACACAAACAGGAGCCCAGCATGTCATCCGTCACGTCTCCAAAGGCTCAGGAAAACCCCCCTTTCCTCTCCTTGTATCAGAGAGGGACAGGAAGATTCCCTCATCCTCTGTGTGCCTTTCCCTCCCCCTGTCCCTGGCTCAAACCACCCCTGCAAGACGTTTCCCTTCCCCGCTATCTTCTCCATTGTCCCCAATGCATTGTTTGCAAATGTCCCCTAAAAATGCTTTGTAAAGTATCTTTATTCCTCCTACAGGTTTTTCCACATCCCTGTGTAACACCTGAACTTTATCTTGTTACCTGTCAGATAGTGATAACCCTACTGCATGCAACCTCTGACTTACCATCTAAGATAAACACAATTTGTCTTGTAGCTGTCATTTCTTTTCAAATCCTTGCCTTCCACAACTGCATTTGTAGTGGTAACAAAATACTTGTTTCATTTGGGCTTAAAATGTGTAACTTTTCAAAAAATAAAAATCAAAAACACATGCAGCAAGAGCCCCCTTGTAGGTAACGTTTGAAGCCTGGCCTTCCTGATACTAGATTTATTGCTGCTCTGTGGACAAGAAGGCACCAGGACTGCTTTTGCATATCTCCTACAATGGCATTTGCATGAGGTGAATTGTATTTTATGCTACCTTGCTCATGTTTGGTTTTAATAACAAACCAACAGGCCCAAAGATGAAAAGCATCCTTTCTCCAGAAAGAAGCCATAAACTAAACTGATAAGGGTTGAGTCAGTCGCTCACAGCTAAGCGCAGAGTGAGGTCTGAGGCGCTCCACGCTGCCCCCACCCCAGCCGAGCGCTGCTGTCGGGGCAGAGGCAGAGGCTGCCTCGGGTGCTGTGCTGTCCCTGCCAGCCCCACACAGCCCTGGGCCGTGTTTACAGCACCCCGATCAGCCCCGGGGGCTCCCGAGCAGGAAGGGGCAAGGCTGGCACTCAGTCACATCCCCAGTGCTCGTGCCCAGCAGCACCGAGCCCCCAGACACGTGGCTGTGGCAGAGCCCATCTCCTTGCACTTGGCTTTTCTCTGGCCTCTCCTCAGCACTCAGTGGGCTCTCAGCTCTTTTCATGACCCCACTGCTCTGTGTTTATCCAAATAACTTGGTCCTAACTTTGCAACTGCAACCCCCCGATGGAGCTGTGGCACAGCCTACCTACCCCATCCCTCCCGTGCTACTGCAGCTCTTCAGCCACACCAGCCTGATTTCGCCTGATTTGCTCCTTGTAGATCACAGGTTGAGGAGCGAAAGAGATCACAGCTTTACTCACTCACTTTTACCAAATACCTGCATTTGCTGAGGCGCTCTGAAATACACTCACTGACCATCTGTGGGTTGCCATCTGTGGTCAAGATGAGGAATGAGTTAGAGCAAAGGGAGTTTAACTTGGACATCAGGGTGTTTCCTGCATATCAGGAAAGTAGGGGGTCTGCATGGCAGGTCTTTAGGAGCAAGATGGAGAAATAGATGTCAGGAATGAAAAGAGGATAACTGATCCTGCTTTGGGCAGAGGCCTGGATCAGATGACCCCAAAGGGCCTCCTGAAGATATTTGCCATAACTGAGAATTGTATGTGCCATCTGTCCGTTCTGATCTACAGAGATTTACTGCAGGGAAAAAAAAAAAAAGTGCAACCAATAATTATTTCTCATACAGATGCAATCTTTGTGAAAGGAGAGGCATCTTCCAACCCTACAGAGGGAGCTGAAGCCTTCAGAGGTTAAATCATCTGTATCTGCCCAGACCCTCCTACCCTCCCAATGCAGAATGCTGCCAGTTCTTTACCCTTTAACAGACCAACCCTCAATATTCAGCATCTCATTAAGTAGGCAACTTTCTCTGCATTTTTAAAATGAGCAGAGAGGCAAGGAACTGGTGCTGTTGTGTTCATGTGGCTTCACCAAGGCAGTTCAGGTGCACTGATGCAAAACCTGAAGGTGGCCCATGAAGCAATCAAGCCTATTGGTCCTGAACGCCAGACCCAAATGAAAGGGAGTAGCCTTCTGCTGACTTGTGAGAATTCTCCCTTATTCCTTGACACACAACTTAGGATCTCTATCCTGTTTTTTACTCGAGTCCAACAAAAACAAAGCTTTAAAAACCCATCTCCATTTTCAGACAGAAATCTCACAATAAAGAACACCCTTGAGAGTTAATCACCATCCAGATCAAATGAGAGAGTGAACAAGAAGAGCAGAAATCTGTTCAAACTGAAGAAAAGAACAAACTTTGACGGACACCAGCAGAGACCCTGACACCAGCCTTCATAGGGGAAACACCTCGCTCACAGCTGAGCAGAACCCAGAGAGCTCTGTCACACTTTGCCTTGTCCCCTCTCGTGTGGGTGGAAATGTCAAACCAAAGCGAAGAGCTGAAGCGTAGAGAAAATGGGGGGAAATCTGTGAAACCTTAAACATCCTGTACAGACACGAAATCATCCAGCCACCAGTCAGGCAGGCAGAAGGGAAGTGCTGAAGGGGGAGGTTTTCCCTCCACACAAGATGGAAAAGCATCCAGGCTCAAGACCAAAGGGGGACCAGACTCAATAGAGACAGGACTGAAAGGAAGAGTGAAGATTCAAAGCAGTCCCTCCAAACCTTCTGCTGGGCTGAACTCTTCCCAGTAGTTTCTAAGAGGGCTTAGCCACATGGCTCTACATGAAATCCATAATTGAAGATTACACACAAAAGATGAATAGCTTTCCAAAGTTGATTACATCCAAATGCAGTAGCACCAGCAGCCCTTATGGAAACACCCTATTAAAATATCAGCAAAACCAGAAATGCAAACATAGGAGACCTGGCAGGAGACTTTCCAGCTCAGACCTTCAGTGCCTTTTGCACTCAGTGATAGAAGGACAGAGGCTAAAAACATCATTCCTGGGCTGACATTCCCTGACCTGGTACAAGATGATGCCCATTCTATTTTTTATGTATAAAAATACACAAGGAAAGAGGCAGATTATGTATGTGTGAAAACTGCAAATGTACCAAATGAGCAACATTAAAAAGACATGCTTGCTTTTTTTCCCCCCACACCCTAAAATGGGTCATTTCTGTTTTATATACACACATACATGTTTGCAGTTTGTACCCACATGTTTTCTCTGCAAATTCGGAGGTTCACAGCTTTTTTGGTTAATTCAGAACTTAATCCATTTGCCATATTAGACATGATTTCATTTTCACAAGTTTTTGTGATATGTGATTACATTTACATTGACTTTTTTTTATTGAGATTCGAAATAAGGTATTTCCTCCACAGATCTAATTCAATTGAAATATTTCTTACATCCCTGACGGTCAATTTATATAATCTTTCTCTCCTTCACTTGGGCAATATGCCGTGGGGGTGTCTCTCTAACAGCAGAAGCTGACCATGCTTTCTCTTTCTCTATTAGTTCCTCTCATGCAGAAGAATGAATGTATCAATTACTCCAGTTCTTGAGTTACACGTGTCTGAGGCTTACCAGCCTGATAAGAAACCTGAAAACAAATACATCTAAAGATTGAGTTATCTAATAGTTGGCCATCTGCTTGGGAAAATGATTTTAAGTAGTTACAGCAATTCTATTAACTGTATTTACCAAGTGAGTCATGTTGTTCTCTTTAAGTCAACCCTTCCTGTCTCTCTGCGGTCTCACTGCCCCAGGCAGTTTTGAAGAGGGTGCATAACCACCTTTACCACTTTCAAACTACCGCAAAGCCTGCAGCACCCCTGCACTCGAGACACCCCAAACTCATACTGCACCAGGGCATAAATGAGCTTTAAAGCAACCGTGGTGCCTCTGGGCGGCTGTCAGACCACACAAACAACCGTGAAGAAAAATCTCCTCCCAGGAACATCCCCTGCGAGGGCACCACTCGCCAGCTCTGACACAGCGGGGACGCACCTGCTGCCTCTCGGACTGGTCCGGGATGCGCTGCCGGCACTTCCAGGAGGGCAGGGGAGCCCGCAGGGCTCAGAGCCCGGTCTGCCAGGGCTGGCAGCGCTCTCCACACGACAGCTCTGGAGACAACCGGCACTTTGCAGCCTGTTTCCCTGTCCTGCACCTGCCCTCTCCCCCCAGCACAGGGATCCCGGCCCCTCTGTGACGGGCAGCTCGCTGGGTACCAATGCCGAGAGCTCCCGGGCACAGCGGAGGGGACTCCACTGAGAAACTTCCAGCCGTGTGGCAGATAAGGCAGGGTCGGGGCTACCGGGGGCGAGGAGTGGGATAAGACTGAGCACGGGTTCAACGCGATCTGTTCAGTTCCTGCCCTTTTTCCCTCAACACGACTGTGAAATGCATAGAAACCTACTTCGGAAACACTCCAAAGAAGTTTACAGGATGCAGGGTGATCCTGTGGAATCGCTATTTTATGATTAAGCACAAATATCAGCTGAAGGAGGACTGAGTGCAGGGAGCCAAAGTCCAGCACCTGATGTTTGAGGGAAGATCCACGGAGCAAACATCTTGGAGCACGGGGGTGTGTCGAGGGACTGACAATTCTGATTCCGCAAGGAGTGAAAAGCACCGGCTCCACGGGGGGAACACCATCCGAGCCGGGGCAGGGGAAAGCGGTGGCAAGGCAAAATCACCCCGTCTTGGGGCTGGGGGCTCGGCAGCACCGAGGGGGTAGCGGGCGGCCACTTTTGAAATTCGCGGGCGAGGCAGGACAGGGAACCGGGGCATCCACGAAGGAAGCTGAGCCGCCCACCCCCTGCGGGACCGGGACCCGCCGCGCTCGGGATGCGCCAAAGGGACGAGCCCCGCAGCCCGCCCCGGCCGGCAGGTCCCGCTCCGCCCCGAGAGCCGCACACGGGGAACCCGCCGGCATCACCCACCTGTGCTCGGAGCGCTGCCCCGGTCTCTGCGGCTGCCTGTGCGGGGCCGGCGCTGGGACCCTCCGCTGCGGGTGCTCTGTGCGGGGCCGCGCTGCCCCGCTCCGCTGTGGATGCCGGCGCTGGTCCCGCTCCGCTGAGGATGCCGGCGCTGGTCCCGCTCCGCTGAGGGTGCTCTGTGCGGGGCCGGCGCTGCTCCGGTGGCTGCGGGAGCCGTGTGCGGAGCCGGCACTGCCCCGCTCCGCTCCGCTCCCTCCTCCGCCGCAGGACGCGGGGCCCGCGGCTCCCCCTGCAGGGCGGCTCCGGCGGCGCGGGGCGGGCGGGGACGGGACCGGCACCGGCACTGGCACTGGGACCGGGACAGTGACGAGGACGGGGCCGGGCGCCCTCCGCTCCTGGCGCCGGGAGATGTGCGGGATGGGCGCCCGGCAGCCCCGCAGGTTTAGGGGGCGGCCGGCGGTGAGCGGGCGGTGCGGGGCTCGGCGGCAGCGCGGCCAGCCCGCAGCACCATCCGGAGCGCGGCTGCAGCGGAGGCGGCCTCGCACTTGAGTCCTTGCTGGCCCGTCAGGGACCTGCGAGTGACTGAAGAGGGTTTTGACCGGGCTTGATCTGCATACAATGAAAGGAGGAAAGAAGGGAGAGGGGAGGAAAGGAGAGGAGAAGGAAGGAAAGGAAAGGAGAGGAGAGGAGAGGAAAGGAAAAGAGAGGAGGGCTTTCTCCGTATACATTGTTGTAAACATCTATTTCTTTCCAGGCTGGAAAACCCACCCAGGAGGCGAAGCCTGCCGCTGTCCCACCCAGGGCTGTGATGGCACAGGGTAGTGCTACGGGGGATACCGGGACAGAGACCGACACACAGAGAAACTTCACTTGCTACTCTGCCTGACTGCCGCTACCACCTACGGGAAGGAACTCCTGCGTACTACTGCTCTGGAAGTGTTTAAGAGTTCTCTGTAGAGGTATTGAGTATCTGACAGAAGTTTCACACTCCCGGCCTGGAGGGGCTGCGGATCCCACCCGCACAGTTCCTGCCCGCGGTGTCCCCGCCAGCTCCTGGCACACTTGGGGACAGCCATGACTCATCTCGCAGCAATTTTGGAGCAGGGAGAGAACCTCCCAAGAATTTGATCTTGCTGCTCTTTGTGGATCTCTCTTAAAATTTTTAATTTTTCAACTCACCATCATAGCAAGTAATTTATCTACATGCTCCTATTGGGCGGACATCGCAAATAGGAGCAACCACGAGCGTGACTCCAGGCTGCCACGAACTCCGTGGCAGGTCCCAGTCCATGCCACGCTGATCCATCGCAGTGACAGCCAGTCCAGGCCCCTCGGTGCAGGGCGCTGCCACAGCTTCGATTCTTGTGCTATGCAAGTTTTTATAGCATGATTGCCCACCCCAGAGAGGCTTTGCTCACACCAGCCTGGCCAGAAGCATTCCCACATGACTGACCCAGCCTTTCCCAGCAGCAAGAGCATGGACGATGCTTTACATTTCTTTTTCAGTGTAACAAGACAGTAGGAAAGAAGGAGCAGAACTGGCACCAGCCCCTTCAGCATCGACCTCAAAACTGATTAAGCATTAAAAATTCAGCCCTGGCAGCAGCACCTGGCACCTGAGTTGTTCTTCCCTGCACTCTCATCCTGTGGGAAAGGCAGGATGGTACATGGGCTGCCTCAGCCACGCAGCTGGGAAATACAGAGCAGAATGGAGGACAGAGGGCTGCTCCAAACACAATGGGAATCCTCCGGGGAGACAAAAAAAAATAAATTCCCAGGAAGTTACAGAAAAGGCTGGAGTAATTTACCACACAGTGACATGTAATGATTTTAAGGAACACATATACTGACGAGCCAAGTCAAGAGAAAAGGCAAAAGTAGGAGACTATGAGAAATTTAGGAGGCTCATCAAAACATGCTGCATAAATGATAACTCTGGAAATGTCACCTGCCTACATGAAATTTACCAGAGCTTTTTGAAAAACGCTGACAGTAGGAATCGGGCACTGTCCGTGTAGTGGCCTCACATCTGCCCTGTACTACAGGTAGTGTTTTCCCACTCCGAGTTGATACTCCATGAAATTTGATGCTGTGCAATTGCTGTCGAACGGCAGGGGCAGGTCACGATCAGCTGCCTGCCGGGCTCTGCTGCTCTGCTCAGTGTTGCTCCTCTCCGGGGACTGTGTTGTAGAGGTTGCCTCTTACCTTTGAGGATCGGGGCCAAATTACTCTCTCCCACTGAAATCAATGAAAGCTCTGAATCGCAAAACTTTTAAGGAGCAGGGATACAGTTTCTAAATATGATTTTGTTTCTGAATACATTAAACCTAAAGCTGTTGTAGTCAACGCCCTTTATTAGCCAAGTCCTATTCCTCAACACATCATTTTACAAGTTTCCTGAGTCCCAAGTGTTGATCACTGTATCTTTGAAGGACCCCAGAAATGCTTCATTGGATGTTTCTTTTCCCAGTTGTAACTCTTGATTTTTTGCAGCTAACAAGTTTTAAGATTATTTGATGTACAGTGTTGATTTTTCAAAGTCAGCAAGTCACAGAAAAGTCAAAGCAAATGTCCAAGTACTTTCACAGCACTGGCTGATAATGGCCCCGTGACCAGGCTCTAACATTTCTTAGAAATTGGTTTTGGTTTTGTTGTTTTGGTTTTTTGTTTGTGGGTTTTTTTTTGTTTTGTTTTGTTTTCCATAAAAGCATTCTGACACCACTACCAGGCACACCAAACCACTGATTCCTTCCCTCACCAGCAATTCCAGTTTGGATGGCCTATCAGATCTCCATTGTCACCTTCTGATTTTCTCAGTGCAGATGGGAATTCTGCAACGTTTAGATGTGTTAAAAACCACCATTAACACCTCCCAGAGCAACTGAGCCAGATCATCTGTGACTTTCGCGTGCCCACTTCTCACTTCCGCACAAGTAAATGTGCTCACAATGAGCAGCTGCTGTTTCGTGTCCCATCAGCAGTCGGACAGGATAACTTCCATTACTGTAGTAAGATCCGAATAGATCCGTTGCCTGTCTTTTGAACTAAGAAATTAATTGGGTTTCTATTGGCTTTATGCCTTTGCGCCTATCAAGAATTATTTCATATTTGTTCTTGTGCACATTCAGTGCCCTCCCTTTACCAGTGGCCAACAATGACAGTGAATTGACAGTAAGGAATACAATCAGCTTTTATCTTTTTTCTTTTGTTTTTACAATATATGCAGGGGTGGCAGCACAAGAGAGTGCTAACTTCCCTTCCTTTAGTCACTCATGAAGAATAGCCCAGCATTACCATGACTGCTGTGGCCAGGCACACTTTGGGAAGGGACTACATGAAGAGAAAGGCTGAAATCAACTGGAAGCGAAACAGCTTCCAGGAGCTTCCACAGCCATGGGAAGGTACTGCCACACATTCAGAGCTGGCTGTGAACTGAAAGAACTCCAGAACTGCAAGAAAAGAAATTCTCCCTCCCAGGTAGGGCTTTCTCATTCCTGAAAAGCAGAGCTGCAGTGACACACTGTTCACTCTTTAGCTGAACAAGCCAAACTCCAGCACTTTGGGCAGCTGAAAAGTAGCGATAAGAATCTATTTGCACTTGTCAGACTTTGAAAGTGAGATCAAGTAGTAAACTCTAGAAAGCCCGTGTAGAATAACCCTTGAAATGCTTCCCTCAAAAAGGTGAGAGCAAAGTAAATGAACACCTCACACTCGAAACCTACCGTGAAACTCACCCTTGTCTTTGCTGACGCTGCACGAGCCCCAGCTGGGACACATCACTGCAAACACTGTGACCAGACTGGTGACCACGATCACCGAGACCGCAGAAAGTCCTGCCTACGTACTGAGGCTTCCACGGGAAGGACTGAAGATGATCAGTTTGCCCAGGACAGAATCTGGAAGAGTTAATGTTGCTTTAAATAGGAAAATTTTTTCTGTCCTTAGAAAGTGATTAACGCGTTATCTGTTTTGGAGCTGTTCTTTGTCATGAAACTTCTCTTTCTAACCAGACCGAATTATCTGATACCTGCAAAATTACATTGAAGGGGTGCAAAGAACCATCAAAGTCAGCACTGCATTACCACACATTCAATGTTGTTAAACAGGACACTTAAAATGGTGTGTTCACACTTGTCTGTGATCTCATTCTTACTGCCTGAATGTCCCTAAAAGCCATGAAAGACTGTAAGTCTAAGAGAAGGGACAAGGACAAGGTTACTTGAGGTCCTTTGGAAACACCAGCAAATCCTTTAACATTAAAGATATATATATAAAAAAATAAAAATTCATATGTGTGTGCATATATATGTAATTCTTTCTCTCACATTGTTCAACATAAAATATTTTATAGCATTTTTAAAATCAGCATTGGGAAAAAAGCTAGATTTTCTGAAGGGTGTCTCCTTTAACAAAGTTACACATGCAGAATTTTGCTGGAAGTGCCCATGGCCAATCCAATAACGAAGGACACTCCCCTGTGCCAAAGACCAAAGCCTTTGCACCAACTGTTCATAGGAGGGGTTCAACTTTTACCCAGGTTTAAGGAAAGGAAGCTAAAGTCAAGGTAAGATTTGTCCACACAAGAAAATGCAAACCATAGCCCCTACACTGGCTGAATCCTGCCATTTGCACTTGGATCAGGCCCAAAGGAAGGGTTTTCAGTAATTTCACATCAGGAGTTGACTCCTGTCCGTAAAAGGCACTGCCCAAACAGACTGTGGCTTTATTTCTCTCAATGCTATTCAGCATGACAGACTATGAGATGGAATTCAATCTAAATTTAAGCACTCTCTGTAAACTATTAATAGAAGAAAAACTGGTAGCATGAATCATCATGTGGGAGCTGCAGAGCAACAGCTAAAATATATAGAACTTACCTTTACACAATAAATGAACTGTTGGAGTGGCAATGTCCAGCAGAAGAAGTCAGTTGATTCTTCTTCACTTGCACTATTCTTTTATTCTGAGGAGCAATGAGAGGGCAACCCTTATTTAACTTAACAAAACACACATTGTGTATAACCAAGCTCTGTCACAACACAAACTGGAGACAGAAAGCAGCTACTGACCCTGCTCCCCACCACTCCCTGCTAGGGAATAATGTGTGCTGGAAATGTTGGTGCAAAATAACAGAACTTCAGGGGTTTCGAAAGCCCAGTTAGTGTTACAGCACCCTGTTCCAATGCCTGTGGAACAGCTGTACCTCTGGCCAAGAGGAAAAGAGCAGCAGAAAACCCTCCTTTTACATTTCTTCCCTGCAATCCAACTGTATCAATTTGTTAGCCTGGCCATTTTACAGAAGGCTGTTCTTCAGCTCCTGGACTGCAGAACTGGCCCTCCAACGCTGGGATTTTCCAGGGCCAGCCCTGGCTTTGAGCAGCTCTGGCCAGGGCTGTAGCCCAGCACACCCTCTGAGTGTGGCCCCACGCAGACGCTCAGCCTGAACTCAGCAGTGGCATTTCAGTGCTCTGTGGGATATTTATTTTTGAAAAATATGATATTGTCAACAGCTCGGTGAGGTTGTCTCCAGACTGTTATGTCTCCTCCTCAAGTTTCATTCATTTTTAAGAGCTTAACTTTTAGGCTTCTGGCGTGAGGAAGGAGCCTAAAATGGTTTAAGAGAAGGACATAAACAAGGGAGCATGAACAGCACTGGAGAGAAGCATTAGTATCTCCTCACACTATAGAATCAATGCAAACATCTAAGAGCAAAAACACTGTGATAAGACATTATTGTGTTCAACCCTATTTCCATGAGATTAAGAAGATTCCAAAGAATGAAAATCCTGAAGGGCAGAGAACGTTTTCAAACAGGGCATTTCATATACAGAAACTCAGTTCCATCACCAGGGTTCAGTTAAGCCATGGTGATAGAGAGGGCAACAGCAGACAAAGACTAATAAAAACCCTAATTTGGGTTGGAATGAATGGCATCAGTCCCTCATCTACTTTTTAAAAATTCATGGGCAGATTTTTCTTCTAAAACAAAGACTTGTATGGGAGATGTTTGAAAGCAACTCTTCTAATAGCAAACATTTAATTAGACATAAATGCTCTTCTAGTCTCGAGGTGCCAGGAGTGGAGCCACTAATTAGCCAACTTCTCCATGCAAGGTGTTGGGCTGCAGCACTGGGCAGTAATTCACATGGAAGGTACTGGAGCTTCCACAACACCATCTCAACTTTCTGAGCAAATTCAAAGAATTCTGTATCTCACTCAACCTTCAGTATGGAGGATGAAAAATAAACCACACCAGTCTGAGAAAAGAGAACACAAATGCTGGGCCCAAGGAAAGACAGTGCTGAGAAAACAACACTGAGGGAGCTGAGAGAGGGTGACCAATGTGAAGGGCACAGGACTGAGCTCCCTTTTGTTTGCTTGCTCTTTTTTTAAGAAATCCTACCAGTAGCTGCCAGTTGTTAATAACTTCCCAGTTACTAAGGGAAGTTAAGATGGGAGTTAACTTTTAATGGTAAGTTATTACTCTGTTTTAAAATAATTTTGTGGGGTAATAACATACATCTTCATGAGCCCCTTGTCTATGCCCTCTCTAGCATTACACACAGCTCCTGGTAACACACATGATATAATCCAAGTCTCTTCTGCTGATTAAAGCAATTTTGAAACCCATTATGATAATTTTAGCTGAAAGTTCTGTTGCAAACCTAGTTCATACACTGAATTTAACTGCAGAACAACCATGACTCCAGTACTAGCTTTTGTGATTTAAAACAATGGAATATTATATTGCTGTTGCTTCCAAGGATTTCATTTTACCATTTACACTACATTTCCAAAACATTTATTTGCAAAAGAAGTATGAAACCTGAGGATTCATGCTTTAAAATAGGATATAAATCCATTCCGAGAACTAGGAAGAGTTTTCTCAAACCACAGTAATTCAGGGAGAGTATTTAACCTCCAGAAAGGAGAAGCAAGACATTCTCTTGCAGAATATCACCGAGACAAAGACTTTTCTGAGCTGCTGAACCACACAAAACCTCAAAAAAAAAAAAAAAAAGGTAGAATTAAAACACCTTTAAAAAGAAATAGATAGAAATAAAGTATCTATACTAACCAGTGCATTTCAGAACAGTATTTACAATAATTAGGGGCTCGATCCAAACCTCTGGATCTAATTTATTCCAGAGCACTTGAAATTAAAGCTCTGGAACAGCATTTGAAAAGAGTTACCATCCAGGATGATTGAGACCAAACCAGATTTAAGGTGTTCTGATCTTTGCTTTCACTTGGAAATTTTATTTTTAGGCATGTGCTTTAAATAGTCTGAACTGATCTAGAGATTAAACCCCCAATCCCTCTGCAGCCCAACTCCTTCAGAGACAGAGGGAGTGAGCACTCAACTGCCTTACTTGGGTTGAGTTAAGCAACACTGGAATAATGTGTGTTTTAAGGAAGTCACCTAAATGGAACAATTCCCTTCTCTAGGACAACACAGGCTAAGCAGATGCCTTAAAACATGCACCTCTTATCTTGAGTATTCAGTGTCTTATCACTGCAGCCCCTTTAGGGGCAGATACTGTAAAGTGTGCTGGTACAGCAAGAGATATGGCTTCCAAAAAAATCCTGAGCTTCTGTGCACACAAGCCATTCCCATGCACTCATCCAGAGCAGATGGGTCTCCCCAGATACCTCCTGCAACACACACATCTGAAAAACCACAGTGCCAAAAATAGCAGGAAAAGAGCCCCTTTTGTAGTGGCTTCACTCAAGAAAACAACAACACACCTTCTGCTATTTGCAACCTTTATTTCAGCAATAATTAAGAAGAAAACATGGCAACATTGGCAAATTGAAGGCATACATACTAAATACTCATACAGAATACGTTATGGAGAAAGTAAATGCCCAGATCTTTAGTGGTCCTTGCAAACTAAAAGCATATTGGGTCCTCCAAAGGGTTTAGCTTAACATAGGCTTGCTGACTTTTTAAGTTCCAATGATGAACAGCTTGTGCCTTTCAAACCAGAAACAGGGTGAAATACAATTGGAACATTTGTCCAAGTTCACCTCAAACCTGTATTTCTCAGCTCCAATCAGAAGCAAAAACCAGAAGCAAACAAAATGCTTTTTCCTCTTTACCATTTAAATAAATACACCAATGCACCACTCTAAGTATTCAGGACACAAGCACCTCCTGAAACATGTCCCATTTTATTCAGAAGCTGAAGTACATGTATGTACACACATTTATACATGTGTGTACATATATGTACATTTATGCAAATCTCTCTGCAAGATGTCCATACATGTCAATGTGTGTATGTAAACTGTTCAAAAAGGTTCTGGGGAAAAAAAGCAAAGTCCTTATTGTCTAGAACAAGAATTACTAAACCCATACACAGACTGACCTACAACAGTAGTGTTTCAAGGAAGAGCAAAACCAACACAAATCAGAAAAGCTGGATAGATGAGAAGAGCTTTTAAGAATCACTGTTTTTTTACATCATCTTTGAAGGCCACGGAAAATGAGCTTTAAATCAGCTGTTTAGGAGATATTACTGGCTGCAGTGTCATCTTCAACAAGGTTAGTCCTTATCCAATACAGTGCTGTGAAGTCAGACAGACATGGGTACAGTTGTGCTCTTTGCCAAAGTTCACCACGCTGCTCTGTGAGTCCCCCTCACACCCCACTTAGAGCACCCTCCCCCCAGAGCTGGAGGGTACCAACTAATGCCCTACTGATTCTGATCAAGAGAGTTGCCAGCTATTAAATGGGATCACTGATTTATTTCAGATGCACTGAACAACTCTTGATCATTACTGACCTAAAGTGAACTTACAGTCTGGAGGCAAACTAGTCTATGCCCTGTTTAGTAGTGTTATACTTTCTCCCCATTAGATAATACTCAGAAAAAAACATTTCTGTTCAAAAAAACCCTTCAGATATATATAAAAGTGCTACTTAAAGACATAAAAATTAACCTTACAATACACACAAACCCAAAAGTTTCTAACAAACTGAAATGTTGTAAGTTACAAGGATTAATTACTTGAGTATGTTACATGTACTTGTGCCCTCTTAGCTGAACCGAGTCCCAAGTAACCATCCTGACTGAACATATGCAAAAATTGGAAACCACTGGGCCTCCAGAGAAATTCCAACAATGGAACAAAAAAAAAAAACCCAAAAAAACCCACACACAAAAAAAGAAGAGCCTCTTTCTCACTGTTTGTTGAAACAGGAGTTTAGAATCAAAACTGGACTATTCCACTACTGCAAGTGCAGTCTTCAGTGAGAACAGGTCAGTTCATGGCCTGTGGACCCAAGACTGCCAATGGCTCCTCCTGCAGCAGGAAATGTCCCCAGGCTCCCTCACCACCACACAAAAAACACCAGTTACATGCAATTAAAATAATACAGAGATCACGAGGGTGAAAATGCACAGAATACATTGCTCCGCTAGGGCAGAGCCGGTTTTAAGCCTTGACTGCCCCAAACAACTCGCTCATATTCTAGAACTATGCAAAATACAAAAGCCTTAGAAAAGTGCGACAAAACTAGCTTCATGACTTTCCTTTCTGTCTCCATAAATACAATCTCATAAAAATATTATTAAACAGAAGCAAACTTCCCAGTGGAGAACTAATGTGCCACGTTTCAGCTTTCAGTAAATGATTTTGTCTAAACTGAAACCCCCTGAAAATAGGGGGTTAAAAAGAACCCAGCCTGATTGCACGGGGCTGCTGTAATACTCTGCCAAAAGTCTGCCCCACTGTTTTGCTGGAACCGATGGGAACTCTGTGTGCAACTTTTTGGCAGACAGTGGCCTATGGGCAAGGAATATTCCAAGGAAAAGCTAATGTCAGTTGGAAGCAAGTCATCTGGTATTCCTGGGTCTGTCCTGAAGTTTCAGTGTGAGGAAATAATTCTAATATCATAGAATGAATCAGTTCAGGAGGGGAGGACGGTGGCTTTGCCACACTGAGTTCAAGGGTGTTGCATCCCAACAACTGGCAAATGCAGCAAAAACATAAGGAAAAAACCACACTCATATCAATTAACAGAAATCAGAACTGTACAAACCTCTATCTTTTAAGTTATTTAGCATTAATTATCAAAAGCATACTTGCTACATATTCCAGATGCTTAACATCTTGGCTTTGATAATTACAGACTGTACTACAACACTGATTTTGAAACCAGGGAACACAACAGAAGAAACTTAGATGAAGAAAGGACTGGAAATGCCCAGTAAGCTACACTGTAACTTAAACCCCATCCAGCCACTCTCCTGAAAGCAGAACCACTACTGGAGATACTTTTCTACATAGGGACAATCAAATGTACTAAGAGATGTCTGTGTTTTGCCAACCAACACACACCAACTCAGGAAAGCACCGTGGCATATCCAGAACTCGTGGATGAGGAAGACACTTTACCAGCATCTCACACCAAATCATTTCTCAAACTGGTTAATATTACTGAACATTCATACACTAAGGTAGCTTAAAGAAAGGGACTGCAGAAATAGAGCTTGGCAGAACATAAAAATAAAACAGAAATAAATATTTACTAAGTCAAGGGAAGGACCAGAAGAAAACTATACAGTTAACTCAGTCTGTACATGAACATTACTATTTTTAAATCCTCTTTCTAGGCCACCTCAGCAAGACCATTACTCACAATAGGCAAAAAACCATAAAGGTGTACAACTGGATTCCTTCCCAGGAGAATTTTGCCCCTTAACAGCTCCTGTTTGATGCAGCTGCAGCTCAGCTGTGGCTGTGCCAGTTACAAGAGGCAAATGAGAAGTGAAGTCCCCACAGGTGACAGGAACACAGTTGGAAAGGCTTAGCCAATGCACACTTCCCACCTGGACACAGCCCTGCCACACCAGGCACAGCACAACACAGAAAATAAGAGAAACACCAAGAAGTTCTCCACATCTCCAACTTCCCAAATAATCGTAGTTAAAATTAGGGTGCAATAAAAATTATGCCCTGGGCCAAATCTGTACAGAAATAGAACTGAGTGCAAGTAGTTTTTTGGTGATGCAAAAGAATCCAAATGTCTGAAGTGTTGAATCGTGGAACTGAAAGAATAGGTAAGAACTTAATACTGAGATCAGAAACAGAAATGAGTCTCCAATGAGAATTTTTGTCTGTCACAGCTCCACAATTTGTAAGGGAGATCCTCAGCAGTTTGAACTACTGTACTGCACCATTACAGCAAGGGCCCTATTTATGTCTCCTTATGCATGTGAACCCAGAGCCTGACTCCTGCCAGGGATATTAATGTGAGTTTACACCAATAAATTAAAGCAGAGTTCATTTAGCTCAGGCAAGTTAAGGGCCCCCTAAAGCACGACAATAGACTTCACAGAAAAACACAAAGAGTGGAAATACTTTATAAAATTGGAGACAACAAAATGATTAGAAATGCTACATGTAACTCAAAGAAATTATTTTATGCAAAAGAAACAAAAAAATTTCTACCTTTAAGTCAGAATCTAATGTAATATTATAGTACATTCTGCATAGCCTATCAACAAACACAATCATAAAAGGGAAAATACCACTCACAGTTTTTCAGAGGTGTGGGAATGGGAGGGTTTTTGTGAAGGCCAGAAAGTCCCACCTTGACACCAAATTAGTGTTTCTGTTTAAGTAGACAACCAAATCAGAGTGGATCAAACAAAAGCAACTGAAAAGTAAATGAAGTGTAACATCTATGGAAGTTTTTCCATAGACAGGATCCAGAGGATGATCCAGCTGAACCTGCTCCTTTTGTTGCCCACCCCAGCGCTACAGCTGGCAATGAGTAACCCTGATATTCTACAGCACAGGCATTTGCAAGGCACATAGTAAAATGCAGTAATACAAATGGATGCTAAAATATTTGTCTTTTTTTTCTAGTACATTCAGAAATATTTTCTGGATTAAAAGGAAAGGAAATCAGCATAAACTTGCACTTCATGTGATGCTGAAAAAACCAGGCTGTTTCAGGATTAACTCTGAGAAGGAACCAAACACAACAGTATCTTGCATGTCCAAAAGGTTACAATATTTTTCCTCTTGAAAAACTGAATGTGTTTTGAAGCATCAGCAAAGCCTGTTGCGGAGTGCAGCAGGGCAGTGGCTTTGCTTTGCCTCTTCCACTGCTCCATCCTTCACCCAGCTGGGCAGCACCTCCTAAGTAAAGGCTCAGATTTATCATTACACAAAAAACTCTTCATGAAGCCCAGAGTTCCTGGGCTGGATTCACAGAGGTTTATCAGACACACCACACCAAGAAGAAGTTTATAGAGCTCTGAAGTTCCAGACAAGATCATTTTTAGAATTGCTGCTAACTTTTCTCTCTCCTCCTTTCTGAAGACCAGCAGCCCTTTTTAACAGAAAGTATCTGGCAAATGTGACTTCTCCTTTTACAGCTGCTGTGTTACTGCAGTTAAGGACTCACATAACATTCCAGGTAAATGAAGGTGACCATTGGATAGAAAAAAAATCAGCTCAAAGCTCCAATTACCTCACCAAAACAGGTCATGAGTGAATTTAGACCAAGAAATGCTATCCTTTTCATTAGAAAAAAAATTTTTTTTTTAATCTAAGGCAATGAGTAAGACAATCATAGATAAGGTTATCTGTTAACAGGATAAATAGAACGGTTTTTTAAAAACACTAATTGGCAAAATTTGGAATTTAGTAGTAGGAGATGGAATGCAAGACAGCAGTAATGTGTCTTTCCAATAAGACTATTCTTACTGAAACTTAAGAAATGAAAAAAACAGAATTTTTTAAAAGAAATATACAGTAGAGGAAATTGTATTTCAGACTTTTATTATAATCTGTTAATGAAGATTTTTTACTTGAAACCTCTCTTGCAACAAGAGTCTTTAGATCATGTTGGCTCTTCAAATGCACCAGTTAATAATGTGAGGGTATCCAGCTACTTCTAGTGCTGAAGAGCTGTAAGAATGTAGGAGCCACACCTGCTCTGAAAGCTTCTCCAAAGGCCCTCAGTGTGTGCTAAGCAGTTGTTTTACAAAGTTTCATAATTCTCACAGGCACGTATCAGTGTAAGTGAATACTCTTACACGCTAGACATGCTGAATTATTACTGCTCACATGGGCTGTGTTCTTCAGAGGACAGTTTGTGGATTTGGCAATGCTTTTGAGTAAAATCTGTGCTTTTATACCATGAACCGGTTTCACAGATGCCAACCACAGTTGCATTCACTGGATTAACATCTATGAGATTCAAACTGGGCTTAACAGTCTTAGGAGCACCACGGGAAGGGCAGATTCATTTTCCTTACAACGGGGTTACTGGAAGAGCCTGTGCTTATAAATAGCAGCTGTTACAGAACTCACTGCTCAGGTTGGCTGCTTCTTAATATTAATGAGAGATGGGGCTTAACTGCTGAGAAGTGTTCAGGAAGGTAAGAGGCAGAAGCAGTGACAGAGTAAAGTCCTGCCTTGGTTGACAAACCAGATTACAACAAACAGCTTATGACAAATGGATACATGAATTGTGAGCTATTAACATTCCACACAAGGCCCTGAAGTGCCAGGACATATCAATTCAATGATCTCTAAGGCACTTAAAACTCTTTTTGCCCGAGAGCTGCTAAATGAATTCAGGTACATTTTAGGGAAAATAAAGAAGTTGAGCAGACTAAAGTTTCTCAATTCCTTCCTTGTGACAGTGAGTCATTTCCATGCAATATGTGAGACTCCTGGGTGTGCACACATTACATCAGTTCCTCCATAGTTCTGGTCACAGAACATCTCACCTTCTGTCAGGCAGATGAAGATGTGCAAGATCAATGGAAAACACACAGAAAACATGGCAAAGCTGGATTTTGAGACCAACTACTTCACTATCACATCCTATTGAAAACACCACCTCTGCAGGGGAACTGCTGTCCCAGTTCCAAACCTGGCCCACAGATATCCGTGCCGAGTGCTCATATTGCTGTAGAATAAAGCCCGGGGTAGCTCAGTGTGCTAGACAGGCAGAGGAGGAGAGGGAAGAACAAGCAATACAGGGGTTGATTATTGATTCATTCCTGTTATAATGGAAGCACAGGGAGTTTGCACAGATTCCTTGAAGTAGAGTGTACCCTGAAAGCCAGGAGCTGCATGTGCTAGTCCTTACAATCCATAATAAAGGTGAAAGCCACATCACTGTGACAGAGGTAGGCTTATAATGAAGCTTTAGGATGAAGATGACTTCTGTGCCAAATTTTTCGAGGTATCAAGAGCACTTTCCCCCTCAGTTTGTCATTATGGAACAAAAGCTTGTGTCCATAGAATATTGTGCACGTTTTGAAGGATGGAAAATAGCTGTATAGGCAGTAACTAAGTTACAATTAAGAACTCTACTGTGTTGGGCTGCCATATGCTGTGGGCAGAATATTCATACTCTGTGGTATCAGGATGCTACAGAAAGTTCAGTAATATGATGCCATGTTATCCTTTTCCTTCTCAAAGCTTCATCTGTACATTCAGTCTCCTATGTGCTAGAGGATGCATTCATCTCACTCTCCCAAGATAGAAAGCTTCAAAAAGTCTGACTGGAAAGGCAGCACATACGTAGTCCAGGCTCTTTAGGCTACATAATTAATCTGAATAGTTTAATAACTTGGGTTATTCCAAGCACTGTGGCAACAAGTTCTTGCTTTAAACAGTCATTTCCAGGTTTAGTAGCTGAAGCAATCTGAGGCAATCCAGGGTAGTGTCACTGAAGTTTTAGGGGACTTAAATGTTGCCAGTTTTCAGTGAAATGGGGCTTAGCATTTCAGGAAGATTTCCATCTGGTAGCTCAGGTCGGTTGTATCCCGTGGATATGCTGAGTGACCGGGGATCAGGTTTCAAAGTATTTGTAAATGGCTGTAACATACAGCATGACATTCTGCCAGTCGGGCCGCTCCGTCCGCACCATTTCATTGATGTCCTGCCACAGAAAACACAGCGGTCACAACCAGGAAGGACAACCCTGCAGTGATGTGGCTGTGCTTTCACACATTCCTGGGCTGGGGAATCTCTTGAGTTTCCACCATTTAAAGCATGGGGGAAGGAAGCTCTGTTTTCTTCCACGTATCTCTGCATTACTTACAAAATGGAGTTAATAACATATCTGCTGATAGTTATTTTGTTGACTTAAGATCAAAATGTCTAACATTCTGCATGGTTGAGCTGTCCCCGACTTAGTACACTTGGTGTGATTGACAGCCAGACTTTAATGCTCACATACCCCTACACCAGCCTTGCAAATCAACACAACCTACTCAGGAACTCTGAGCCACAGAATCAAGGACCAGGTGTTAAATAAAGCTAAAGCTCAAAATTCCCATCTGGTTAAGCATCAATAAATAACTGAATACCATTTTACAGTAGACTACTGTACTTTGGATTACTTTATATGCATTTTTAAATAAAGAGGCAAGAAAGAGGGAAGTTTGCTCCCTATTTGTGTATTTTCAAGAGACAAGCTGACAGTGCAGTTAACCTGTGTCCTCATGACAGTGTCCCAGACTGTCAGTGAATAAACAGGGTAAACAATCCAGCTCTTCAGCACATATATACAGGAAAAGAGATAGATGTAGTTCCTAGTAATTTTTGTTTCAGTGTCTATTTGTAAACTTTGAGTGTGGGACCTCCAGAACTCAAAAAAGTTTGGGGTTTTTCTAATTTTCACATCAAAGTAGCTGAGCACTTTATTCATTGGAGAATGAATGATTTCCCCTTGCATTCCACTACTCTTTACATACAGGAGTTTTCACACCCTTCTTTCACCCTCCACTCCTCTAATATGGATGAGGAAAAACTCCACATACTCATACACATCACAGACAATGTGTATGTAGGTATATAAAGACATATAAATTCCTCAGATGCATCCGATTTGCACTTAGAAGATTCAATTCCATTTAATTTGCCTTTTTAGAGTCTCTGTAATTACGAACATTACAAATAGGAAGGACAGACAGTAACCACTTAGACTAAAGCTGAATTATGTAAGAATTACTGCAGTTATTTTCCACGATCTCATTCTTGCATCAGCACTTGGTAAGAAACTTCCACATTTCAAACCCCTGCCAAAGTCGGAGTACAAAAGCCCCAGAGCTGCACTGCCATTGTCAGCAAACACAATGCTAGGGGGTAAAAGCACTGATAAGGATCAAGGAAAGTGTTATTTTTCAAAAAGTCTATTGTACTATTAGCTGCAAACTATAGCAGCTTTGTTAGAATTTAGGCAACAAAACTATCACTGAAGTATCATTTCCAATACTGGCAACGTCAGTGGAGGTTTTGTGATCATTCACGAGGGTTTGGGATACTCCTGATTCCACATCTTCAGAAATATTCCTTTTCTAATTAATAATATACTATAGTATTTAAAAATAATTATTTTACTCTAAAATTTGTCTAAGACAGCTTACTATAAATAATAATTGAAAAAAACATACAATTATTTGCCATGATGACAAATTAGAAATCTTGGCTTAAGAGGCAGATCTTGACTCTCATACTACACTGAGCAAAAACTGTATCACACCTCAAATTAGTCTCAAAAGAATCCATTGCCTTTATTAACATTTCTTATGATACTGAGAGATGAGTGTTGGTGAACCTTCCTTTTAGAGCTCAGCAGTCCATCTGCTCTGGGCTATTGCTGCTGCCTTTCCTGCACCTGCTGGTCCACAGGTCTGTACTTCACTCATTATTTAATGCAAAACCCATGTCAGCTCAAGTTATTGACATCAGTGCATTTATTAAACAAAGCCACTGATGGAGGATCTTTTGTGTTGTCCAGTCGAGTATGACACAAAGGCAGTAACCTCTACTGAGCTCATCTGCTATTTTTAAGTATAAAGCATCCAAATCTTCCAAAAGTACAAAACAGAGTAAGCTTGGTTTTTAAAAATGGGTCATAATTAATTCAATATGCATTTAAATCTTACCAGAGTAGATTTGATGCCAACACTTTCAGCTGCCTGAAAAGCCAAAGTGAAATTTCTTCTCTGCATGAGATACAGTAACATGTTAGAAAACAAAGAAATACTATTTCAATTATAACAAAGTAGTGTTAAGAATGTTCACAGTAATGCTGTTACTTTTACTTCAAATAGAGTCTATAATTTGATTATAGTAATTTAAAAAGAGCCAGAGGAATGAATACCTTTTTTATGGAAAAATTTTTACTATGTTTTGTGTAGAAGATAATGCTGAAAAATCATTCTCAGTGAAGAATGACAGAATTAAAAAATATTAAAGAATAATTTTTAAAAAGCATAAATAAAATCTCTTCATGTGTTAATGAAATAATCCTATATTTTTTTAGGCTGTATTATCATTAATAGTACATCTCCAGATAACACAGCAGTGGCAGAATAGAACACACAGAGACATCATCTCCTGGTTTACCTTTCTTTGAAACACATCTCTTGAGAAGAACATGACACTAATTTATCAGTATGAGAAAGGGAGGATGAAACAACATCCTTGTGATATTGAAAGATGAACAAAATATGGCAAGGTACACACATGATGCATTTAAAATTTGTAAGCTTAAACACTCCTTGCTTCCACAACCCAAACTGAAAACAGCTCCCAAACGTCTGGGTTAAATAAAATGTCTCAAACTGAAATTTATGAAGTTCCAGGTTTTTTTGGTGTATCTGTTCCAAAGTTCCACTTAACCCAATGATCTCACAATATTAAAAGACTGTAAGAATAGCGGTCAAATATTTGAAATGTTTCAATTCAGAAATCCTAGTAACATTGGGGGTTTTGTTCAGACCCAGGAATGGGATTTTTAATGTCTTACCTTGTCCTGGCTGTTCAGTTCTTGATAGGGAATATGGGCTGGGAGGTAAGTGTGGAGCACTGCACAGAAAGCCAGGCCATCATTCCAGCTGCTGCTGAAGTTTGTTATGTCAATATTCTTGAAGGGAAAAAAAATAGAAGGCATATTAAATCATAATTTAACAAGTATTAGATCAATATCTTTTTTTTTTAATACCTCTGAAGAACTTGGCAAAGAATGTGAACAGCCCAATATACCAAAGTTCTGTGGTAAGAAAGCAAAACACACTACTGCAGGGAACAACAAAAAAATGTAGTGATAAAAGAGTCAGTTATTTTATATATTAATTTCAGGTAACATTAAGCTGTCTTAAAAAAAAAAAAGGTGAAAAATGTGCATGTCAGTGTGTGTTAAAAGGTGTAGTATGTTGTGCCAGAGAGGGTAAGAGAATAGATTTGGTGTCACTGTACACCCCAAGATAGAAAAGCAACTCAGTTAAATGCATGTACCCTAAACCCCTGATCAGACAATGTGCTGTGTCTCTGTTAATGTTCATTTTACTTTCCTGCTTCTGCTGCATTCATATCCAGACAAACTGCACATGAAATATCCAGATGGATCAGATGTATCCTGCACAACTGCTAACTGATGAGGACAAGTATTTTCTCTTCTAACCAAACCATTCTCCACAGAAACTGATGCAAACAAGACCACAGACAAAAGTTAATTTTCATTTGGAAATAAAGATGTCCCAACAGATTGATCACTGACAGTAGCAGGGAATCTTTGAGATCGAAACCGAAATTGAAAACTGCAGCCTTGCACTCTTGATCTTTTAGTTCCCGTAGGAAACTCAGTGGCACTGGTAAATGCATCTCTTGAGACTGCCTGAATTATTACAGAGGCAGCCCAGTCCAAGAGACTTATGAACAAGATGCCTCAGTGACCTTTTAAATTACTGTGCATTTGGCTGTTGGCAGCCAAACAACGTTAGAGAGTCTAAGTGGAGAGCAGTCAGTTTAAACTTTAATTAGGAACAACCAGGAACAACTCATGTATCTTTTAGATCTTTATAGAGAAAGATAAATATGTTTCAATATCTAACTCACTGAACTCTGCTCACGCAGAAGCTAACCAGCTCCATTGCTCAGTTTTCAGTGTTTTCACGTAGCAGGAATGAAAACCTCCAGTGACAGAACTGCAATTGCACAATCACACAAGCCAACCTTCCACCTGACAGCAATTTTAGTCATCGCTCATCTTTGACACGACAGTCAAACTTGTCGTTCCCAGCGCAGCAAACTCCCCTCTGAACCAGGTTCCTGTGCCAGGCGGGCTGAGAACGAAAGCACTGGTATTTCAAACCAACCGCTTGGACTTCAAATGGACAGCAAGCACGGTTTCTCCACGAGAGGAAAAAGCCCCAGACGAGCAGAACGCGAGGGCAATGCCGATTTCCTGCTGAGCTCCCGCACGTCGCCCGCAGTGCCCCCTCCTGCCCGCGGACCTGCCGGAGCCTCCCTGCGACAGCAGCGGCACTGGGGGACACCCCCGGGCTGTGGGAACCTGCTCTCCACACGGCTTCCTCCAGACACGGGGCTGGGAAAATGTAAAAGCAAAAGAAAAGAAGAAAAAAAACAAACCCAAGTGCTCTCTCGCCTTTCTCCTCGAAAGAGGCAGGAAATTGGATTTAAATTAATGCCTGCTTCAAACTTTCTCACTGATACTTGAATTAGGGAAACATACGCAACAAGCAGTATGAGGTTTTCAGGAAAAAAAGGGGAAATATTGTTAAAGCAAATTTCCTACTTGTGTTTGTTCATTAAATTTCTTTTTGGAAAAGTTTCTTTCCCTGCCCTGTAACCAGTAAGACCTTGGCTCACACCTGTGTCAGTAAAATGGATAAAAGTAGGGAGAGGGGCTTGTCCTGGTCACAGTCACATGTGCCAGTCTGGCTATAACATCAAGTGTGAATGATCATGTTTGCTTTGCTATGGAATCCACTGAGGGACAAAAAACTCCATCCTGGTTTTCACCCTTTCGCTGAAATATTCTCTCTCCTTCTCTGGATGGGAAATGATATTAGAAGGGGAGGAGAAAGGTGTACACTGGCACTGTCACAGTCAAGCTCAGCACGGATCTGCTTGGACATTCCTGCATGCATCCAGACAAACTACTGAAAAAAAAGTGTTAAAGTACTGAAGAATATTAGCAAGTTTTTAAGTCTCAGTGCTACAAGGACAGATATGATATTCCTTAATAAAGCAAGGATGAAGGGTAAAGCATTGCTAAATCTGTTTTTAACACGTTGGTTTCCAATCCAGTGACTTAATGCTGAATACTGTTCCCACAAGTACCTGTTGAGTTGGTATTGCTGCTGAACAGACTCTCTACCATAGACCATGAGTCCATGAAAGTCAGTCACCAGACATTATACAAATAAAATGAAGTTAGATAGTACCATGTCTCACAGGGCGTAATGTCTTTTTTTTCTCTCCCAGGTTGCTCCACAAACTTCAGAGGAAGCCCAGCAATATTTATTTGAAGAGTTTGAGCCTAAACACCAGCACCCCTGAAGCACAGCTGAGCTCTTGGTAGTTAAAGAGGAATGGGAAGGTACAGAGCCTTCAAAGTGAGAGCAGCAGCTCATACCGGAGAGGACAGAGAAAGGAGAGGCAAACAAAGCAAGTGTTAGAGCAATGAGCTGACAGAGGGATCTTTGCAACATTCAGGATGGTCATCAACAGGCAAGAATTCATTCATCAAAATGAGCAAATAGGATGCTGCAGTGAGATCATGAGAACCCACATCTGAGGCTTGACCCTGTGGATGAAGAAGGAAGATTTGAGCTCAGGATACATGAAAGAAGAAATTGCAAGGTGTCAAAACAGTGTGGATGCCCTAGGAAACAGACCTAGAGAACAACTGGGGCTGAAAACAAAAGCCTTCACATGATGTAAAGACCAGGAGGAACGCTCACCTCCAAAATCTAGATGCATTTTTCATATTTCCTAAGTATATCCCCATACCTCAACATGGGGGCAAGAATTGGGAGCAGGATAAAGTTGTGCTGAAAATGGTAAATGAAACTACAAGAAGCAAAAGTCATCTTCCCTTAAACACTACAGATATATAAACTAAACATTTCACTTTAAATGAATTCCCATGGAGTGTTGCATTTTGAATATAAACACTGAAAAAAAGAGTCACTTAAAAAAGTGCACCTACAAGTTTGGTTGGTTCTCAGAAAAAAAAAACCCTCAGAATACCCTATTTGTCTAAATCATCTTGCAGGGTCCAGCTTTTATTATTAAGACAACAAGCAGAAAACAAACCCATCATCCAAGAATTTTAATGTATCCAGAGAAGCTGAATTAAATACAACGGAAGGAAACAATTAAAAGGGACTGGTTTCTGTTTCCAATTGCTCTGAGCATTATGAATTATTATTCCCTCTCAGACTAAAAGAAGTATAATACAAGTCAGACAGTAAAAAACAAATCTAGAAACGGGACAGACCATCATTTAAACTGAAAATTTAATTTTTCTTTTAGGGCTTTGAGCACATAACTGGCACATTTAAATACAGCAAATTTTATTTCCTAAATGCTTTTAACTACTTGTGGTTTTTTGAAAAAGCTTGGTCAGTATAATGAAATCAATCTTGCATTAAGCTCCTAGTTCTCAAAGAATTGACGGTAAACAGAACATCAGCCTAAAATCTCTGACATAATTTCTTCTTTGTTACTGCTTTTATTAAGTAATTGGCTCTATTAAGGGAATTCTGCTGGAATCTAATCCAGAATTATTCTTCGGGCCATTTCAGACCACAAAGTATTAAAGCAATGGAAGGACATACTTGCAGATAAATTATCAAGTGAGGAATAAGTTTTTCTAGAGATAAGTGAACTGAAAGGAGATTTATCAACTCTTGTCGTTTAATGCTTAGGATGGAATGAAGTCACCTGTTCTATCTGGGATAGATTTTTTTTAAAAAGGCAATTTGAGCAAAACTAATACAACAGGTAATTGTCATAAGAAGATCTGTGGGAGACATTTTCAAACCAGGAATAAAGAATAGAGTTAAAAATTTGTAAGACCTTTCTAGAGACAGAGCACGAGGACATAAAGGGGAAAAGTGATGGCAGTAGAATATTCCGGTAGATCCACAGCCAAAAAACCATTTCAAGCACGTCTCAAGCCCCTTGTAAACTGGGAACTGCAGAGTAGGAGCAACCACCACAAAATGAGCATTCCCTTTTGTTCACAGAAACAAAGACCAAGGAGATTCTCCCTGGAACAAGGCTGAAATGTAACAGGAACAAAAAGATCACTCAGCTTAGGCTGAAACACAAGGGTGGTTGAGCTCCAGGTGGAGCAGAGTGGATGGAGCCAGCTGTGTCCTGACTCCAGCATAGCCATGGATGGCACCGTGAACTCTGCTGGGCCCTCATCCACCTTCACCTGCAGAACTGCAGGGAGCTCCAAAGACTCAGTGAAATAAAAGGGTCCAGCAGAGAGCTACCAGGACAATTAGATAGTTGGAGAACTTGACAGCTGAAGAAAGGTTGAAAGAATTTGGTTTGTTCAACCTAAAAAAGACTCTGGAGAGATGCAATCTCAGTGCCCCATAACTAACAGGCAGTTTCAGAGAAGATGGAGTGCTCCCTTCACAGAGACAAGATGGAACAGGAACAATTCTTTCCAGGGCAATTCTGTCAGGATATAAGAAATAAGTATTCACCAGGGAATGTTGTAGAGTGTTTAACAGGGCTCTGCATAACATCAATCTAATATCTCTCCTAAGCCATGACTTTTCTAGAATTCACAATTTTCAAGTGGTTTTAACCAGGGTACTGCTAATTTTAACGGCCAATTGTTTTTTTCAATAATCCTAGACTAGCAGAGAGTCTCCTACAGCCAGTGAAAACACCTTTTTTTAAAAAAGCAAGAAACAGATATTAACTATTATAATCCAGTAACTCCTTACGTTTTTAATCCCCCCCGAAAACTCCACAACTAAAACACTCCACAAGATCAAAAAAACCCAACTACAGGAAACATGTTCCCTAGCTTGTAGTTACAAACTAACAACAAAGTTACTTTAACCATCTCTTCAGCAGACACATCCACAGCTGTCTTCAATCTCCCTGAGCTATGGACAGAAGAGCTCAAGCAGAGGAGCATCCTGCAAAGCAGCTTTTTCTCCATGCCTTGATCTGCATAAGGAGGAGAGGTTTCCACATCCTAACTTGGTCTGGCTCTCAAAAGAGTTAGAGCATGAAGAAAATAAAAACATGTGTCTACATCTCTGTTGTATTAGTTAATGAAATAAGTGGGTTGAGAAGGTAAGAGCATTAATATAACTCTGTGCTATAATATATTAAACCCTTAAAATAAGAACTGAAGTTCAAGTATGCAGACCTTGGCAGGCTTCTTCCTATGGCAGAAAATGACTACTAAAAAGCTTTTCAAAGCTTTTAACGACACAAACACACAAAAGAGTAACCAATAAAAAAATTACAGAGGTAAACTACAAAATAACTTCTCCCCATGCTCCACTGAATCAGGATTCCCTGATTCCCAAATCGTGGAATGAAGTTGTGGCCATCAGCACTTCTGGCAGCAGGTGAGAACATAAAAGTATTTCTGGAACAGGCTCAGCAGCAGCCCCAGCCACTGCCTCTTCACTGCCAGCTCCTGAAAAGGCAGTAAGTGGCACACACAGACCATCAAACCCCTTAAACACTGATGGGTCATGTTTTTTTCATACATAAAACATGTTACTTTTGAGTTTGGGCACAAAAAGGAACCATAAAAGAAGGAGTCATTCTCACAAAATCCAATAATAGCTTCAGACATTAACGTCTGAAGCACTTAAGAGGTACAGACAGCTTCATAATTTATTCTAAATTTTGTCATAATTAAGTCTAACAAGCTGACACTTCTCTTGTATCAGAATCCAATCCAAACACAAAAAGGAAGCATGTCCTTCCTTAACTCAACAGTTTTTGGCTAAAGCATCAGAGCTTAAACCAAGGAGAGAAGTGTTTTGGCAGCCTGACTACTTTGATGAATCAACCAGACAGCACAGGGAGAGCACACCCTGGAGTCACTAACTGAACATAAGCACAGTCTTGTCCTTTTTGTGTGCCTTTTTAAAATCAATATAATATCTTGGACCAAAATACGACCCAGTCTGGTGCTGATTAAGACATGTGTGGATACAAACAGGTTTAAAAAAGAGCCTGCACTATCTTTTACATCTAGTTTTATTATTCTACACATTTCTCAAGCACAAAGGAAAGCTTTGCTTGATTTCAAGGTTCACTGAGCACAGCCTTACATTTTTTGTAAGGCATATAAACTTGATATGTGTAGGAGGTAAAAATTAGGAGGCCTTTCCAGCAGAAAGCAGCACTGCATGAAATAGAGGACAGGTACTACAAGGCCACACTAAGTATATCTTTAATTAGGTAGTGTGGAAAGCTTAAACAAAGTTTTAAGAACAATTAGCCTATTCTTGCTGCTGTCTCGTGACAATTGCTTTTCTGGTGTCAGACTTCTGGAAGTGAATTATCTCTCAGAATGCTGACAAAAATGGAAAATAAATGGAAATACTGCTGGAGATAAGAATGGGTAAGGATGTGTGTATCCTGTTTATGGGTCCTCTTAACATGAAACATGCATGCTCACATCCTTTTGGGGGCTTTTATTAGCTGGGTGTTCAAAATGAAAGTAGCTGTGCTCCAGCCAGGGTAAATGCTTCACAACAGCTGGATGGGATTACTGTCTGCTTTGAAGAGATCTGGGATTTCTGACAGTTTTGTGACACTGCACATATTTCAGAGGAGCAGGAGGATTCTCTCAAATTCACAGCATTTGGCCCTGCACTCTGAAGCAGTGTGTTAGACCCTGGGCAAAGCTAACACACGATCAAAGGTTGAATATTTTGTGCCTGTCCACGTGAAAACTAAAGGTGATCTGCTCCTCTTTTATCTAAATGCTTAAGAGAGCAGTTCTTCTCTCTCATGGCTCAGAGATCTGTTCAGCCTGGAATATAATGAAGCTCAGGAACTCAGTGAATGGAACACTGTTGAGACTGAACAGGATCTAGACTGGAATTTATACAGAACCTGCTCCTTTCTGCAAATCTCCACTCTCCAAACCTAAGCTTCAAGGAGAAATCCTAATTGCAAACAACATTCAGACAGCATATTAAAAGCTACAATATAGTAAGAGATGAAGCCATGCAGGTTTTACATGAGTAACAACTTCTCTTATTTTCACTGGCTATATCAACCTTATATTTTTACTGAGGTACTCTTGAAAAAAAACCACTTGGAGCACAGTTAAATATTAACAACTGCATTTCAAGAAAAATGTTCATTTATTCCCTTCCAAATATGCTTGAATAAATCAAGAGAAGTGCACAATGAAGTAATTTATTACAGTTTTCTTAACAGGGTTTATTTCACTGTAACAGCCTGAAATTAGAGCTTCACCACACTATCATCTTTGAATTATTTAGCATTCACAGGATTTCAAGCTTCTAAAATAGAGATACTTCAGATTTTTAATCAAAACCTTGAAAATAATGTCCTAGAGGGGACTGGAGAGCAGGAGTTACTCTTCCATTTTAGTTGAGCAGACAAAACCCATACCAGGCATGGTAGTGGCAGGCAACGATGCAGTGCTGTATCTGCACCAAGTACCTTGTGAATAAAAAAAACCTTTTCCCTTTGAAACAGGACAGACTGTGGTGCATTTGTTGTTTGTTTTGTTCTTCTTTAGTATTTTCAACACATGGAATAAAAAAGAGCTCCAGAACTACAGCTACCCTATGAACACAGGAACACTCCATCAGATGCTGCTGTCATTAATTAGTGTAAGCCAATTACATCATACCTGGTGTTTAACATTCTAAGCCACTGACAGCTCACCTATAACTCTGTACACTTTTAAAAAAATTTTATAAATGAAGATATGTCGGGTTGTTTTTGTTATTACTATTTATCAGTCCATGTATAAACCATAAATCAGCTATTCTCCACTATCCAGTGCAAAATACAAACCCAGGAATGAAAGGTAAAGCAATGACAGGAGCAAACACAGTTCTGTTAGAAAGGGGGCTTTAACTCAATGTGCCTGGTTCCATCCTCTCTGTAAACACCAACAGCTGAAATCATTTTCTATAAATACCTCACATGCATTTATGCATAAAAACCTACAGCTGTGAGACATCACCTCCAGGTGAGAGGGAGAAAACAGGACCGAAAAAGTGATTATTGTTGACAACTGATGAAGTAAACACATCTTTTGATGCTGGCAGACACATACTTCAGAAATACTGGCTCACAGGGCTGAGTTTTACTTAAATATTGGCAGTTTAATATGAATAGGACAAAATGAACAAAAGAATTATTCTGAAACAAAAGGCTTCTAAGACTTGCTTTTTCCTTACCTTGTTTCCAAATCACGATTAAACTCTTCCAGGTCATTTTAGAACTTTTTAAAGACTCAATTTGCAGGTACCTTTCACCTGTAATATTTGTAGCTAAATAAATAATATTGATAATAACCATTGATTTAAATTGGTCACAGGTTGGAAACTGGTAACTGGACAGAACTGTGTAAGACACCAGGAGGAGCCGGAGGTAAGATGGTATCCTGTCAGTATTTGGGTGACAGGAAAGGAAGAAGAAAGCTGAGTACCTAAAGTAGGAATGGAAGAGGAAGGCAGATGTTCATTATTCTGATGCTTGTTTACTGCTTGTCAGTTTTGAATCCACAGAGGTGTAAAACAAAACTAAAACTAAGCACAGGTTCATTAAAGAAAATATCTTTATCTGGTACTGATAATGTTGAGATGCCAGAAGGCTGGAGAAGCACTGCTCACAGTGAAGACAGTGTGGGTATGTTTAAAACATTAGAACACCACTAGCATGATGTTCAACCAGAACTGAATTTCAGGGGATGCTGAAAATAATCAAATTCTCTACGACAAATAAATGAAAAATGAGTGTGCCTAAAGGAAAAGGCATTCTTCTCCAAGAAGTAACTTAATATAATCTCCTGATATCATCTTACAGTTTCAAGGAAGGCATGCAGGGGCTCTGCAGATGCTCCATGCTGTGCTTTCTCAGGACCACAGTGCAGTTTTGAACCAAGTACAGTAAGTCTCAAAACCTATATAAAACCTTTATAAAACTCCAGGAGTTATAAGCAGCAACCTATAGAACCAGAAGCATGCTCTTGCATGTGCACACAACTGTGGAATGAAAAGTGTGGGATAACTTCTATCAGTCTTCCTAACCAGATTAACAAAGCTGTCAAATTCATCTTTCATTTCAAGACAATAGGGGAAAATATTTTTGCATTTAGTTAGAGGATTTATAAAGAAATATAACATCCTGCCTTTTTCAAAATGTGGGGAAGGAGAAAGGCTCTTTCCACAAAGCCGCTTATCCTCAGAAATAGCCCAGTTCAGTACTGGACGTGCCACAGGAAGAAGGGGAGGGCTCATGTCCCAGCCTGTCCATTGTACTGAGCACGACTTTTCCTATGGATGGGCCACCATCCTGTTATGAGGCTCTCAACTTCCTTCTGCATTGTGAGGCTCAAGTCATGGAAAGAGTAAAGTTCTTAAACTGAGGATTGTGTTGGGAACCCAAACACTTTCAATACAAGTTAACCAAACAAATACATCATGGTCAGACTATTAACATCCTGGTTTAGTTTGCTGAAGCCACTATTCTTCTGAAAAAATAATGTAATCAGGAGAACTCTGGACAGCTATCTCGTTGGTTCTTTTGGCTTCTGATAACATTTGGACTAAATGAGGTAAAAAAAAAAAGCCTGCAACTGCAGTAGAAAGCCAAGTTCAAACTGCAAGACAATGCCACCTTCACAAAACAAACTGTCCCTGAATAGAGTCTAAATGGGAGCACATTCAGAATAAAAAAAAAAAAAAAGAAAACCACAACACAACACCCTATGCTAATTACCTATCAAGAAATGGTATTCTAGCTGCATTTGGAAAATATTAATTTAAACCTGAAGTTGCTCGAGTTTCAGCTATAGTTTCAACAGCGCAACCCGTGAAAGGCTGACCTCAAGTGCCTCCGGCAGAGGACAGCTGCCCCCTTAAGGCACAGCAGAGCCCCTGAGGAGCCGGGAGCGCTGGGCAGGGCGGGGCGGGCAGTGTGTGTTCCGAGGGGAGAGCACAGGACATTCCGTGCACTGAGGTGTGGAGCTGCCCGCTCGGGAGCACGGGCTGGCTCCGCGGCGCTGCAGCCACGAGTGCGGCGCCCCGAGCAGTTCTGCAGTTACCTGGTACCCCTCTGTTTTCTTCTGGCACCACTTCAGCAGGGCGTTTCTCTTGGAGCCTCCATATTCTCGAGCTAGGGCAGACAAAGGATCTTTCCTCTCTTCCCTAGGAACAAGGCAGGAGGGCAGCTTAGAGCTTATGGTGCAAGCAACAGAAATGTGTATTTGTAAAGGCTGAAAGGGAAGGACAAATTATTGTCACAGTGGAAGTGGTAGGATATAGCACTGCTGACTGGAAAACAGAATACACAAATACCTGCAGAACACTGGAGAGTTAGTTTGGAGTAATTGTTCCATTAGCAAATCATCTTTCTCTTTCCTTTAAGCTTTTTTTGCTAGGTCTTTCAACCTCAATGATATTTCTTTCTAAGAGTTCAGAAAATTAAACTCACAACACTGTAAGTTCCAGCCTGGCCCATTAAGCTAACTCAAGTGACTTTATTTTGTATTTAGAAAGAGAATAAACCGATGCTATCTCTTTTGCATCTCATGGCTGATTACAAATGTCACCTTGAAACAAGAAGTTTGCATATGAGCAGCACAGTGTTATTAACAGAACATGTTCTTGAGATCTGGAGTTCTCCAAAAAGAAGGGGGAGATCTATGTAGGCTGATCTGCCATTTGATGTATTAGCCTAACAAAAGCTATCAATTAAATTCACTTCCAGTTTGTCAAGCTATCTAAGAAAAGATTAGGAAAGAAAAGATCATAACTAAGTTGGCCATGTTTTCATGAGTCCTACATTACACACATCTCCTTACCAGGCTTTAGAAATGAGTGCTTAGATTAAAAAATGTACAGTATAGAGGTTAATACTTCTCCACTGGCCTGGTTACATGATTCAATATTTCTATAGATACCCTAATGAACAGTCTTTGACTGAGCAGATGTTACACCACTTATGGACCTCAGTTATTGCATGTCAAGTGTGCCAGCCGTTGTTCTTATTTTTAAAAATATCTATTTGGAAAATTAAAATAAGATAGTTATCAGTGAACCCATACTGCAAAGAACTCTGCCATTTTTTAAAGAGTTCTGTGCAGATGTAAACATGACTGTCACAACATCCACAGAGATGATACCCTAAGTTATTCCTTCTATGTATTTCCAAAAGGACAGAGATTGTAATACATTCACTCTCCTATCTTCAACCCTTTGTTCTTTACAACCAAGCAGGCGACTGGAAAAATGGGTGGAATGTGGAAATGCAGAGTATCGTCAGTGGATTCTCTGCTGCAGATTTACAGGTAGCAATTCTCCAGATCCTGCTAAGGGAAAAGAAAGCATCCAGGGAATGTGGATTTCTTCCTGCACGGGTACTACAAACAGAACACCAGAGACTCTTCCACGTATCAGTACCTGTTGCTCAAAGCATAAAAGAAGACAACATGTCCCAACAGACAAGGAAATGTTCGCAGGCACTGAAGTACATGCATTGCAATTTGCTCGGCCATCCGCAGGGTGACATCTCGAGTTGCTTAGGTAACAGCTGAAGTAGCTGTGAAAATACATGCACAGCAGAACAATAAACAGGAAACAGTAACTCCTACCTTTGATGCAGAAAGGCACGATGAGCCTTTGAACCTAAATGCTCATCTCAGAGAGATTGAACACGGAAAGGAAGCCGCTAATTGTGCGTTTTAAGTATGAAATAAATAAACTATCTGAATAGGTCACTGCACTTAGAACTCCATAGGCACCACACAGCCAGAATGCTGCTTCACAGAACTCTGCACTTCAGTTCTTATATCAGTAAAAATGTCAACAACTCAAACTGGTGTATTTTCTCCATTGGTGATTCAAACAAATCACAATGGGATTGCATATTCAATCTATAACTAGAATTATGCAACATTATGAGAACTTAAGGACAGAGATTTGGGACAACATAACTCAAATGAAAAGCTCCCTCTCTCTTTATGCTAAACATACTGTTTAGCCATGGGGGAGCCATACAGCCTGTTCTCAAATTCCAGTAAGAGCACACGGTTTATATCAGGTTCTCACAGCTATGAAAACACTGCTGAAGAAAATAAATTAGTAGTAGCTGGTATGGAGACAATGAGAAATGATTTGACATATAAATCTTACATGTTAGTATATCAGGTCAACTATACTCCAAACTAAAAAGCCAATGAAGTTTTAACCAGAACAGGGAACAGTAAACTGCAAGTATTTGTTTTAGTGAACTACAACAGTAACTGTGCATTTTACAACAACTTCCAGGAAAAGGTAGGGGAAAACTGAGAAACCTGATCACATAAACTCAAGTCCAGCAGACACATTCTAAGGCTCATCACCACACCTCCACTGCTGCAGAGCCCACTCAGTCTTTTGCAGACTGAGATTTCCAGTCTACCCAGTAATGATCTCATAATTACGACTGCACGGTTTCACACTGAAATGGGATGGATTTGCCACAGTCTGCAGGCTGCTATCAATGCAACTCTGTATGTTACCAGTTCAAAGGACATGCATAGGTGCTTTAATCTTTTTTTTTTAAATGTATTTCTGGATGTATTCAGTTTAAATGCAGGTGCTAGCACACAACATTCATTGTTGCTAGTAAGGAACCCACAGATCCAAACTTAGTTTCGTTTCTGCACAGTGAAAGAAGGTCAGCACTGAGGCCTGTCTCAGCTGATTTCAGGGAAATCACTTTCAATACACCCACAGGTGTAAAAAACTTCAGAATTTTATACTGTAGCTATTGCGAGTGTCTCCTAACATTAAGGGTTTAATACTTCTGCTGTACAAAAGCTTCTTGAGAAATGGTATGGACAAAGTCATTTAACCTTTGTGTGCCAGCTTCCCAATCCCTGAAGCAGAGCTAAGGACATACCTCACTTGGATAACACGGGGATTAAATACTCTGACTCTGATTAAAGTTCTCTGACTGATAAATTTAAAACTTTTCGTAACTGTTATCACAGACTTATCTTTTCGTCTTAAGAACCAAAGGAGGTTGTCTGGCCTTTTGCAACTCAGCTTTGCACTGTGATTCCATCTGTGGGACGAATAACCCAGGCTCATTCACTCCTGGCTATTTAGAAGAGTTGCCAGTCCCTGGGGTTAAGCCCCCCAGGTGTGCTGCTCTCTGTCTTCAGCTGGGATTACAGAAGTTAAGGTTTAGCACATGGTGCCCCTGGACTCAATCCACTCTGCATGACCTGCTCTACATGCTAGAAGCTCACCTCCTGAATTTGGCTTTGTGGTGTTTTGAACTGGTATTATTAGTGACACAACTTAGCTTGGTTTTCTAGTGGAGCTTTGAACTCAAAGCTCTAAAAAGTCTGACTTCTGGTGTAGCTTTTAAAACAAATACCAAGCTGCAGAAAAATCTGTCTGAAGCTCTTAAGGGATTAGTGAAGATCATTCTTGCATGGGGAGCAGCCGGGTCTGCAGTCTCAGTCTCAATATTACACACCAGATGTATGCAGAGAGAGATGCAATGATCCCCAACAAGGGATTTTTACCTTATTCGACTTCTGGTGGTGGGGGTGACTGATGCTGTAGGAGAGGATGAGAGGGACAGCTGTGGGGAGGTGGTACCCATGGCCATGAGAGACGCTGGAGATGCTCCATCGGGTGCACTGATATCCCGCTTGATCTCTTCACTACTCCTTCGAGACACTGAGGGGGGAAAGGCCCATATACTTATCACTTGATGTTCGTCATACTTGGCATTTGCATGAAAACTTTCCAACTTATTTTTGCTATTAAACCAGGATTAATTCAGAAACCAAGCATTTGAACCCATATCCAATACTAGGTTTCATCATTCTTCTTGATACTTTGCAGTTAGGAAATATCAAGGATTTAGACTGCACTAGCAACATTTATCCTGAAGCAAAGAAAATTTGATGAATGTATCCTAATGGAGTATCACTACTTCTATTTGAAAGATTTAATGAATGAGAAGGAATTTGAAGACCAAAACATTTCTTTTTTCTCTAGTCCAAACAGTTACACTGCAAAGTTTCAAGGAGTTTAAAGGGAAAAAAGAAAACCGAAACAGTTTAGAGATGGCAGCTGGTTTCTTTTCATTTAATTTTAATGAAAAATTGGCAGGCATGTTATCTCTGCACATTAATTATCAGCAACAAGTCTATCAAGTGTTGACCCAAGTCCATTCAGCCACATTCCACAGAGTTTGCTTCATTTTACCGAAGGAAATGATTTTTCTTTGCAATGGAAGCACAGGCATTGTACTGTGTAAAGTCACGCCTGGAATGGTGACATGGTCTCTACATGGGAAAGTTTCCAGTTACAAGTAGGACGTTTGTCTTTACACCCAAATAATCACCACTGGTTATGTTTCTGCAAACCAAAGATGTAACTCTCCATGTAAATCAGCGCCTTATTTTCTACTGACCTGGGGGCAAGTACATTAATGTGTAAGTAGCAGATACCAGAAGTTTGTGGTTTTAGGACAAATAAAAACTATCTAAAAGACATCTTCTTGTAAACATTTACTCAAGTAGAGGTGTTTTTTAAAAAATATTTCTCTCAAATTAATTCTGCCTAGTTTATAGAAAGTATCATTTTACAGTATCACCTTCTCCATTGTAATTTGTAAAGATTTGGTTTTAGAAGCCCCTGCTTATACTGAGGTATCAGTATATTCAGTCTGATAGCAAACTAACACTCTATATAAACTTGTCTTAAGCAAGTCTGGTTTTTTATCATCCAAAGTTCACATCGAATGTGCAGCAAACAGAAGCAGGAATACTGAAGAATGTTTGGAAGTTATGTTAGTCACAAAATGGACTGTTCTAAAATGATTCACTGAAAAGATTCTTTTGTCCTACAGAATGGGTGGAAGTTTTGCTATTACCAGATAATATGTGAAAACATTTCTGTGCATTGGATAATGGATAATAATGCATTTGTCACTTAAAAACAATAATTCTCCTGTTTTAAGCCATTGACAATAATTCTTTCCACAAACAAAAATGGAATTGCTTAATTAGAAAAGGAAAATAGGCTTGTCTGCCTCAATCAAAAAAAAATCCCACATCTAAGCAGTAAAAAGCAACAGTCAGAAAGTTTCTTCCTTCACACATATGTTGTACACCAAAATCATTTGTAATACACGGTGAGATGACATAGTAGTCAACTGTTATATGCACAGTTCATACTCATCCATCTGACACACTGGTCAAAGTCTGCACAGCAACACTAAGGGCATTTGACAAACAATTAGAAAAAAAAAATCTCTTCAGTTCCACTTGAAGCAATTAAATAGAATATTATTTTACCACTGGACTTCATTATCTTTCCCCAAATACTTCAGTAGAAAACTCAGACACTGAAAAATAAATGTTTCCAAATATCCAAGATGAGGGCTTTTTTTCACAAGAGCTCGATGGTCTGAAGACCAGATTCCCTCTCGACAAAGCAGATGTGCAAGTGCAGTGCTGAAATGAGAGTTCCTATATTATTTATCATCTGAAAACCGTGGCATTACCAGAAATAGATTTGGCACTTTCCATGGCAGGTACTCTTGGCAAGGACGCAGGTCGGCTGGTAGAGGATGTTCTCAACAAATGCTCTGGACAAAGGCAGAGAAGAGAGAACATCATTGCTGAGGCTCCCAGCCCACTGTCAGGCATTCAGGTCTGACTCAGGCACGTTGCCCACCAGTGCCTGAGTTTGGCAGTTTCAGTGGGAGCAGCTGATTTGATGTGCAGGAAAGAGAAGGCCCAAAATTGCTCATTAGCCATGAGGTGCACCATGAATACAGCACAGCCTCCTTCACCCCTGTTCCCTAAGGCCTCTTGCTAATCCACTTCCTCTGGTCTCTAAAAAATGAATTCTTAAGCCAAAAGGCTAAGAAAGGAACCCCCATCAGCACATGGCCAAAAATATTCAATATGCTGTTCACAAGGTGTACTGGTAAAGCAGATTGCTTTGTCCCTCAGGTGATTTTCCTCCTCTCTTTGGTTTCTTCGGTGGGGTTTTTGTGGGGTTTATTATTTTATTATTAAATAAAGCCACACAGTTTTTCTTTTCCTCCTCCATGCAGTGGAGTCTAAAAGGTGCCTCCACAAATTGCATGGAAAGATTAGTTGGGCCTCCTGACAATGAGTAAAACAAACTACAACGTCATTCATTTTCTGTGGAACCAAATCAAAACTATTTCCAATAATGAAATATTCCTTCAAGTAAACCTTTAAACTGCAAACAAAAGGTTTACATACTACTATGCAGAAACACTTAGAAGGCAAGAACTGGAACATAAAATCCCATGGAAATTAAGAGCAATGATTAAAAAAAGTGAAACCCTATTTATCAGTTGAGAACGTGACACGAGAAACATACATTGCTACAGAGGTATGTTAAAAATACATCTCTGTGGCTGTAAACAGGAATTCTGTCTGGCACAGTCACTCCTGGAACCCACTCCTGCTCCTGCATTCACTGGCTCTAAGGAAAACACAAGAGCCATGTAAAACATACCACTAGTTTTGTGTTTAAGCTTATGTCTACCCATGAACTCTGTAACAATTAAAGAATCCTGAATTATCTTCTTGGAAAGGCATTTCATAATTCCTAAAAATACCAAAGTTTCTAAAATTAAAACTGCAGCTGCATTGTACAAATAACCTCAATATGGATTCAACAAAAGCAAGAAGGAAATCTGGCACATACAGACTATTATGAAGTGCTACCAAAAAAAAAACCCCAACCCTTTACAAAACATCAGGCCCCAGGAATACCAAATTGAGAGGAAATATTCAGCCTGGAGTCATATGGGGATTATCTTGAGAAACATCTACACACAAAAAAACCCTAAAGCAGGCATAAATCAGAGAGCTACACCCAACACATGATAGCCATTCATTCTCACAGGAAGAGCACATTGTGAACAGTGTTTTGAGAGACAAAACAAAGTTCACAGAACAGGGAAATATTGGGAAATAGATAAATCAACAGTCAATTCCATTCAATTCTTCAGCTGGCTCCTGAAGATTCAGTAATAAGTTTGTATTTTACTATTCACATGCAATGCAATGCCAGCCCTCATCCTTGCTTCATTTTAAGGGGTGAAAAAACCCACAACCACACAGTGAATAATGTAACCCCAGGGGTGGGTATTTTTAATATCTGGAAGACAGATATTATCTGATCTCGATTTTACAAGTGATTAGATTAAAAACGGTCAGAATAATGCCAAGTTTTCAGCATCCAATCACGGTTTTGTAAAAAATTCAGAAAAAAACATCTGTATTACACCATTCACATGTGATGAAACACAAGTAATAAGAACTTGAACACAAGATATCCTAGGAAGAGATTTTGATAACAAAAAGTACGTAACATGATAATGCTTTGGATAAAAAATTATTTTAAAAAAACCAACAAACAATTATTAGTAGCATTGATAAAAACAAAGTTTGAATGCACTTGAATCAATACCTTGAACAGGAATTTCTGCATAGCTTGGTCGTTTGTCTGTCAGTGTAGCAAGAGGTTTTGCAGCTGAGATTGGCCCACTTATAGAATGCCTCTGAAATGGAAAAATACTAGTGTCAAGCATAATTTGAAGGTAAAAAAACAAATGTGGACTATCAGAATCAGTTCTAGAAATGCAGGCTTGTGGAGGATTGTCCACAAATATTTTAAATTTATCATTGCAAACAGCCTATTGCAAATTGCAGATCATTCTTTATACACGCTCGTCTATGAGATTCCAATATTTAACCATTATCAGTCCATTAATGTGTTTATCCTGAAAACTCTTTCAGCTCTCCATCTGGTCTGAGAGCAGATGAGAAAGTTAAATGAGTCTTATCTTCACAAAATACTAAACGTCAGATGTTTCTCGTGCCAAATTAAGTAGGCAAGACAGACAAATCCACAGTTGTGATTAAAACAGGTTAACGGTATACACTTTGCAGCACCCTGTAGCATAGGCAAGATTACAGGGTTACTTATCCATCATTTAGAGTCCAACTAGAGTTGGGGTTTTGGGCTAGGCATCAAGTGAAGAAAAAAACTGCCAAAGTATAGCATGAAGAGTTTCATCACCTCATATATTGAGCACTACAAAGATTATACCTTTAAATGTGTAGGTGAAGTGACTGTGATAGTGAGCCAGGCACAGAAATGCCCACAAAAGCTTCCCCCTAAGAGCTGGTATTTCAGACTTACACTAAAGTTCATGTCACTTATTTAAAACAAAAAAGAACATTTTCTATGTAAAGGACAAGGACTGCCTCCAGTTGAGAGCCATTCTGTTGCATACTCCAACCTCAGAAATAGTTAGAAAATAAGGTTAAAATTAAAATACTTCCTTTTTGGTAACTTTGAGACTGTCATTACAGCCACAGCGGAGTACAGAGCTTCAGCCAGGACACAAAGGTATGTACAGGGCTGGATAACCACACACCTTTATCACTCTCTCAGCTTCTGTAAAACCAAACATCCTTTATGGGTATTGTCAGAATGTGGCTGTATTGCTGAACTGAGAACTCTATAGCCAAGATACATGGAGAGAACTTCCTGTTTGTGTCCCTGCTCCTGCTGACACTGCACACAGGGCTCACTTGCACTGTTGTCATTCCTTACTACAGATCTTAGAGATCCCAGAAGTAACTCAGTGACTAATACACCATAGCCTAGAGGAAAATGGACCAGCTGATGCTCATCCAGTTCCACCTGCCATCGTCTGTGCATTAGTAGCAGTGCACAAGTCTCTGGGAGGCCCTTCAAATTTGAGACGGAACTGTGGCAGGATGAGCTCAACTCCAAATATTTTGCTTCTGACTCTTCATGCTCCTATCTGTTGTCAGCTCTGGAAGGAAACTCAACCTCCAACCACGATCCAAGTACCTATTCCTCATCACCTGGCCCTTCAGTATGTACTTTGTGTCCCCACACATTTTAGAACAGTTTTCCATATAGTAAGTGGTTAAGATATGGAAGTGTTTGACACTAAATTGCTTGGAGCTTGAAGTTTATATGCTCAAAGCAAACCAGGACACTGAGTGTTGCCCAGGAAATCTGGAAACACCTCTGCTTTAGGGTCCTGCAGCTAAGAGACTTAAAAAGAACGTGCCCAGGGGAAGCTGGAGATACAATCCCTTGTCCTTATATTCCTCTCTAAGCAACTGCTTTGGCCACTCTCAGCGACATTCCAGACCAGCTAAGCCCTGGGCTAGCCCAGCAGGGCTGTCTGCACATTCTGAAGAGCATTCTCTTCATACCTCTCTCCCTAAACTGTCCTGCAGTACTGTTAAAAGCCATAGTAAAACACAGCTACATTCCACTGCAGGCTTGGACCTGAAGCCAGAAAGGGGTTTGTTTGTTTGTTTTCAGTTGCAAAAGGTATCCAAGAATGTATCTCCTTATACATACATATATTACTGTAAAGAAAACAAACCAAGCAAATAACGACTCTTCAAGACTGAGGAAATTCATGACACAGTCCAACACAAAGCACGTGATGATACATCTGTACTTGGATAGTCTTTTTTTGCAACCAATCCACCTCATCATGGTATCAACACTGTGCCAGGTTCTCAGGAGGTGCCCATGTAAATATTTCCCCTGTGATAGCATTTAAAAACAACTGAGATTAATGCTAATAAGCACTGCAACACCCATACAAACATTAACCCTTCCACCTTTCCTCAGGACCTTAAACCATGGATTACTTCTGTAAAGTGGGAGCTGATAGTGATGACTTATTATAATCTTGGCTTTCAATTGCAAGAGAGCAGAAAAACAGACAAAAATGTTTCAAAAACACTGCACAGAGCACAAAAGTAGAAAAAAGGGCAGTAGTATGAAAACAAAGAGAAGGAAGAGATGATGAACACTGGTTTGAGCCCAAATCCCTTCTCTCTTGAGCAGAAAACATTCCTTAAAGGCAATTTACATAATTGAGGTCACAAAACCCTCCTGCCTCCTTGGTAATTACAAACACTTTCAAGAAAAACAACCATTTTCAAAAAGACAATAGAAGCTGTTTCCATTTACATGCCCTCCCCTTCATTTTTCAGGCAATGCTTCCCACTAATGAGTATCCAGAGTATCCAGCTGTTAATGACTTGATTCTATAGCACAAGTTGAATTCAAAATTCAAGTAATTCTGGAAGACACAGATCATCAAAAGAGAGCTGCAAACCTGAGCAGGTTTGCAGCATTCTAAGAGATTATTTTGGTTCATGGTTAATTTACAGGTAAATAAAGTGAAATAAGCCTTAGGCTTCATCAAAAACTCTTCTGTCTGGCAAAGCTCTGGTTTAGCCCTTTAGAACATGAGATTAAGTCTGCCTCCTCCTACAGGAGCACAGAAATAAATAGAAGTATAAAGACAGATCAATAGGAACAAAGCATCTGTCAGAGAACTTGTCACATTTAACTAATTTAGAAAACTGCTGTCAAGAATGACTGAACCACAAGAAGTAGCAGAAGCTCTCCTAAAAAATGTTGAATTCCTTTTCTTTGCCTTAAGGCTATCTATTTGTTTCGTGAAATTCACTCTTAAATGAATAAAAGCTGCACTAGTCTAAGCACAGGAGAACAGTCAGGTTCCAGGTATTGTTCCTTAAGGACTAAAAGCTATTATGGATATAGTCCTCAGTTCACACAGAGAGAATTTATTACCAAAACATTACACTGACCTACAGTAAAAATCAATTTTTGGAACTTCTGTTTACCAATATCTTGAACGCAACAGGAGATTACTGATATTAAAGGAGTAAAACACATAGCACATCCTTTGATTTTTCTTTATGAATCTGGTCCCATCTGCTCTGTCCTTGCTGTTGTTGGCTTTTGCCAAAATCTCACTTCACACAGCAAGTGAGATACTAAACCCCACACTGATCTACAAAGCTGAGCACCAGAGTTCTGAAGATGCCATCTCAGTGCACCCAGGTCCTGCAGCAGCTGAGCAAATGGACAAAGCTTCCGAGGGGACAGGACAAAACACACTGCACATCCACCCACTGGCCAAACCCTGTCAGTATAAAAGGAACTAAGACAAGAAATTCACAATTATTTCACTTCTTTCTGGTCAGGCCTCTAGTGAAAGCCCAAACAACATGGGATATATTTATGACAGACTGCACAGATGTCAGCCCACTGCCCCAAGGGAATTACTGCTGTTTCCATGTCAGGCACAGGACTAAGAACTAACAAACAGCCACTCTCAAACTAAGGAATGCAGGTAAAGTTTCCCTCTCACGCTTTTCAGTAGAACAGGAATAGCAATGGTTTAGAATATTTAACAAGAGCTTCCGAATTATGCCAAATCTTGTATTTGCAACATTGTTCTCAGTGACTCCTGTGGACTGAACATTTGAGTAATTACTTAAGGCAACATTTTATCATTATTTCCCCACAAAGTCAGACAATATTTGTATGTTACCACCTGTAGTTCCACATACTCTTCCCCACAAAGAAGGATGCAGCGCAGCCATGAAACACCTACCTGCATAGGGGACACAGCAGCAGCTGGGGGAGTTTTCATGGGACTTGGGCTCAGGGGCGTGCGAGGAATGGTGGCAGCAGCAGGGCTTGGAACTAGTGGGGACACACAAAGGGAGCCACTGTGAGCATGGAACTGTTTGTAGTGGAACAGGAGATTGTTACAGCCAACCCTTACCTTGTACTTTACTAGTTTTACCAGATCACATCTTGCAGCATTTCAATTAGTAACTGACTGAAAAACATTTGAAAGTATGCCTACACATTTACTCCTCTGCAATTACATTCATTTTCTGTCTATCATCCACAGTAAAAGCGTAAGTTTGCTGGGGGTGGACAAGGCTAAGGTGCAGGATACTATTACCTTGGCAGATGTAAATGATGGCATTACTAGTTCTCTGATCTCCAGATAATTAAAGAGATAACAGCAGGCTCCTGGCTCTGCCAGTAAGACAAGAAAGATAATCTATATCACCTGCTTCTCCTTTCTAGTTTCTAATCAAAGTTCGTAAGTACTAGATACTATATAGATTAAATCTTGGAAGTAAACAAGTAACATGTTTAGAAATGCACAGAAACAGAAAAATTCTAAACTGTTGAAGGAGTCATCTGATTATTCAACAACATGATTAGACATGAATGCTGAGCAAGAAGGCAGATATTAGCTTGAAATAAAAGACTGAAAAGTAGGAAGAGGGGATTTATCATTTTACCAAACTTAGTCTGGCAAGAACACACCTTCTTCCAATAACACACTAAAACACATATCTAAACTAACAGTAAAAAAGTAAAAAAAAAGTAAATATCTATGAACAAGGAGAACAAGCATGGAAATAGAACCATTTGCAGAATCACCAAAAAAACAGAGATGCTTCTGTATCTTAAAACTTTCAGGTTATAAGCAATTAAAAGTAGCTTTGCCGTGCATAGTGCAGTACTGTAAGGCTCTCTGGCAACTTAATCTACTTCAGACCATACTTTTTTACATTAGAGACTTACAGTGACATTATTGTACAGGAAATTCAAAACCCAAAGACCTGGGAAGGGAAATATTTTAATCCGTACAAGATCTCATGTGCAGTTAAAGGTAAAACCCAAATGTTTCTCATTCAGGGTAATTGCTGGGATTCTTTATTCTGCTCACCTGTAGAGAAGAACAACAGCACTTGTTTCCACAATCAGAGTTACAATAAATTCTGTTGTCTCAACAGTGAGAACCCATTAATTTTAGAAAATATCCCCTGTATCTTTGAATAGGTGCTACTGGTTGGATCTTACTTTTAACTTTCATCAGGGCTCTGAGCATAGGAATACACGTTATTAAAAGAAATAAACTCAGCTCTAGCTATTACATGGCTTCTAGAGTGCTTAATTTGGTACATTAAGTTCACATTTTCATAGTCAGGCTGAAATCAGCTGTGCTTCCAGCTATAATTATGTATGTCATATGTGTTTATGTATTTCTAATACACAGGAGCACTGAATCAAAGCAATCCAGCATCTGAGTCACTGGCACTGCGACAGTACAGCAAAACCAAAGACAAGACAAAGGGAGACCTGCACTTCACTGCAGTGAACAATCTGTCCTGCAGCCCGGGGGGGGTTGGTTTGTTCCAGCCACCACTTGCAAGTCATGACAGTGGAGTAACTGACCTCTGATTCAGCTGAACCAGAAGTGACCACGTCAGCACCTGCAAAAGGGTCACCCGGCAGCACCACGGCAGGGGTGGCTCCAACCCACCTTGGGAGGCGCTGTCAAAGGACTTGATGAGGGTCTTCACGGTGGGGGTTGGCTCTGAGGAGGTGGATGACCTGCGGCTCAGGCCCATCCCCTGTCTCAGAGCTGCTAAATCTCTCTCCACGGCGTTCATGTAATTGTACACTCGGCCACGTTCTTCTTCCTGCCTGAAATACATAAGCAGCTCATTTGAGGTATTGAAAAAGCATTTTAACATGTGAAGTCTTAAAAAAAAAATCAACACGAATTTGAAGCTGAATTAAAATCTATGGTTCAAATTGGTCATTATGTTAACCTAATTGTCTTCCCACTGTAATTTAGAAATAGATTATCAACCTAAATTATCACTGCAAATTCTCACTATTTGTCAGCAACTGAGCTTAGCATCTGCAGAAAAGCCTATCAAATCAATACTTGATTTAAGGCTTAATTCCTGCTCTTATATCTCACACACACACATATGGAAAAAATTGAGCCTTAAGAATTTTACCATTTCACATGAAAATTATCATCTCTAGGGGGAGACTTTTTTCCCCACCTGCATAAGGACACATTTCTGGCACACATCTTTAGGCAGCAAATGAATCTGTTTTATAAAAAAAATTAGATTTTTAGTACAGAGTATTTATGGCTATTTGCTTCAGTGTCACTCAAAAGACAAGAACCATTTGAAGCAATCTATTTTCTACAGTCTGCAATAATTACGCATTGCCTGATTTTTCCTTCAGACACTGTAACAGACTTTCCTAACACCTTCCCTCCAACACAGTACCTGTATCGCTTCCAAGGACGCTGATTCAGTTGCCTGCAGTGGATCAAACATGACACAATGCTCATGTATAGATAAAAACTGATATACTGACTGGAATCAGCAAGCCAGTTCTACTTGCAGAAGTGCAACTGCAAACTCAAAGTTTCACTTGCAAGCAGTAAGTGAACAATTACAATTCTGGCTGAAATGCATCACAGTAAGAACTGTTCATATCAGTTCATATTACTCACACCCACCACTCATCCATCCACATAATTTTCCCCTTTCCATGTAACCAGTCTGCTCTTCCTACCATCTTTTCCTACTGTTCCATAGCCTGTGCTATCTCATATCCTACCAGATGCTGAGTTAAATGTAATGAATCCTACAAAATTCCCAACCACGTGAAAAAAATATGGTTTAAGCTATCTACATCACAAACATAATTACTGTAACTGTAATCTATACATGTATTTAATCCCTAGAGACAACTTAGTCAGGATTCAAATGGTGCTTTCCAAGACTCTCCTATTGGTGAACTTAAATGCTTCTGAAAAACATAAAACTGAGTTTCTAAATAACTGGAGTACCTAATACCAGCCACAATACATCACAGCTTCACTTCTTTTTATTTAAAATGCTTCTATATACAAAATACCTCTAATTATCAGCGAAAAAAATAAAAGTACAATAGAAATGCAGAATTAGATAAAAGTTTCTCCTTGGCTAAAAATCCAGCTGTATTTTTACCCATACCAAAAGCCTTGGCTGCTAATGAGGAGTATCAATGATGGTGCAGAAAAGCCAGCACTGCTTGCTTTTCACACTGAGGGAAGTGAAATCATGTTTAGCTGTTCAACTGGAAAAATCCTCCACTTCAACCTGGTTTTGTGAAAGTGTCAAACTGAATACTCTTGGATGCATTAACTACACAGCACAAAGAAATAAATATTGTTCCTACAAGTGCCCCTATTTTGACCATTGAAAGCCTGGATAAAACAGCTTCTTGAAATACAGATCCCCCCAGTGAGAGGATTTATGAACTTCCGAGCCTCGGGAATAGCTGAAGTACTGGATCTCCACCCCCGTGACCAGAGAGACCACACCCCTGTTGTCACGAGCATACTTGCGGGACTTGATTTCCTCCAGCTCCTTCGTGAGCTTCTCGTTCTTCTCCTGAGCCTCATGCAGTCTGCGCTTCAGGTCGCCGATCTCCTCCTGGGCCTCGGACTTGATGTCGTTCGCTATCACCACCGCAGTCTGCAGGTCCGCCTGGAACTGGCGCCACTCCGCGGACTCCTCCTGCAAGCGGCAACGGGCACGGGAAAAGGCAAAGTTACCCTCCGTATCCCCGGTCCTCCCGTGCTGCCACAGCAAACGGTGCACACGAGTGACAAAGGCACCTGTCTGGCGTCAGGCATGACCTACGTTGCAATTTAGGTTGAAGAAGTCTTGCTGGAAATAACTGGGTTTTCGAGGTCATGGATTTCTTTTCCAAAAACAAATAAAATGTTAAAAGTGGAGGGACCACCATGATTAATATTAAACCAGGCATCAGAAGACACAGAGACATGCTGTCTTAAGCCCAGTGCTGTTTCTTTGTGACAATGAGAATTTTTCAGAAGTTAATTGTTTAGTGTCTGTAGGTTAGGAAATATATTCCCATGATGCCTGCCTCTCATTAATTAAAATAATTATCTTAATGGTATTAGATCTAATCATATTATCTTCTCACAATTTCACATGCAGGTCTCATGACATTCTGTGTTTGTAATTAAGTGAGTTTTTAGGCTTAACCTACCCGGAGTCTCCTGTGAAGATTCTTTATCTCTCTTTCCATGTCATGCTTTTGGTCCTGAAGTTTTTTAACAGTATCTAGAAACAAAGTCAAAGTCTATGTAAGACCTTAGCCAGTGATCTATTTACTTTAAAAAGAATAACTGAAAAAAACTGCAAATGCTTCTGAAAACTTACTCAGAGAATACATTTTTATAACCAAACCCATCTGGAGAAATGCAGTATGAGAAGAAATAATTTGACAGTGTTAATAGGTAATGTAATTCTCTGACTGGTGAGAGCAACAGCACTGGCAAACTCAGTTCTTATACAATCCCAATTCACAATATTAAAATGACACAGCAGTAACAAATAAACAAGGTAGGTAATTTGACATGAAAGGTTCCTGAAAAGATGGATGTTTGGGGATTCTCCCTCCTCAAACAATCTGCAGCTGCACAAAGCCTGTTGATTCACAACTTGCTCCTTGCCCAAAGCAGCTGACATAAACTTGCCCCTCTGCCTTCCACAGGGATAAAATTTCACTTGTGACCCCAAGATTCTGATGTTCTTGCCCATCAAGCTACTATCTGAGGGTGAAGCAAGCTGTGTTTACAGTCTGGGAGATGTGTCAGGAGAGAGATGGTCCCCTAAATCTGCCAGCAGCGACACAGGAGGGTTCACAGCCCAAGCAGCAGCAGCTCCTGTTGGCGTCTGACAGACTGGCTACTGTAATTATTATTCATTTGGTGGTTTATTCAATACACATGGACAAGGTGATTGATTACTCCATTCTTATAACTAGGCAACTAATGAGGAAGAACACAGCATAAATTTCTAATTAGTGTGCCACTTCACTGATCCTGGGGTCCTTGGATGGTTATTCCTATAGCATCGTGTAGCTCTTTCCAAACTGTAAAAATGATGGAGCAACTGACTAAATGCAATTTTTTTGTTCAGGTTCATTATTCCAAGACCTGCTGGAAACAAATATTTTTCCTGTACATTAGCAATATTCTTTCCACACCATGACTGAAGGTGCCTAATGCACTTAGGCTGTTCAAAAGAAAAACCTTTCTCAAGTGCCCCAAGCACAGAGACTTTTAATGTCACAGTTAATTTCCTTACAAGAATGATATAAACCTCAGTTGGCCTGAAAACACGATAACCTTTCAGGCCTGGAAAAGTTGAAACACTAAAATTAGACAAGATATTTTTGTACTTCTCTCCTCCTTATAAGACTTCACATTTAAAGATGCATCCAACTGATCTTTAAGCTTTGAAGATAAGCCTGACAGAATAGGCCACCCAAATCTCATGGTACCATGATATTTAAGTAAAGCTTTACAATTTTTAGCTTGTCTCTGTGTACATAAAGTCAGCACTGAGAGGCCAAGTTTAGGTCACAATTATAAAGGTTGCTCCCTCCTCCTTTCTCTTTAAACACATTTTGAAACAAAATAAAATTAATGTTAATTTTCACTTTTAAAAAAAGGTCAAAGAAAGTGTTTTTAAAACCAGAATATTTTCTACTACTAAAAGCAAGCTATCTAAAAATAACCACAAATCAGAAACTGTGAATGCACTCAGAGTTAAAGCTTATGTAGTGCCATTGTTTTGAGCTTTTGTGAGATATGAAATGCACCATTAAGTTTTAGTGTATTTATGCTTTGAAGTAAAACACAATGGTCTGAATATTCTGCAGGTACCATAAACAATACAGCACTTCAGAGCAGTTGGTGGAAACAGTCTTCTCTTCCAATCAACCAAAGAGATTTAAAAAAACACTTCACCAAACTGCAATTGAATTTAAAATGTTGTGAGAAATTAAAATTAGTACAAGTGATTTCACCTCTTCCACGAATTACAGCCTTAAAATTCAAGTAGCCCAAATAGGCAGAAGCTGTTTTGTGGAATGTTTCCTTTCTGCATCCTCACAACCTCCGGAGTTCTCCTCTAATACACACAAACCACCTCCACATACCTGAATTTTCAGCAGGGTAGGACAGGTATTTCTACCATTGACCAGTCCCCTCCTTTTAAGGATCATAGACAAGAAAGAGGATTGAGGTAAAAGGAAAAGTAAATATCGGCTATTAAAGATTGGGGTAAATGAAAACCAAGGAACCCATTCTGATGAATGAACAGGATAATCAAAACTGGCTGATCAGCAAAGTGCTTGTGTTTACTGCAGGAGCCAATTACATCTACATTTTACAAAATGACAGTGATTTAAACCACAGCTGGAGAAGGCCTTGCTTCTATCTAAAAGAGAGAAAAATAAAATGATGGGACATGCAGACCACAACTGGCAAAGGAAAGATTTGTAAACCAGTCTTCATTGTGAGCTCATTGTGTCAGACAATAGATCAATGCAACAAGAAAAATGAATTTTTAAGAGTCCATTAGCAAAAAAAAAAAAAAAAAAAGTACTATTAAAAAATGAACACCCATTTGACTTTTCCAACACTGTTAGAAAAGGCCTAAATATGGTAATGTAAACATTTCATTTCATAACTGCTGTCAAGATTCTTTTCAAATGAGATACAGCAGAATTAAAAACTAATGCTGTCAGCTCCATAAAAGAACTATTTATTCACAGAACATTAGACAGATCAACCTTCTTGTTCACCTACCCTTGTCCTAAAACTGGTTTAAATAGTTACAAACGAGGAGAACCTACATGGTAAGCAGATGTACCCTGTGCTGAGGGAACATGCAATGATTATTTTCAGGTGTCAGAAAAAGTACCTGACAACTGGCAAGCAAATCTACAAGTACCCATTTTCTGCACATCAGGACACAAAGTTTTCTGAAAAAAATTCCCCCACAAGCCCTTATTAACATCTTGGAAGAATAATAGGTTACCTTTCCCCCCTTAGTCACCGAGGATGACTAATGTGACAGCTGGGCTACCCGACTCCAGGGGTTTTGGGAAGGCAGGAGGAAATCCAAAGGCACCACGCCACCTAGTGCAGTGCCTGTCCTCCCCACCCCCTGCCAGCTGCCCAGTCCCTCCCAGTCCACCGCCTCCACACCAGTACGGACACACCGCCACTAGAGGTTGTTTCAGCTCAGCGCAGTGGCCAGGACAGAAACCGGAAAAATGTAATATTTCTTAGACTTTTTAGACACAAATGCACTCCTCAAACTCTTCATCGCGCCAGTAACGAGTTCAGCTGCCACATTCTGCAGTTCCCACACCTGGGTGGGTGTCAGCAACGCACCGTGTTTTTAATCAATGCAATTTGCATCCCACTGTCCAAACCAAAGAGACTCCGGTTTCTGCAGGCAGACAGACAGATGACATCCTGACAGCTAAATGGGACAGATCAATACTCACATTACTGGGGAAAATGTTTCATTGCAGGTTCTTTGTGCCTCTTTTTGATGTTTGAAAAGCCCACAGGGAAGCACTCCCTAAGTGCCAGTGCTGAAGCATTTCCCATTCCTACATTATTATTTGTGTTGATTAACCATTAATTGAATGAGCACTCACCACCTCATCTGTGAAGCATCTTTCTCCTAAGTGTAAAGTCTGTCTTTTGTGAATTCTTTAAGTGATAATTCTCCATCATTTACCACTTGTCATCTACCAGTTGTCTTGCCACCACTTTCATTCACTCAGTAACTTTCCCATTAGACAAATTGTCTCCTTAAAGGGTGAATTATAATTCTTCGTGTTTTAAAATCTAAAATCAAAGTTCACTAAAGAAATCCTTTATGTTTTTTATTACTACACTTAGTTATTTAGGCTGAAAAAACGAACTAACTACTGCTTTGTAATACCTAAATCCACAATAAATCCTCCACATTTAAAAGCAGATGTATTATACATTTGGCTGAGAGAATACCAGAACTGGCCAAAATCTGGTTAGAGTAAGAGAATTTACTCCTACCAAGATACGCTTTTCTATCAAATGAATACAAAATCATTACAATTCTGTCTTTCAAATGTATGTACCACCTCCAAGACCCAGGTTTTCCATATTGCTGATTTTTGCTGCCACTGCTTAGAGGTTACCACAAAAAAAAAAAGAGGTTTTATTATGAACCCACGAGCAGCATTTTAAAGTGGTCAGAAAAACATACTTTTTAAAATGCACACAATTGCTCGGGTGCCGTCCTGTCGTACTGCCACTAGATGCCACTCTCCTTCCTGCATACAACAAACACGGCTTGCTCCCCCAAAGGATCATGCTGGGCCATCCGCTGGTACAGCTGAATTTGCCGAACTACTTCAACAGCAACGAGTAACAAAGACTTTTGCAATTTTTGTGAAAATTTCCGCCCTGGCAGAGGTGAGTCCGTCTGAATTTGTACCGTTTTAAGTGAATAATCTGACAGCTGTTTTGTACCCCCAAAGGAAAAGCACCTAAAAACTAAAGCTGCCTTGGAAGTAGGTATTAATATGCAGATATTTCAATATTTACCCGATTACAGTGCTGTCCCCTGTATGAATGTGTTTCACTTAAGGGAGAAAAAATACCAGTAGAGTCTTTGCTACAAAAGTACCTCAGGAACCAAGAAAGAACTGCTGTGTCTGAGCTCCTGCTCCCAAGTAAATGCACAGAAAAACTTAAAACAATTTTGTAGAGAGAAACTGTGGTTGCCTTTCAAGATAAAAGAAGGGTTGCCTAAGGAAACAATGCACACAGCCACAAGTCTGAAGATACCAGCTTCAGCTGAATGAACAGTTTAGCTTGCTTAATTTTATGTGACAGCAGACCAATTTAAAAGCCTTTCTATGAGTATTTCCCTTGTTATTAAAAGGAATCATGCTTTGTTTTTCTTGGCTATCTTGTTTCATCTTTGAATAACATGGAAGACTAGCATATACCTGAATTCAGTAAGGAGCAAATGACAAATGATTACTGTGCAAATACAGCTTGCCAGGGTACAGTTGCACAAGTTCTTATTTAGATGGAGACTAATTGCAGAATTCCAGCCTGTGGCAGGAATGTCTGAGCAGGTCTTCGAGATCAGAGAGGGAACTAAGGCACAGAGAGCTACACAATACAGAGTAAACATGCATCTCATCACAAGTCCCAGCCATTTCTTGTACAGTGGCAAGAGTCAAGAGATTATGAAGTTTTATTCTGACTTGCTTGAAGCTCATCATATTAACTTTTAGGGTCACAGATCAGGTTCAAAACTTGAGCAAGTATACACAGAGAGAGATGTACATATTCAACACAAACATATTCCCAAGTCAGCTGACACTCGTAACTCCCAGGGGCTCTCTTTACTCACTTCTCCACTAAAAACACCTTTCTTTAGCTGGAAGAAATCATTAATTATACACATTCTTAAGCTACTTGGTAACTCCTAATACTTGGGAATTTGAAAGAGACAATCTGCTCAAAAAAAAAAAAAAACAAAAAACAAACCAAACCCAAAAAACAACATCAAAACACTGAATCAATCATGCAGTCTCCAAAACCCAGAAGCACCCTGTCATTAAGTCTATAATGACATGTTTTTCTACTTTGAAAAACAACTTGAAAACAGTATTAGAAGACTTCATATTTGTTCTCAATTCACAGGTTTTCATTCCCACACCAACTCCTAACTGGGACTGGAAAAGCAAAGCCAACTTGATTCTTTTTTCCCCTGGTGTGCGTGGATTCTGCAAAACCCAGTCTGACTGGAATTCAGACACACAAAAGACAAGTGGAAATATTTTCAATATTACAGTATTCTACTTTGGCTTTTCTTAATTATCATTTCTCTCAAGAGAAACTCCTAATACTTACTCTCCAAATCAGATATGATGAGATTGTCATGAAGCTTCACAGCACGATGCTGCTCTACTTCATCCTCCAACTCAAAGATGGTTTCTTTCATGTCACTTCTCTCAGTCTCTTTTTCATCAAGGTCTGTCCGAAGTTTTTCTAGAGTCACATTGAGATCTTCAATTTGTTTCTTGGCTTCTTCTTGGAACACTCGGTATTCATCTTCAACCTGAGGAACAACGTATCTTACCAAAATTGAGATCACTGCACATTAAACGCACTTCGAGCTTTGTGACTGCCACACTTACAGTGTATTTCTGCAACCACAAAGGTATGGGAGAAGTGCAAGCCTTTAACTATGTATAGTTCTTGTACAACTCTTTTCCTGAGCCAGAGTTAAACTTCTTTTATTGCCGAGGTGGATATATGGGCATTCTCCAGGTACTCCAACAGAAGTGCTCTGTGTACAAGTGAAGCACCACCACTGTACCCAGGCTGTGGCTTCAGGAGCAGCTGATCCAACTTAACACCAGGTTGCCATGGAAAAGGGATGGGGTGGGGGTGGGGGAACTCTTCACCCTTTCTTTCTCTTGCCAAAAAGGAAACCTGTGAAGCAGGTTTAGTGCTGGCAGGACCTATGTGATGACTGATTCCCCTTGACCAAGCAGCAGCTTTTATGTGTGTGTGTGAGATGTGTCAGTGAGCTGCAGCAGTTCTCAGGGGAGTCTTACAGACTACTGAACTGAAATTAAAAAACAAAACAGGGAAGGGAAGGGATGGTTGTCTTCTCCCTTTCAGGAGTAAGGGGACAGGCTACTTCATCCGGCCTCATAAAACCATAACAAAAGTACCAAGCTGGGATCAGAGGCACAGGATCATTAACAGCAAAAACAGTGTCAGAAGAACAGAAATTAGGTTGTGGCTTAGGGTGGGTCAACACAGGCAGGCACCAAGTTTAATACTCAGAATGCTCTGCTTTTAAATCATCCTTTTCAGTGGTTTTTATTTTTATTTATTTTAATAGCATTTTCTCACTTTAATTATTAAACTTATTTTATTTTTTTTTTCAATCTCAAATTAATGTTGGTTCCAACTGGCTCATGATCATGACTAACATGTTGTTTTCCAGCTAATATATAGTTCAGACATTAAATTTGACATAAACTGCCTCATCAGGAAGTTATACCTTTAAATGCATACTTAAAGTTATTAAATAAATGTTATGATTCTTGTTTTTATATTAAATTATGGTAGCTTTCACTAGACATGCCTACTGCATAAACTAGTTATATTTGAGTCAAAACAGCTGGTCTAGAACTAGAAATATACATTTCAATCCAAAACTCCTTCAGCAGATAAGTTGCTCCTGGATGGATCATTAGTTAAAAACCCAGCTGTATTTGCCATATTTAATAATAATTGCTTAAAAGCTTATCAATATATTTTGGTTTCCTTTATTCATTTAAAAGTAAAATACGTGTTCAGGAAACTAAATCAAATTGACTAAACTCTCTGTCTACCTCAAAATTAAGTCATTTCTTGACTGGAGAAAGAAGATACTTTTCCGCTTTTTTTATCATTAATTTATTCTCAGTTAGCTGAACCAACTTGAATATGCTGAAGCTTCAAAATACTCTCTCAATACTTGTGAAAGGTCCTTCAAGTCACATCAGTAGCTGGGTTATCACTCCCAACTTTGATTCCCAATATTTCTCAGTGACATTCCTCTCTTACCAGTTTGGCACCAGCTCCTTGAAACTCTTCACAGGGCATGCAATTTAAGCACTGAATTAGTACAGTATCTTAAATAATGTTTAAGTCTGGCCATTGTATTTTAGAAAAGTAACATGACAGTTACCCTGTGCCTCCTTGTAGCCATGTAATTTTTTCAAATGAGACCATCATTTTCATAACAGAAGTTAAGAGAAAGTAATCAGTCCTAACACTACTGCAATCCAATTAACCTTGTAATAAATCCTTTACTTCTCAAAGAACTACAGTGGCCAGTTGTAAGTCACGTGGTGTATGGGATGTTAGAACACAACAGTGTTTTAAGCACTACCTTAGCAATGGCATCTTGCAGCCGATTGGCGTCGTTGCGAGTGTGTGCCAGCTCCTCTTGCAGACCACTGGCCAAGGTCTCTGCTTTTTCTTTATCCAGCCTGACACTCTCCAACAGATCCTGTATGTCTGATTTATCTCCGGAGTTGTGTATTGAATACAACTCAGCCACTTTCTGCTTTTCATGCTCTAACTGAGCTTTCAGTCTGTTCATCTCGATCTGGTCACTGGCTACTGTGGTTTTGTATTCCTCCAAGGTGGACGCCAGCGCTGTTTTGCTTTTCTGCTCTGACTCAATAATCCTTTCCATGTGGTGATTTCGTTCTTTTAAGGCCCCTATCATTTCCTGGGCCTCCTTGTTGTCTTGCTCTGCCATCTTCAGAGTGTTGCTCAGGTGCTGCTGCACCCCGAGCAGCTGCTCTCGCTCGAAGCGGGCATTCTCTGCCAGGTCCATGTAACGCTGCTCGAGCTCCATGTAGCGACCGCTCTTCACGTCTTCATCGATCACGTACGAAATGTGGTGTTCGTCCAGAAGGGACCGGAAATACTCAATCTGGCGGCTGAAGTGCTCCAACTTGTCACTTTGCTGGCACAAAGATTCCATAAGGATTACTTTTTCCTCTCCAAGTCTTTCGTTCTCACTGTTCAGCTCTTGCGTTATTTGTTGCAAATCTGCAAGCTCTTGAAGTGTGGCTTGGAGCTCTTCAGCTGTGCTGTGTTGGTTCTCTTCCATCTGATGTATCCGTTCTGTCAGACAAGCGACAGACACTTCACTTGCATTGCCACTGCTTCCCTTCCTAGATCTTTCTATACTTGGTACTCCTTCAGACTCTGAAGATGAGGGAGCATCTAAGGCATCATCACTTGATGTCAGTGGCTGATAAACTTCACTGCATTCACTGTCTAAATTATCCATGGAATTACTGTGTTGGTTGTCCATCAGAGTGTTTTCATCCTGACTTAACAAGTCTTCCATTGACCCAGGAGCAGAACCTTCCACTGAAGATGTCAGAGTGCCGCCACCATCGCTGTGGTTGCCAGCTGTAATCTCTGGGCTCAAAGACTGATAGCCAAACAGTTTTTCAGAGTTGTCCAGCCTTTGTTCCAAAGAAAAGCCCAACGCATTTAGTCTGTCTTTTAACATTCTATTCTCATTCTTCAGCTGGTTGAGCTCCTCTCGGATGGCAGTGTTCTGCTCCTGTAACTGCAGCAACGTGGACTCCACATCAGTCGGCTGATGGACCACAATGGCCTCTTTTTCTTCAGATTTCTCATCGCCTTCAAGCGGCTCTTCGTTGAGGCCCAGCTGAGCCCGCATGTCACGCAGCTCGTTCCTCAGGTGCAGGATCTCCACATCTTTAGTTTTGGCCAAGGTCAGCAGGTCGTTGACCTTCGCCTCCAGGGCCGCTTTGTCGCTGATCTGATTGTCCGACTTGGACTTGCTCATGCGGAGCTCGGCCTCGGGGTTGGCGCGGCTGCGGGAGCGCTTGGCCAGCCCCGCCTCGGCGGGGCCCTGTCCCGCCAGCGGCAGCTTCTTGCTCTGGCTCAGGCGGGAACGATCACGGATCCTTTCTCTGGAAGAGCTGGACTCTTTGGTGCCCGAGGAAGCGCCACGTTTCGCTGTGGAACTCCCACCTGTGTGGTTGTGGAAAAGTTAGGAATGTGAATTCAAAATACCTGGCACAGCAGACTGGGTTTGTGTCAGCAATACAGTGGTTGGGTTTCTGAGTCTCTGAGGCAAATACATTTCATAGAACACATTTACAGTAAACATCATTTACAGCACCACCAGTGCAGGTAAGATTTTAACTGAAAATGAGTCAGACCCTGAAGTTTAACATCTTTCAGTTTCTTTTTTCTGTATTCAACAGCTTCCGACAGACTGCAAAAATTGCAGCAGTGCTATTCCTACAAGTTCAAAATTGTCTCTCTTTTTCACTAAATTTGAATGCAAGCTTTTAAGTGAGGAGAACTGCATGTTATGGTTCCCCAAAATGAAAGTTAAGGTTTTCTGTATTTTCTCAGTGTATAAACATGAAGACAGATTATCACTACTTTATCTCCAGATGTTTTACAGCTTTACTGAATTCAGCATTAATGAATCCAAAACATAGCAATGGAAGGCAGGATGTATTTCCATCCATACTGATATCAAGCTAAATGATTTCACTTTTTGGAGCAGCTTCTGAAATTTCTTTTGCTTTACTCTTATAAAGCAATAAAAGTAAGTCCTAAAAATGTTCACTGCTGTCATCTTAACAAGTGATCTTAAAGATTTAGTGCTTAAATTTAGTCTCTTAAATTTTTTCTCAGACAAACAACCTCAGACAAATCTGTTATTCTCTAAATTAATTGTATTATCTAGTTTAAATAGTAGCTGCGTAAACAATACTGAAAAAAATTAAAATAAGCACCCTCCAGAAAAGCAATTACATTATTAGAAACCTTGAAAGAGCACAGAAGGTGTGTGATTTGGCCATGGTATTACTGACCACTCCATTAGTCAGCCTGGATCCTCAGTACATGATATAAAAATAAAAAGCCACCCAACTACTATCATCTTTAAGGACCCATATATCCATTTACCTGCAATAGTTTTGGGTTTATTTTCCAGACTGTTCATGGCTGTCCCTGGAGCTGAAGATGCTGCTGATACACAGGAGTTCTTCTTGGCCTTGACACCATTGGTCATTGTCACTCCACCACCACCAGCCATCCCCGCTAAGAGGTCATCATTACTCTTAGTCTGAAAGAAAGGGAAGAAGCAGCTTGAAGGCAGCTGACTGAGAAGTCTGCACAGCCAACATTTCTTCTGTTAAAGATTCCATCAGTTCAAAAAGTACATATTTGAATAGGCATGTGTCTATGCAAAAAAGAATTAAAGTACAGTAACACAATTTAGTGTAAAACTTCTCAATTTTGAATCAAAGCTTGCTTATGCATAAAAATGAAGGCAAATCTTAGATAATTAAACTATCAAATACTAGGGAGTTAGTATGATGTCTTCTAATAGAATATGGTGAAATGTTTTCTGGTGGACAAGTTCACAACAACAACAAAAAAAAAAAAAATCAGTCCAACATTAGCAAAATACCCTCTCTAGCTCAAAATACTATAATACAAATCACTAGAAATCAGGTCAGTATTCAGAGACAGGGAAAAGCCACTCTCACCACAGATCCTTACCTTGTTTTCATGTTCTTTGCTAGGCACTCTCAGAGATTGGATATTTGTTTAATGGACTTTTTCCTCTAACCTTGTATGATCGTTACTGAACCTACTGTGAGCCATAAAAGCTGCCTGGAATGTGACAAAGCAGTAAGCACAGGATCCTCAACAACCAGAGTCCCAAAAAGAGAATACATCTTTCAGAACAAAGCAAACTCCAAAAATACTGACCTCCTAAGCATTAATTGGTAGACTTTACACTCTTTAAAATGCAATTTTTGAAACAGTAAAACAATCAAAATATGCTCAGCATTTTTCCCATTATATGGGCAAGAAAAATTAAAAGAAAACAGCTGTGTTAGCAGCATTCCTTGAGGAACTGTACTATTCAGCTGGAGAACACAATTGAACTCTCATCTAACATCCCAGCTAAAAGGTATTGCTTAGGAAGTAACCAGTTGCTTTATATAATGACTTTGAAATTCTGCAGGTTTATAACAGATATTCATGTTAAAAACTAACCAGCAGACATTACAAATCTATAGATTAAGAATGAAAGTACATTTGCTTAATTAAAAACAAAGATTGCACGTCACTCCATTCCATACAATCTCTTTTTGCAAGGGTGAATTTCAGAACATTTGAGAACACTGATCACAACATCGTGGAAAGGGCATGGATGGGATCTGTGCCATTTACAAAGGAGCAGCTGCCAAACAAAAGGGAGCTTGGGAAGTGAACATATTTGCTCTGCATGCAGTTGACAGAAATACAAAAAACTTACAGACAGAAACATATATTTGTAAGGGTAAAATCTTCTAGGACAAGAATGTTTTTATTGAACCATGAAATGCTATAACCTTCTAAAAAGGTTTACTAAAGGCTGGAAGAAAACACATTACTCTGAGGACCTGGTCTGATGTGTCTCTAAGCTTGTTTTCTCTAAGAAAAAGCCACTGTTCTATCCTGCTCCTTTCCATGTGCTGTGCAAACAAGGCTTTTCAAAGGGCTCCTTCCTCTGGGAGCCAAATCAGTTGCTTGATGTGCCCTGTCACACAGCCCTGCAAACAGCAGAGGCAATGGAAGTACCAGTGGGAAATAAAAATATTGGAGGGCTACAAAATCCACAACCTCACTCATTCCTGTGGGGAAGATGGGCTGAGCACAAACTACTTGTGTACAACAACCCTCCACCAGGCAGCAATCTGATCAGATTTTATGTCGAAACTAAACTCATTTTGTGGGCATGGGGCACAGAGGGAGGGAAACAACCTTGTGATGCAACCATCACCTGAACCAAGGTATTACAAAAGGGCACAGAACAGTGATTTTCTGTTTTGCTGCTCAAAGTGCCAAATGATAGTTCAAAGGGACTATAAGCTGTCAGCATTTCTACCCTGTTGAAAGAAGGGGGAAATTAGATTAAGCTTTTAGACACTTCTAGCACAAGTACATGTTATCAAGCCAAATAGGTCAAGATGTGACTCAGCTTGAAGAAAAGAAAAAGCTACATAAAATACACACTTTCAGACATTAGTCATCTCCAGTCCTTGCTGAACAAAGGAATTTAAGACAGCCATTCTTCTTCTGACTTACCCATAAACTATTTCTGGTCTAGGTTGGAAGGCACTGCCTCCTCTGCGGCCAATTAGTAAACAGTTTCTCAAAGCTGTAACATTATACTCTTGGCAAAGAAAGTATTTAGCAAAGCTCTGGAAAAATTACAAACCAGCAGCTCCTCTTAATGCTCCACAATAGCAACTGTTTGTGACTTTTAAAATCAAAGCTGAAGCAAAATCAATGCTGTATGTTTATTAAGCAGCTTTTCCCCATATACTGAAAACTGGTCAGCATTAAAACTCCTGCAATAAAATATGAAAAATCAGAAAATAGAATTAGAAATGCTCATCCAGACCTATTTTGATTTTCTACATGAAAAACCACTTTCTAATTAATTACACAATTCATATTCTGTTTTCCCCCTCACAACTTGCAGTGCAATGAAACTTGAATAATCACCTCTACAATTGACTTAATTTTAGTTTCTCAGCAGTTATATCCTATTTACTGCATCTCATTCAAATCCCTTTATATATATATATAATTATTCCTACCTAGGATTTTCTTTGATGCTTGCCGTTGCTGCATTTGAGTTTTCCAAACATCAAACTTCACAACAATCTCCAATTAAGCCACTGCATTTTGCAAACAGAACAGAAGCCTAGACACATGAATACTGAAAACACATTCCAATTTTTAATATTCAAATAGTGATCTCCAAGTCCTGGCCTTTCAGGGACACCGGATCTTGCAGTTCTTCTGCAGTGCAGCTGCCGCCTCGTTACGGCAGGGAGTGTGAGCAGGAGCACAAGCTCATTAGCCAGAGAAGTCAAAGCAATGAACTTACTAAGAGCACAGCATTTGTAGAGGACTTTTTGACAGATTAAAAACTAGAAGTGGCTGGCAGTTAACATTCCACTGAAATAACACGTGGTGGGTGCTGAACATTTACACAAGTCCTGGGCAAAGGGGGAGAAAAAGAGCTGCAGGGAAGGCACCGACCACGGGTGCTCGGACGCGGCCGGACAAGACTCTGGACAGGCTCAGCTCCACACGGGGGTGGGTCTCGAGCTCCTGCCTGTGCTCACTGTCCACACACTCTGAAAACTCCACAAAGAAGGACAAATCCATGCAACAATGCACAGTGAAAGAAGCCCACCCAAAGCTGAACGTTTGCCCATAGTTATATCATGGAGGGGATACTGTAATTATAAAATAATTTTCAATTTTGCAGCATTGTTACTGACTGAACTGAGATTGTTACAGTATTATAAGTGAGTATTTCTACTCGTTAATAGTGGCCTTTCATTCAGTACCCAAATCAAATACTGAATAAATCAGCAAGCTGTTGCAATTGAAGTTATTTAATGATTTTTTTTTTTGTGTGTGTCATGGAATACAAAATGAAATGCAGAACACACACCAATTCATCAACTCTAAGAGAATACCCTATAACCACAAAGAAGAAAACAATGTGCCAAACATTTCATCAACAATATAAAATATAATACAACTTTTATTGAGATGTCTTTCAAGACTAATTATAAATGTGATTTGTCAGTACCAGCAATCTAAAGAACAATAATTAAAAAAAAAACCACAAACAAAAAAAAAAAAAAAAACCAAAACAAAAACAAACAAAAAAAAAAAAAAAAAAAAAAAAAAAAAAAAAAAAAAAAAAAAAAAAAAAAAAAAACAAAACAAAACAAAACAAAACAAAAACAAAAAAAAAAACCAAAAACACAAAACTAACTTCTTTATATAAGCATGGAAACTCAAAAAAGATAAGATTCATCATTAGTATTAAGTCACACAGTTGGCACAACAGCAGCTTAACAAGTAAAAGACATCTAACTGCATGAGTAAGCCTGGCTGTAACAAAAACCTGAGATAAGTCTTAGTAATTAAGACAAAATTTTTCATTGTGCCTCGAACATAGAGTTGTCACATTCTAATCCCACACCCAAACATAGCCAGAAGTGTTACTAATATAAGTAAAATTGTGAAAGAATACTGGGTCAAATATGTTTAGTCTTAGATCATCTTCCTCCTTTATCTCCCTGAGAGGTATGACATAAGAAACTTGATAAGTCAACTACAAAGGACTTTTGTTTCCTTATTCTATGAGAGGTTTCCAGAAATACAAAGTAGCATCAACAGGCATCAAAAGATTATTTAAAGTTAAGAAAACTGCAAGATATGCTGAGCGATGGTAGAAAGGAGGGGCACAAGGAGCAAACCTTGTTGAAACCTGGCTTGCAAGTTCATCAGCAAAAGTATTAACCATTCTTCCATAAAAGAAAAGTAAGAAGAGAAAGGGAACAGACCTTCTGCCTTAGTAAACCTGCAGAGCTATTAGAGAGAGACCTCAACCCTTACCATTTCTTTAATGTTAGGTCTTTATCTGCCAGTTATTTAAAAGGCCTCTCTGGTTCCCTGTGTGTCACTGATGGTGGGTCAGGTCCCAGTTGCAGGCACCTGCCCTGTTCCTTGCTCTGCTCTTTTGCTCCAGGAGAGCAGCAACACAGCACTGCACACTGGGCTGCAGACAGGAGAAGCAGCTGGATCCAGCCATGTCCCCATGCCAGGAAAAGGAGCCAGAGCAGGCAGGCCCATCCCATGAGCCCAGCCCAGATGTGGCTGCTCACAGGTGAACACTCCACAGCTGCACACCTCAGTACGTCTGACTCTTGTTTGTTGAAAACCAACTGTTCCTACATCTACTGCTCTGTTTTGCTAATATAAGGGAAAACCTCTGCCTTTGAATTTGTTCTGGGAGCAAGAACCAACTTGTGAAAATTCAGCTCAAGCAATACTTCACACACAGCCATCCAAAAGAATTCAGCTGCACTGACCTGACACGATCACCTATACCCAAAGGTTTTCCTGTCAGATATCTCATACTTCTTTTTTCAGTATTGGTAAATAACTCTTATCAAATCCCATTAGTCACTGACACACCATTCAAGCAGAACACGACACTACTAATAACATTCATCAGAACTCAACTTCTACTCTGCCCCTTCTGCACAACAGCCAAGTTCTGAACAGAATATTGCTCTCCATCACATCTCATGCTGCAATATCAAAAATACAGCATGAATGACACACAAGATATTATCACCCTGCCCAGTGCTGTGTAATTATCCAGATTCCCTTCCCACACAACAACCCTCTGGTCTAAGCTGCATTAAAGACATGCCTTGAAATTCTGCTCTTTTTAAAGTTTTATTGCAAAAAAATATAAATAATCAGAATATTCTACTGATTATTACCTTCAAAAGAGATGCCGATGTCCCAGTTTTGGAGAGTTTTGTTACTGCAGACACTGAGGAGCCGTTTTCTGGTTTGGCTTTTTCAGTTGTTTGAGTTTTATTTACTCCAGGCACTTTGGGCACTGAGCCAACACTCCTGCTTGCTTTCTTCATTCTGGGCTGTCTGTTTATGATGCATTTACAAACAAATCTACAAGCAGAAAGACAGACATTTTAAATACAAAACACAGATGAAAGGCAAAGTCTTTTTTTTTTTTTTCTTCCTTACAGTACTCTATTAAGATCAGAAATCCAGAAGAGCAGCAAAGATCACAATTAGAGCAAAGAGAATGCATGTGACTGACCAATCGTTTTTTAAAAGGAATTTTAACCAAGGACTAAGCACTTCCTACAGCTCCACTCCAAATTATAATGATATTTTCTTTTAGGTCTCCTTCCACAAGTGGCACTGAATGGAGGGTATCTTATAAGTGACCCGTGTTGGCGAGTTCACTCGTCAGCCAGGGAAAGAGGCTTATTAGGGAGCAATGTTCTGTATTGTGGGAAGGGAAACACCATGGGAGGACTCAGGCAACAGCCTAACTACCAACAACACTGCAGCTGAGAGAAGATTAACCACCAACTCAGTACCTACAGCACCGAGAGAGTCACAGAGAAAAACGTATTCTACAAAAAAATCACAAAAAGTTGGAAAGTTCAGATTCCCTGAAACCATTTATTAGTAAAAATCATATTAATAAATGCATGGAATGTTACAAAACTCAATACTAGTAGTGTGATTACAAGTTTTATCTCTGAGAAGAATCCAGAAGCAGCCCCACTGGGTTCCACAGCCTGCAGGCAGGAGCTCCTGTGGCTGAGCCTTTCTTTCGTGCTGCTTCCAAGAGCAGAAAATTGCCAATGCTGCTATTCCTCCCAGGAGCACAGACGAAAGCCCAGGAAACAAAGCTGACTTTACCCAAACCACAGCAGACCCAAACACTGCAGTTATCACAACAACTGCTAATTCTGGGAGACAACCTCAGAAAGAGTGGAATAACTGCAGAACAGCCATAGAACAGTCATAATTTAAAGCACTGACTACCAGAAAGACCAGACACTTCAGGATCTTCTTCCCTCTTGCAAGAGCGAGCATTGGCTGCTGTTTTCTTCATCTCCCCTGAGTCAGAAGACACTGGATGGAAGATTAAAAGGGTGAAACTTCCACTCACTCCCCTTTCAGTCTTACAGACTCCAGGTGGAAGTAAGTGATCAGGTTTATCTGAGCCCAATATCCTGCAGCTGATTAGCAACATGAAACACATCTGGTTGTTTCCATCCTTTCAAAATTGAAGCGTTTCAAAGGCACAACAAGCCTCCTGATGGCTGCATGATGAGACATTCCACACAACACAGTGATCAAAAATACGAATTTAGCAACCAAAACTGACACCATGCCCATGCACACACCTTCCCTTCACCTCAGCTGCACACAAGTCTATTTCAATTCTGACTTTTATCAAAGTCAGTAAAACTCCAGGAGTTTTGCCTCCTCAGATCACTAAGTATTGTTAACAGAAGCAACAGGAAGTTTCATTTTAAGACACTGAAAATATTTGTTTATAGCTTCCAGATTCCCTTTAGCTCTGAAAGCCTGCACGAACAGCTACAGAAAACTTTGTTTGCTGTTGCAGTTTCATCATCAGAATGTCAAAAATGCACCAGTCCTGCCATATGACTATTAGTAATCAGAATGCCTTCAGAGAAGATTAAATAACTGAGAGATAATTGGAAATGAAACACTCCTAAGAAAACCAAAACCCAAACCAGAAAAGCCCCATAAAGGCAGTGTGTTTGTTAGACACACATAATATTAGGTGGTACAACTGCCTACTAGATTGCAGAAGCAGACGCTAAAGTTTATAGGTAGGACTAAGCTTAATTTCTTGACCTGTTCATGTTTACGAGTCAAACACTTAGTTGTGCTTTTGATCCTACTCAGCTGAAAACTAACTGAAGACCAACCAGGATAAAGTTTAGTAAAACTGGCCTCATTACTATTGAATGGTATTTTGATGTTCATAAAGCATGCTTGAAAAATAATCAAATGAATTTTCAGTGTAGTTGGTTGTGAAGCCCACATGTAGAAGATCACCCCAAAGAAAAACTACACACTTGAAATACATCCAGTAAATCAGACCCCCAACTGTTTGACAGCTCCCTGAGTGAGAAGAGCAGTGCTATAAGAAAGGACAGGGCAGAGGACTGGCAGTGATGTGACTGATACATTTGGGCAGAGCCTGACAACCTCACCTGGCCATCTACAGAAAGCAGCAGTCCCAGCTGGCACGGAGACATCCAGCAAGGGCCACTTGTGACACAATGCTCAAGTCCACAGAGCACATCCATGAAGCCTGACACAGCTGACCACATGGCAGGCACAGAGCACACATGATCTCTGCCTGCACAGGAGACACACGTGGGAGCTGCTGCTTACAGTAACACAACGCACGGGATGTACAGGCCAGCAGAAATGCAAACTACTGTCAGCTGTTACAGCACAAACCACTCACACTCTTGTCAATACATCACGGGGGTCACCAGTCACAAGACTGTGGGAACTCAAACGTTTCTCATCCATAACAAACTTCTTAAAAATGCTTTTTTAGGAGTGTTCCTGAAAACATGCCACAGTGTTTGCTTCAACAGCAACCGCAGAGCACAGCGATGTAAACAAGTGACACTCAGTAATGTAAGCCAAGTATAATCCTCGTGTTTTCTCACAGCATTGCTTTAAAATATCCATACATTTGACACTGAAAAACACTGGTTTTGGTTTACTGACACTCAAAGGTAGAAATACCTTTCCAGAAGTTTCAAAGATATGTAGAGGACAAACAAGGTTAGGTATCACTGTTCCTGTTTCTCTTCCAGTGAAAATAAGCTCTAGGAGCTACTTCCCTACTAAAATGAGATTGTGTACTTCCAGTTTAAACACTGAGAAAAACATACAAATGGGTCACACAACTTAAAATATGGACAAGACGTTAATTAGCATTACAGGTTTTAAAAGCAGCTGTTCACTAAGACTCCTAAAGCGAATTTATGAGCTCTCCGTGAAAACTCTTCCCCTCCTGCCTTCTCCAGGAAAGAAAAACAGGATGGGGTTTCAGCACTGAAAAGAGAAAACATCAAAATTGGTGGACTGGAAGTGGAAAAAGCCCTACTACACCCAGTTCCTCAAAAGGCAGGTAAGACAGAAAAAGACTACCTTTGTGCTTCTGAAGAACACCACCACAGTCCTTAGGAAGACACAGTGTTAGGAGCCAACAATAATCTTGTCTCTGCTTAACAATAAATTTTAAAATAAGAAATAAAACTCTCCAGCCAAAGGAAGTTTTCTGAAGAATAACACAAAGCACTAACAACTTGAAAGAGAACTTAAACACTACTTCACTATTGTTTTAAAAAGAAAATACTGCATATAATACTGCAGTTTATATTTTGCCCTAAGGAGAAAGAAGGAATTACTGAAGCCTTCCTTTCCCTTTACACATACTTCCTCCAACCTCAAAAAAAAAGGAAAAACAAAAACAAAAACAACAAAACAAAAATTAAAAAGAAAAAAAAATTAGAAGAAAAAGAGCAGAGTGGAAGCTTGTCAGAATTGTAACTCCACGGGACAGTCAAGAGTAACTTTTGGAGGTCACTCACTCACACTGCTAAACAAAACACCCATCAACTGCCACAAAACATTGCTGGAAAACACCTGATTAACACCAGCACAACAGCATCAATTACAAAATTAATCAGAACGGAAAAAAGCCAAAACAGTCCCAAAATATCAGACAGAAAGCCCACGTTCCTAACCCAGAATGTCCCTCTAACCTGTATCCCTTCCCAGCTGTCTCTCTCTCCACAGCACACATAGCCCAAGACAGGAGGCTCAGGCCCCTGCTCTGCTGCCTCTCTGCAGGATGGGAGGGCAGTGCTGCACTTTATACCAGCTGCAAATCCAGCTGCATAAACAATAATTGAAAAGTGTTCTGCCCAATAGCACAGCTCTGCTTGTGACTGTAAACTGATATGATACATCCACCCAGCCAACACGCAATGCTTTCAGCATTAGTCTTTACAACCCTGGGCACTGAAACAGGGCAGGGAGGAGATGACTTCTTACTGTGATTATTTTAATCTCATCCATTATTTAATATACTTGTCTATGCTAATATTGCTGTCACAAAAGCAAGGCTCAGTTACAAGAGTACAAAATTTAGATTCCCATGCCTGGAAGGTGAGAGAGAGTTAAACACAAAGGTATTTTTTGGGTTGGTTGAAATTACAAGATAACAGGAGGCATTAAGCAGTTTTACTTACTAAAAATTGTGAAATTATTAAGAAAATTATAAATAATCTTAGCATTATCTTTTAAGAGATCCAGAAAAATAGAAACAAGACATCCCTCAAATGTGAGAATACTGAGCACTTTTGAATTATAGAGGAAAATAGAAATATTCACATCAAAGAGCAGTGCAGTCAGGACACTTTCACTCTCTATTTGCACAAATTCTTTAGTTTTGATATATTTAGGCTGACAACTTTGCCCAAATAATTAGGGAATGACGTTTTTAGGTCACTTATAGAGTCCCAAAAGGCAGAAAAGTGAAGAAAAGATTATAAAAGACAGCCTTTAAACCCCCTGTAAAACACAGATGCAGAACTTTCTCAAGTCTCTGTAGGCAAGAAAGAACGGTCACCAAAAACTGAAGATCTGGGATATGAAAAAAGCTACTTAAAGAGAGACAGAGTTCTCTATATTTATAAAACGTTCAGCCTTCAAGCTGCACAAACACCCTACAACGATGTCTCTTTCTCAATAATTCCAAAAACATAATACATTTACCACTGGATTCAGAAGCCCAGAGCAAACAGTGCATTGCTTTTATTGCTTAAGATCCAGACAGCAGTTTTACAGACTTGAAAGGGTGTCAATGCTGGTGGGTAATTTAAGATACCAAGGATAACAGGAAAGTGCATGGAAACACAGAAGACCCTTAGGAGACTAACTGGACAATATAACCAGCAAATAAAACTAACTATGGGTAAACACAGAGCAATCTGCCTCCTGGGGAAAAGCAGCCTCAGCTCAAACATAAATGTGTTCTCAACATACCAATATTGCTCTACAAGACTTCAGTGTCTTGATTCACAGCTTCATTAGACTATCAGTACAGCATTTGGAATAAGGCAAAAAAGCACAAATACTAAAGAAATTAATAGACAATGAACCATAAAGTACAAATATCACACTCAATTTTTTTGCCCATCTATCCACACTTTAACTGGTTATGTGCAGTTCTGGTCTCTCAACCTCAAAAAAATGAAGTTTTCTTACAGAACTGAAAGCAGCATTGCTCCTTGCTGGACCAAAGGCACATAAAGGCTCCCAAGAGACATCTGACAGGGAATATCACAAAAGCCTATCAAATCTGCAGTGGCATCGAGAAGGCAGACTGGGAGTGGCTGTTAATCATCTCTTCCAGTACTAAATCTAAGGACCAACAAATGAACTTCGAGCCAGGTTCAAAATAAAAAAAGGGAGCTGGATTTTTAATGCAGACTGAAAAAATGCTGTGGCTGCATGAAGAGTGAAGGGAGGGAGAGACTGGACATGAACAAGGTAGAGAAATTCCCTAATGGATGCTAAATAGCTGAGCACAAAAGGCTCAGAAACCCCTCCGAGCCAAAATTAATTGCAGGGTGGGAAAGCAGTCAGGGTAGGAGGGAAGGCTTTGGTTTGGTTTTTTTCCTGAGGCATCTGCCCACAGCTGCAGCCAGACCCAGAGCACCAGGTGGGATGGATCCCCGTGCCAGTGTGGGCAGTGTCTGCTGCAAAATATATATATATACACACACAACTGTGTATTGCAGTGCCATTTACATGCAGCACACGGGGGCTGCACTTCTACAACAGCTGCAGGTTATTATTTAGAGAGGAAGGTCCTTCCTTTTACTTTCTGGGTAAAAAATTCCAAAGAGCCTTCCCAGTTTTCCATTACAACTTGTGGAATTACACAAGACTTCTGCCTTTCTTTCGTTACACATCCGCTGTTTTCAAGCCACATTTGCTATTGCTACTTCTCTTTTACACAGAAGGGAGGAAAGACCAGAGCTTTGGGCAAGAATTGGCCGTTAAACACCTACATTTCTCTACTCCTTCTTTGGAGAAAACTTCAGAGCTATAACTGCTGCAAGCAATGTGTGACCGTTGCAATACTTAACATTCCAGACAAGTGACAGGAACATTTACAGAAGAACTCCTAAATTCATAGACTGTGCTCTAAAAGCCTTTTCATAACAAAATTAAATTATGTAGTCTTGTTTTCCAGCTCCTACTTCAAACAACTCCTATTTCAAACCCCTGCCAAGGAAAGAAAAAACAACTGTTCATCAATGAGCAGTGGGGAGACTGTTTAACAAGGAAGGGGAACTCGGTCTCAGCACAAGCTTCTACACTGACTGCACCTTCAGAAGACTTCTTTTTAATTACAGTTTTGAAAAATGGAGTAATAGACCAGATGAATCTATACCTTACTGGTATCCATCATAAAGGTGATCAAAAAATATTCTACATAGGCTCAGTAGCTGTAGTGTGCCCATTAAGAACAGCTGCTCACACTACAGACCAGGATACCATCCACATTACTGTAAAACAGGGTTTGTTTCACTGCTGTTGATAATACAGCAGTATTATAATATAGTACAGTTTTATTGATAAAATTGTCTTTTTTCACTCCATGTCTAAATTTCACATTTGCATCCAAATTTCAAGCCATGCACTAACAGTTGAGGCAATATATACCCTTTTCCTGGAGAGCAATTGCACCTCTCTGTCAGATTTTGCATGCTAAAACAACCTTAGCAGAAATATCAACCTTGTCTGTAAAACCCTTAGGTTAATATTCCCATAAAATAGAACCAACTCTTACACTGATACTGTAGGTTTTCCAGGGGAAAACAAACTAAATTTCCCAGCCAAAGGACTGGCCAGCTTTAACTATAAACCCCAGCAGTTTGAAAGATGATACTTGGCCAGTTAACCACGTTAACTGAAAGTGCTGTTATCTCTAACTGCAAGCATATTCTAAAGCAAGTGTCACTACAAAAATCAATAGTCCTCCAGTTACAAAGGTGTATTTAGTGTCCTACAACCTTAAATATGTACTGTATTCCTCAACCAGCAATCAAAGTCCATTGCACACATGGAAATTCTCCTTGCACTGCCAGGGAAGTACTTTCAAAACCTGCCACGGCAATTTTAAGACCAGGGAACTTGGTAGAAGAGCACAAGGAAAGGTGCAGGACTAACACAGTAGCTTCTTCCTGTTCCAGACAGTACCCAACACTTCATTGCAATGCACTCTCTGAAGCACAGCTGTTCCCAAAAGTGCTGGCTAGAGGAGGTGACCAGTGCTGATCTTTTCCCTTTAGTCCACTGAAACTGTGGTCAGCTGAACTCTGATATCAACAACTGCAGCAAAGGCTTTAGCTGCAACATGTGCCCAGGGAGAAGAAAGGCAGAGAGCAGCCCCCTTCCCACCACAGAGAAGGGGACAGAGAAAGTACGTGCAGTGTGGTATTTCAGGAGCCAGACCAGCAGCTCCCAGCACAGGTGTGTTACAGGTAAAACCTGTAAGATAAGTGAATAATTTTGACCAGGTCTCATGTTCACCCAGAGCACTCCATCGGATCCTCAGTTCATGCAAAATCCAAACACCCCAAACCCTGACACCAGAATGGTTATGGTGACAAATCTGACCAGCAACTGACCAATCTGCTCCAGCTTGAAGACTTTCTCCTGCCTGGATTTTTGGAGCTGGCAGGTGACTGGGTGCTCACTATGTCCACTTTACCACCAGTCTGGTCTGGCAACATTCTTGAAGGCATTGCAACGAAAACAGAGAACAGGAGAAGCATAAAGAGATGCATCCCCTGGGGACCTTCCCAGGCCTCAGGTTCTTACAGCCTTGGGCTTCCCACCCCAGAAGGAAGGACCATCCTGGCTGCAGCTGCACCAAGTGAAGAGCCTGAATAGGAATGGCCCATCCAAGTCAGTCTTCTTAAGGCTGGGGGAGGGAAGTGTCTGCTGGGGATTGCTTAAGCTAGTCATGAAAATTATTTAATTGTACCCTGCCACCAAAAGAGGCAGTCCCACCCCTTCCTCCCGTTCTAGAGATCACAGCTCATTTTTGATGAGTTGGTCTTTCAGTCAGATCAGGACTGATCTGACTCACCTTATAATTGCTAGATACTATGCAAAGGAAGCAGCGGGACTGGGAACTGGCAACAAGAAGAAAGTCTCATCCTTTCAGCAACAGTGTAGCCCTAAATTTGTTTTAATTCAGTTTCAGGCTATTGGACACTCAGCACCAATCCTGCTCTAAATAAACCTCTTACAGCCACCCACCCAACCACCACCCCTTTACAAGTCAAACCATTCCATGGCATGAGGCAATGTAGGAACTGTGTTATTTTTCAGCAATCAACACACGATACCCCATGGCACTGAGGGTCTGAAGACTGGCTATTTATAAGTTTGAATTCAGTGCTCTGTCCCACCTTTCCTCACCTCCAAGACCTGTCAACAGCACACTCATTACTTAGTTTAAAATCCTTCACACTTGGCAGACAGAAGAGACAGAGCCACATGCAAATCATTCCTAAACATCTGGGTATCACTAAGGGAGGAGCATTGACTTGCCCCCGGTGTGGAAGCCCAAGGACTCACATTTGAGTCATATGGGAGGAAAGTCCTTGGGACAAGATAGAGAGGTTCCCATCTGTTGACAACTTTTTTTTTCTCCCCCATGAAAAAGGGTAAGACACTGTGTCTTCCACATTTTTATTCTGAGCCTTCCAGAAAAGGGTTGGTCACTAAGCAGTTTATGGAGTCGCCGTTTGCTTGGACAGTTTGGTTGTTGGAGCAATGCAGGACTCCACATAGGATGGAGCCTGGGAAAGCACTAAAGCCCAGTACAGCATCCCTAACTGGTGTGGCTGCTGATGTGCTGATATCCCCATGGAATGCCAAGTGCCTAACTAACTCTTTAGCACCTTCCATTGTGAAACACTTTGAAAGTATTTCTTTGAGAAGCTCCAGTATCTCCAGGTGCCCTGGTGAGCCTTTGATGTTCGGGGCCCAAAGGCCTTGGAATAGTTCTCCCTCCCGAAAAACGTAGTCTTTCTATTAAAAAAGGCTACACTGAAGTATTTTTCCTTCAAACATTCTTTACTTACAACACTAAGATCCATAATTTATAGACTTAATGCAATGTTTTCTGTAGATATATAATACTTATTTTTCACAGGTGTATATTTTCAAAAAACTGACAAGGAAAAACCTTGTAGTTTTGTATAAGACTAGGAAGAACAGCAAAAGTTGTGGGGAAAAGCTTATGTTATAAAGTGTTTATTTTAATATGTCGATTCATTCGTGATGAAATGCTTTTAATGGAGTCAAACACAGTGATATTGCCACATCCAAGGATGCATCTCATACTTACAAATCATAATTTCTAAAAGAGACATGTAATTGTCCACCTCATATAAATGAGTGCAGATAAAAAGTAGCTTTGCAGTAATTGTTGCAGAAAGAAATAGAAGGAAAACTAAACTTCAAGTGAGCAGAGTTGCTCAGATTTGTGGTAGGAAACAATGTCTATAAAGACACTGTTAATTATTTTTTTCTTTGCCCTTAGAAAAACCCATATTCCTTCAGGGACTTGAAGGATACATTTGCCATTAACTATCTACAGTGCTGGTTACCTTTAGGAAGAAGCAAATTGGAACAGTCAAGACAGTTGTTTACAAAGACAGGAATATTTTTCACTGCATAACAGATGCTACTTTAAATGCACACTCATTACCAAATTTCAATGTCATTTACCTTGCTAAACAAAAGAAACTTTAAGGTTGGCACGACTGGGAACTCAGCAAAACATTTTAAAAAAAATCGTATGGCCAAACAGAGAAAGTCAAACTCTAATAGATCTTTGTTACAAACTTGTCCATGTCAGTTAAGACATGTCAATACAAAGACAGCCAACACTGTAGCAATGAGCAGTGAAACATGCTGGGGGAGCCTCTCCAGCACCAACCCTCATGAAGCAAGAGAATTCTGCAGCCAAAGTTTCAAGAAGGCTCCATCTGCCAAACCCACTGTATGCTTTTAATTATGACCCTATACAGAAGTGTCTCCAGAAGAACACAAAGTTTCATGGAGGCAATAAGAATGTCAGGCTCTGGGTCACGCTTTCCACCCACCTTCCCAAAAGTATATCCCACAGGAAATCGTTACTCACTGCATGTACCTGCATGGAACACGTCCCCTACATCAGCCAAATGACCGAAGTCAGGGAAATCTTGACAGACTCAGAAAAATACAAGTACTTCCAGGCTGATGTCATCAAACACACCTCTAGAGCACTTCAATCATACTTTAATTCTTTAGAATACTATTTAAATACTGGATGTTAAATGCTCAGTTTATTTTCCTGAATAAAACTGCATATGTAACCATCAGCTGCAGGCTTGGTTTCATTCTGGCAAATAGTGCTGGAAAATAAAATGGACTGAGGATCATGCAAGACTTATCTTTTGTAAATGTCAAACCAAGTCTTGAAGTAAGTAAAAATTTATTACTTATTCTCTTAAAATTTTGCTTTAGTGGCTTTACAACCCTTTAATAAGCAACAAATGGCTAGTTCTAAAGGTGTTTTGTTGGGGTTTGTTTTGGGTTTTTTGTTTGTTTTGTTTTTGTTTTTTTTGGGGGGGGGTTTTTTTGTTTTTTGGGTTTTTTTTTAGTGCTGGAACCTTGCAGATTGAATGCTTTCAAAAAGCCTCCTTTCACCTAACTTTAGTATTTATTTTGTATAACTCTTTTCTGCAATTTAGGTAGCTACTAGTTCTGCCACTGGTTTGCAACACAGCATCAGTTCGTTGCAAAATTGAAGTATCCCAAGGCATTTACTTACAAGGATGAGAATCAAAAGTTGTAGTGCCTTCCCAGTGAAATCCCCTTTCCCAAAGAAAATCATGCATGTATGTGTGAAAATTCCACTGATGAATTATTTATATGTTAAAAGATACCATCCTAGGATTGCTTGCAGGCTGCACTACTGCTCAGAGCTCCAAATGGTGGCTTCTGTGGTCATTTCAGCTCCGAAGAAACACAGTTCCCTGTGACTAGTCACGTAAGGAGACCATTAAGTGCATAAAGCAGCTTCTAACACCCGCTTCTTCTCCCTTTTTCAGTATAAAGACTAAAAATAAGACTAAATGGAGTGATTTTTTTAAGACACGAAGTAAAAGCATAACATTTCTTATGCTGTTTTTCCTACTGAGCAACAGTGATTCAGTCCCATTAGCAGCTTTAGACACTTCTAGAACTGGATCCTAGTTGGCAAGCCAGGCTCCAACGTCACAAGGTCATGGCAAGGAAAGAAGAACTTGTGATTTACATTAGTGAAAGATCTCTTAAGGAGTTTCCATCACATGCCTCCACCTTCTGAGAATCTATTTTCCTCTTCCATACTAACAGTAAAGCAAAAAGGACACAAGTTTGTTCCCCATCAACATGTTACTTCTAAGCATGTATTTATTCATACCTGAAATGTTAACTGTACATCACCTCATCTATTCCTCACAATGAAATCTGTGCAACTTAAAAATACCTATTCCAAAACATGCTGAGACAAACTTCTACAATTCCCTGGCTGCCTCTTACACTAGGAACTATCAGAGGCAGAGATTGTTCTCCAGCCCAGAGGCAAACCTGCACTGCTTGGTTTGTGACCATACAGCCAAAATTACTTTCCCCTCTCCCCCACCTAAAGAGGGTAGCCATGTACCATGTCTTCTGGAGAGGACCTAGCATTTGCCACCTTTAAATGATGCCCAGGTACAGCTCAGGGAAATGCCAGGTGGCCTAAGCAAGCCATGGTAGTGCTCTTGCTGACAATGATGTGACTTATCATGCGCAGACCTCAGCCTAACCCCCAAACTGTCTTGGATCTGCTGCTAGGGACACACTCTCCACTATGGGAAATGAGCTCACTAAGGAGCTCACTTGAGCCTCTCCTCAGGCCCCATGCAGAAAAAGCCTTTGGCAGGTGCCTGGAAGGCCACAGAAATCGCACTGCTCTAGGAAAACACTGCAGAGCTGGTAAGCTGCAAAACACAATAGCAAGTGCAGTCCATGACAACTGAAAATCCCTCCACAGAGGTTCTCCCATTGTGATGCTCCACCATCATCAGATTTTAATAAAATAGTTCCTCATACAACCAAAAAGAGAAGACAGATCTTTACCAGTGATTACATTAAAATGCACGTCAACAAACAGCCCTTCAAATTGAGCAGATAAAGTAACTGGGAAAATGTGGACTGCGGTTTTTAACTAGATGTCCCTGGAATTGACAGAAATGGAAAAATAAATTAAAAAGATCCAAGACATTTTGTTCCCAATTGCATACTGTATTCAATAAAGAAATAAAAACAGACATGTGACTTTGGCATTATAAAAATACCTGAAAAAACAAGTTTTCTTACTTCACATAGTTTACCAGCCTAGAATCTGATTTTTCCATTAACTGAAAATGAAGAGGCAGTGTTACAAGAAACATGAGACTACTCCTGTCTCAGTTTCTCAATTTTAATCTCGGATTATTTACAATGACCCTCTCTTTTCATTTTTCTTAGTAACTACCTAACAACAATCAACTAGGCTGGAGAAGGAGAAGAAACTGTAACTGTGAGCTACTGTAGCACTATACTGTGATCCAGTGTTAAAAGCAGCCTCTGGCTTCAGTTTGCCTATCTTTCAGCAGCCAAAGTCCATACCATTAATGAAGCAGGAAGCAGCTCCAGAAGGTTTATGTTTGCTTTGGGGGAGCAGAGTTTGCAGAGACTATGTCCTTCGACAGAAGCCTTGGCTCTCCAGAGCACTTTTCACCCAGTGGAACCACTTACATGACACATTTTCTGCTCCAAGAGAACTATGCTTTCCAGATCCTGGCACAGACACACTTCAAGCAATCGCAGCTGGTGAGGTGCCATTGTGGAGAGAAGGCTACAGCTTGTGGAGCATCAGCACTGCTCTGGTTTTGTCTCTGAGGACACAGAGCCTCTCAGAACAGGCTGGTGACTGATGCTGGCACAGCTACAGGAACCTGCCTTCCTCCACCCCAGGTAACACCAGGTCACGAAAGCCTTGCAAGACAGAACACTGCGAGGCACAGAAAGCCAGACAGCGGGCACGAAACTCATACTTGTAGGCTCTCCCAGCTACAAACACGCAGCAAAGCGGTGCTCCACACAAGCACGAGACCAGAACCCAAACAAAGGTGCTCCCAGCCACTCCAAAACCCCGCTACGCTAGTGCTGACGGCGGGCACGGCGCCTTTCTCCTCGGCGAGCTGCGGCGCGCACCCATCGCCCCGAAGCCAGCCAGCCATCCCCGCGGGGTGCCAACGAGGGCCAACCCGCGCCGCATCGCCACCCGGCACCGGTGGAGCGCCGTGCCCCGCAGGGACGGCCGCGGTGACAGCGGGGGCGGGCGGGAGGCCCCCGAGGTGGGAGCGGGGCGGTGTCAGCGCCGCGGGCTGACAGAGCGGCCGCCGGGGCTGGGCGAGGAGGAGTGGGGGGCTCCCCGCGGCCGTGCGAGGCGCTGAGGCCGGAGCGCGGCACACAGGCCCTGCCGGAGCCTGCGCGGCCGCGGTGGGGCCAACCCCGCC